>JAVJGG010000037.1:15210144-15246437 GCA_035590195.1 Aviceda cuculoides | reverse complement strand
TTATCCAGATATTCCATCTCTTCTCTTTCAGCCTTTCTGGTTGTCCTCTTGCTGACAAGAGCCTCAGAAACCTCATGGCTGCCCACTCTGCTGACCTCAAGTATGTTTGCGCTCAACTTGGAACTCCTTTTTTTTTCTTTTTTTTTCCAATCTTTTTTCTCTCTTCTCCCTCCCTGCCCCCTCTCCTCTTGCTCTGCTTTTGCTTTTCCATCCCCTCCCTTCTCCTTTAAAAGAGCCGACCAAAATCCACCTGCAAGGAGCTCTGGTGGAGTCCAGCCTCCAGCTGCCGTGTTGAGAAGAGGCGATGGCACGGAGGAAGGCTTATTTGGGGGAGGGGGGATCATGGCAATGATCAGAAATAACCTGGACCCCTGGCAGGTTTCCTTTGGCCACTGTGGACGAATGCTATTTTCTTTCTCATTTGGCATCTTTTCCCAAGCTCTTGTTCCCTAGTTTGTGCCATAACCCCTTTCATTCAACACTTTTGTCCATCTCTCAAATAATCCAAAGCCTAGATAAAGGCGCACGCTTTATTTTTGGGTAGAGACACAGCTGGGAAAATACTGCCAGGACACAGCAAAGCCAACTCTTCTGGAGAACCTGGGATGATAATTTTATGCTAAATTTTAGGAGCTGTTCGGGATGTAGTGACAGAGGTTCCTATTCACTTCCATGGGAGTTTGGTTTGTCAGGGAATAAAAGAGGGAGCAAGCAAATGCTTGGTGAGGCTGGATCCTGAGCCAGTGGCAAAGGGCTGATGGGCACCTGAATTTCTGTGTTGCCCTTTCTGCTCCTGAAGGGAGGAACCTGGTTTTGACATTTTCATTCAAATATCTTCCTCTGAATCCTGTGTTCAGCTGCTGTCTTACCACAAGTCCTCATTTTCAGCATGAGCTTATTCTTCACAAGAAGGTTTCCCTTCTCTTAGGTTGCCTCCCCTGAAGAAAGCTTTAATAGGAATTGTATTTAAAATAGATGGAGACACTGGGGGAACCCTAACCCTCTTCCACCCGACCTGCATCTTTGGGGGAAAGCTAATTGTGAATTTTTTTCAGCATCTCTTCCGTGGAGGCAGCCTACCTTTGGAGGCTGATTCTCCTCCGAGCTCCCTGCTTTGCTGAATCCAGTTTCAGGATTATTTAGACACTGGGATGTTCATAACTATAACCCAAGAGGCTCCACTGAGAGTAAAACCTCATGCGGGACTTCACATTGCACAGGCTCATTGTGAAAAAAAAAAAAATTAATGTCCTGTGTCCTGTATGCAACCAGTGATGTTTGGAGCCATACTAGAGTCAGGTGGGAGCCCCTTTGGTCATTAAGGTGCCTGGTTAAGTCCCAAATCCCTTTTTGGTGGCCCGGAGGGCAGCGTGGGTCGGGGACTGCTCCACACCCCACCACCGATGCAGGTGCTGGTGCCAGGAAAAATGTTCATTAGCTGCCTGCTCCTTATCACAGAGGTGGAAAAAGTAGCTGGATTAGTTGATATTAATAGAATATGCTAGTGGATAGAAAGGACTCGCATGATTAGCGCTAAGCACACTTAATCATGCATTATAGACGATACACATTTTGAAAGAACCTCTTAAGAGAGCTTTGCTGAACTGGTGTTTCTCCAACAGCCTTAAAGAATAGCCCAGTGATCAGGCAATTAGTGTTAAAGATATTAAAAGCTCTCAGGAACAGCGCCCATTTCCAGTAAAGGCCCAGAGAAAAAGCAAACCAGGTCGTCCCTGAGACCAAGCATCACGCCGAGCCTCGCTGTGCAGTGTGCCCTGCAACCCTTGCGCATCCCACGTCAGCGCTTTTTATCAAAATACTATATAAACCAGGAGACTTCTGGCCAAAACAAAGCTTTTTAATGTTATTTCCCAAGTCCTGCTTTTTTTCCTCTGTCCTGGTGAGGATGGGAGCTGAGGAGGGAGGAAGGGAAGAGGATTTGGAGATATTACAGATAGCGCAGTCATAGCTCTTCACAACTTCAGATAAGGCTATGTCAGTGTTTCTATTATAAATTCTATTTCAGGGGTTAATATGCCTGATATAAAAAAAAAAACCAGCTCCAGGCTGGAACATGCAATAAAAGGTCTCTGTCGGTATGATTTGTCTCCAGATAATTAAAAATAAAAATCAAATCATTTCTCTCCCCTCTTTAAGTCCTGAAAGGCAAAAGGAGTTTGGTGTTAGCATTTTCATAATTTCATCCCACCCTGAAGCTAGAACAACAGAGAAATAGTTTTGCTTTCTACTTTAACAGCGTATAACGGGGAAATGTCAGTCATCTCCTAAACCTGTAATTTCTAAACGATTTAGAGAATTGGCACCCTCATCGAGGTCCTGCTGGATGTGTCCCTTCTCTTACTGCACCGGACCTATGTGCATTTATGTTTTCCTGGGTCTGAGCATGCTGAGCCTTGGTCCTGACTCAGTCTCCCTGCCACCCCTCTGGGACCAGGACGTGTCACTGCTCTCCCACCCTAGGCAAGGTGCCAATTTTTTTCACCAACGGAGACTATTCAATGACCCGCAAATGCCAGACCTGCCCTCAGAGCTGGTGCGGAGGTGAGAATTTTGATACTTTCTGACAAAAAAAAAAGAGGACTTTTTAAAAGGCTATTTTCCAAGCCGCAAAACTAAAGCCATCTGTGGAAATTATTGCTCCACTGACTCCGGGGGCCAGAGCACCCCAGCTATACCATTGCCCGGGTCAGGCATGAACCTTCGCAAAGGCATCGGGACACCACCACGTGTCGCCCATCAGTTCGCTGGGATGTGCTGGAGACACCGTGCATTTCCACATCGGTCCCTGTTCTGCCGTGCGGTACCAACCAGTGGTACCAAAGCAGGCACCGGTGGCTTGAAAAAATGGGGATCGAAAAAGCGGGGGGCCCAGCAAATTCCTCCCCCAAAGCGAAAGGGCATTTCGCAAGCTTGCGGCCGTGCCGCGAGCTTTGCTCGCTCCAGCTCGGAACCCAGTGGCTCAGCATCTCCCGCTCGTCCCACCGTGGATTTCCTCCCCCTCGTCCTAATCACTTGACTTAAAGAGCCCTGGCTAATCGGCAAGCCGGCGCGCATACCCTCGGCCAGCGCTCCTCGCCTCTCTCCCTGGTCCCCCTGACAACTTTTACGTCCCGCCGCCTCACCCACGGCATTCGGAGCAGACCCGTGTGCTCGTGGTGCTTCACATCCCCTCACCTTTCTCCCTTCTGCGCCCTTAACGAGGCGGCGTTTAACTCGTGCCGTTACCTTCGCTGCCGCTCGGCAGGGCCGGCGGCCCCCGCTAGCCTTCGTGCCGGCTCGTGGGATCAGAGGAGAATTCTCCAGGCTTTGCTTTCGGTCGCGTCCCAGAGCGCTGGATGCTTACCTCCAAACGCGCCATCGGGGCTGCGTCTTCCAAGACCCCTTGGTAGCGGCGGCGGCTGAGGGCCGAGGGGCAGGTTTTGCACCGAAAGCTGCTGGCGCGTCGTAGGCGGTGACCTGGCGATCCCCAGCCCGAGGCCCCGCTGGCAGCCGTCCCCACGCAGACCCCCATGTCCCTTGCCCGTGGCGTTAGGGAAGGAGGAGACCTGAGGTTAACTTAACCTTTTTCCTCCTTTTCCTTCGTGACTTTCCCGCAGAGGCATCGGCCGGTTTTGGACTCCGAGGACCTTCCTGGGGGGGGGGGTGTGTCTGTTTGCCGGGGTGAGATTAGCCCCTTCCCGAGCCACCCAGGCCTGAGCCGAGCCCTTCCGTTGGGCTTCCTCTTGGTGGTGGCCAAGGTGGCCCCGTTGCCCAGAGCCGTAGGTGATTTTTTCTGGTTTCTTGTCTATGCTCCCATCCAGCCCAGTGGCCCTGGATGGTACCTGCTGTACCCTCTGTCTGTACTGCCGTACCCACTCTCCTGGAGGTCTTTTTTTGGCTCATTATCACGTCCTGAGCTGTCCCCTTTGCGAGGGTGGGACCCGCGTCCCTCCGCCGGAGAGCAGCCGCCCACCGCGCTCCCCACATCCTCGTCTCTTCCCACCCATGTTCCTCTCCAACGCCGACACGCGCGCAGCAACGCATCGACGTTGGTGCCGTGGATATTACAGACCAGACCTTGTTCCTACGGAGGGAGAACGGGCAGGAAGGAAAAAACCTGCTTCGGTGTTGACAGTCCCTAGATTTCTCTTTGAAAGGAGCTGTCGCAATCCGCCGATTCCCTGCTCGCATCCCCAGGCTAATCTGAGCATCCCTTTCCTCCGCAGGTGCCCTACTCCTGGTTGTGATGGCTCTGGTCACATAACAGGAAATTATGCATCGCATAGAAGGTAAGATCTCCCTTAAATTATTTTCTCTGTAGCCTCTTTCTGTTTGGTTTCTTTCTTTTTTTTTTTTTTTTCCCCCCCCTCCCTGCAATGGGCAGAGTTGTAAAGTTCTGAATAAAACATTAATGTTACTGACAACTGAAGCCTATTTTCATCTCTTTAATCTGACTTCTCTCCTTTTTTTTTTTTTTTTATATGTTTCCAGCATCTGATTAGAAGCTCCCTTCAACAGAATAAAAGACAAAGGGTCAGATTTTAGCTGATGCAATGTTCCTGTTAATAATGCCACCTATTTATGACTTCTATTATCACTTCAGAGTGCTAATAGCAGAGATCTGAGCCTTCTATTTCAACAATTCCATTAAACTTTGCAGGCTGTTAGCAGATATCTTCTTATCTAGACACCATTAATTACTGTCCATTTCCCTCAAATTTTTTATTTTTTTCTTCTCCTGACTTCTCCTCGTGATGCGAAGCTGCAAAACGAGAGAGATCAAAAACACTGTGCCAAATTCAAGGGAAAGATGACTGAAGCGGGGGAATAGCAAATGCAGTGATTCTGCCAGTGAGACAGGCCTCTCTTCTCTTTTTAACCACAGTCTGTCAGGCTGCCCTCGTGCCAAGAAAAGTGGGATCAAGATCACCCCGACAAAGGATGACAAAGAAGACCCAGAGCTGATGAAGTAAGTCTGGAGATAACTCCCGAGTGGAGCCTGGCGCTCTCTCCCCTTTGCCTCGCACGGATTTACGCCGGGGAGCAGCATCCATCCCGCATCCCCCCTCGCTCGTGCTGCTCGGAGCATCCCCTGCCCGCGCTGGAGCGGGCGCTGCCAAAGCTTTTCCGCTGGTTTGGGGGGAATTTTTCCCTGATCCGCAAAACGGTGTTGCGATTTGGAAATTCGATTGGAAAATTGGGCGGCGGGGGAGGTAGTGGAGTATTTTGGCTTACTTGTTTTTGCGGATGCGAAAGGTAGGCTGGTAGGGCGCTACCTGTGTTTTATATAATTCCTAAAAAAACGCAGCAGTGTTGTAAATGAGGGTAAAACCCTATGGTCAAGTGAAACGTTGCTGGTTTTCAGGCAGCAATGGGCAGATGAGGACTGCCGGTGGGCTTGCTTAACTCCCAGGAACACAGTAGAAATAGAAACTATCCATCATTGAGTCGGGTCACGATCCAGTAACCCTGAATAAAATGTGTTTTGTAGAGTCTTTGCCACAGGTGAATATTCAAAGCGAACTGAAAAAGCCTTTCTCTGCTGCCTCGGGCTGAATTTTTCAAAACATCCCAGGGGGTTTATTCCTACTGGGAACAGAGATTTTAAATCCCTTAGTCTGCCTCAGGAGCTTTACGTTTGCTGTGAAATCCATTTGTCCTGACTTTTAGCAAGCCTGAGCATCACGGGCTCAGCATCCAGGGCCTGACGTGAGGTTCGGGATCTGTGTCTCGACCCCTCGTGCAGCTACAGGACATCAAAGCCTTTACAGCGGGGCCGGGGCCAGCACTGACTCCAAGATCCTATTTTTTGTTATCCCAGAGCATCCCCAGCCTTTCCAGAGCCTGTCTACTCATCCAGCAAGTGCACGTGGAGGGGGGGTAAACAGAAACATGGGAAAACTTCTCAACCCCCTCCAAGAGCTTCTGGATGCCCACGAGTGCTGGCATATCTGGCCAAACGCTTTTGGCTCAGCAGACTGTCCCCAAATGCATCCTATTTTTTCCTCATTTTAGCCCTAGAGCAGGTCTTGCCCTTACAGAAGAGCGGAGGTAAATATCTCCGTGTCCCCGGGTTTTGCCCTGGAGCAGAGGCTGAGCCGGAGCGAGAACCAGTGGGTGCGGAAGAGCCCAGCAGGGGCTGTGGGAAACTGGGATGCACCAGCCGGGGGAAGGACCTTTAAGAAAAAGATGATATTTGAGCCATCTGCTCTGTTCTTACTCTTCAGTCTACAGGAAGGAAAGCCTCCCAGTTAAATGAGCCGTGCGATAATTAGCAAGAGTTAGCAGAGTTTATTAAAAATTAAGCAACCTACTCCAGAATCGGTGGGAGAAAAGCCTGGTTTTTGGCTCAAACACCCTAAACTGCTGGTGGCATTGTAATGCTGTGTTGTTAACCAGTGACACAGCGAAGGAAAGGACAAGGAGCAAGTGCTGTCGTGCAGCTGCCGGCTGTTGCATGTTTGCTGCTTTTCCTGCAGTCGGAGGCCCGAGGTTGGAAGGACGTCCCTCTCCACGTTTTCCCCAGGGACGCGTGCCCTGCGGGGCTGGGGAAGCTGTGGCTTTGCTCATCCTTGCCTGCCCCGTTCGAAGCTGGGACCGGTCAGGGATGTGCCAAGCGGCTCCCCCAGTGCTGTTTCTCTGCAAAGAGATTGCTTCCCAGCGCAAGGAGAAAGGGGCTTTTCTGTGGCTTTGTTTTGTTATGGTGCAGCTGGGGCTTGTATAGGAACGGGAGACGAGCTGTCGGAGCATCCCCAGCAGAACCAGCGGTCCCCGCTCCAGCATCCTCACCAGGGGTTGGGTCTCTCCTAGTCCACCTTAAAGGTGCAAATGCTGGGAAGCTAAAGCGGCAAGAAGTGGGGTTGGAGCAAAGCCAGAACTGGGATTTTCTGTTTCCTAGAAAGCCGACGCCGTCCACCCCCGGCCTGGCCTCGGAGGCTGGTCGTGGTTCTGCTGCTCCGTCAGCAGCGGGACCGTGGGTGCGGGCGCGGGCAGCGCCGGGTGGGCTCCGAGGGTCTCCGTGGCACGAGGACGTGAAGGCATTCCCTGACGTCCCGCGGCACAGCCAACGGCCCCCGCTCCTCCAGTAAGCCCAGGAGGAGCAGAAGCTCCTCCGAGCTGCGCAAA
Source organism: Aviceda cuculoides (assembly GCA_035590195.1). Lineage (NCBI taxonomy): Eukaryota > Metazoa > Chordata > Aves > Accipitriformes > Accipitridae > Aviceda > Aviceda cuculoides. Next base: position 15,239,312 of record JAVJGG010000037.1, on the reverse strand, counting down.
ACAACGCGGTACAACGATCCCTTCGCCGCCGCTTTCCCCCAGCCCTTGGGAAGCTCGTGTTCCGCCCCCCGCGGCAAGGTGCACGCGGCGTGGGTTTGCCTTAAGGAGATTTGGCTCTAAATCCTTCCTCCGTCTGTACCGAGCGCCACTTGGAACCCGGCCGAGTTTTGCACATCGCCGCTGAGGAGAAAGTCATTTAGTCCCTGTTGGTTTTGTTGTTCATCCTTCGAGTAATTTGCTACAGAGGCGACTGAACAGATCACCTCAACCTTCAGCCCAGCCCTGGCATAAAACAGAAGCATCCACGGCTGCCTTAATTGATCAAACGCTACCGGTGCTTCCGTTAAATAATAATAATTAAAAAAAAAAAAAAAAAAAAACTTCACGTATCTACCCCATCACTCTCTCCTCCAGTAACAACAACAACAAAAAAATGTTGTTTTACATATACACAGCAGGTAGGGCACCACACCGTAATATCAATATAAAACTAAGCAGTGACCTGCCAACAACAGGCAGACAGTGATTTCACATACCATTAAATAATTAAAGCTAAGTGTCCAAAGGATTCTTGTAACCACGCAGTTTGATAGGTTTCAGGAACTCAGTATTTCACTGCATATTCAAAAAAGAGCTCATGTGTGTTTTACAAGGTCTCTGCACTCCTGTGAACCTTGTCCATTATAAATACAGGCTTTAGATATATTCTCACTTTGAGATAACTTACACAGTTGACTATTTGCAGGGCAAACGAATGCAATCAAACACTAAAGCTTCAAGGAGATTAGAGAGCTGCCAAGGTCTGAACTATATCAACAGCTTGAAGTCAGCTCATTCAATAAAGCTTTGACAGTATTACACTGGCAAAACAAACAAACCAATGGTATTCACATCGGACATAGCTTCCTCTTGCACTAGCTCTTTCTACTCATGTAAGGAGAAAAAAAGCATCTGTTAATTGTCTTTTCTAGAGAAAGAATGTGATGCTACTATCACAGGAATACTACAACAGAGTGCTGTGGGGCCAGCACCCAAACTCAGTCACGACCCAGTGGGGATACATGGACTAAGCGTTTCTGCTTTATTTCAAAACTGAATTTGCCCAGATTTAGATATTGCTCCCCTTCCATCCCACCCTCTTTTTCAAGTAAAGCTGTCACACAGAACTAAATCAACTGTCTTAAAGAAATCAAAATATATCGTATCATTGTGTTTTAGTCAAACTTGAAGCTCCACTGCAGAAAGCCTGAGTGGTTCCCATAAAACAGTGATGGTCAGCATGAATTATGTTACTGTCTTTTATTCATGCTCCTCAGTGCTTCCCACATGCATTTTTCCTTATTTTGCCTGGAATGGATCTCAGGCCAACACACTGTCCCTGGTTCGTCCATATTTTAGCCACCTGAAAATAATGGTTGTTCTCTAATCCCCTCATGCTTCTAAGCGTCCTAAAGTGTACTAGAAGTCTTTAATATTTTGGGGGTGTAAACTGCTATCCAAAAGTGATTATCCTTAATAGTGATTGTTTAACATTCTCTTTACTTACTGAAGAAAAGTTATGTTATTATTCTTGCAATATGGAAACATAGCACCTGGTTCCCCTCTTATAAAAGAAACATTTAATATGATATAGATGAGTGGATATTGGGAAATTTACCATCCTCATTCATAATATTTCATATTTGGTTTGTCTCACTTCATTCAAAATGTTTCTTCTCATTAAACATAAATCAGTTGATCAGTAATTCTTCATTGACACCTTCCTTCATCAGCTGCTTTTACTGCTACTGCCTTGTTTATATTTTTTACCTGCAAGTTTCCCTTTTTTATTATACTTTCTAGTCCCTCCAACCAAGACGTTTATTTTGAAAACATAAATTATTGTTTCTCTGAATAGCACATTTGGTTTTGAAGGGTGTATAACAAAGCATTTCAAATGGTTTCCAGCTATTTCCGTTTACATTTATTTTCTTCCCAATCAGTAAATTCTTCATGACTCTTTTTAAGTATAGAAATAACAAACCCTCTAAAGTCTTTGCATATTACTATATGCATGTGTGTCTACAAACACACCCTCAACATCTCTAAATTGTGTTAACATTTTATTTGCACATAAACTTCTGGCTTCAAGCTCACAAGACTTGAAATTCATATACAGAACTGGAGGTGCTCTTACCTAATTTCTTTCGAAAGGTCTTCTATATCTCCACCAGATTTGCAAATGGCTGGAATACCTGTATTCTACCTCCTTCTACAGATTTCACAGATCCTGTCTCCCTAGTTTTTGTGATCAAGCACTAAAAAAAAAAAAAACAAAAAACTTAGGCATTAGAGTACCTCAGCTGTTCTCGAGCACCATACAGCACACAAGGATCAATATACAGCACTCAATGTTTCAAAATGCAGCATTGCCAAGCAAACCTAAATCACTCCAGTTCTGATTCAGTATCTCTTAGCTCATTATTTCTATATGCAAGAATCTGCTTACTAGAGTGCTGCAGATGTATGCATTGATGACAAACTTTTATTTTCAGAACTATTAGAAGAAAACTGCAGGCAGCAATAGCGAAGTTGCAAGCTGGTGAAGCTTTGGCCCCACAGAACATAAAAGCAATATGCTGAACAGCCGTATTCTCCACCAGCTATAACAAGTCATTTTACTTGCTGTGTAGAGAACACTTTCATACCTGGGAGAAGGCAGAATCTCCATTTCTATAGCTCATTAGTAAGCAATTTCCATAGTTCATTAGTAAGCAAAAGGAATGTAAACCGAGACCTTGAAAAATTGTTCTGTGCTTAGTAAAACTTCTATTCCTTTCCAGGGTTAAGGCAAATATGCACAGTACGTACACTACAGATTTGCATTTCATGAATTTAACACTAGTGTGGCAGAACAAAAATAGAATAGCTTTATTCGTCCATGGAAGATAATACACTAAGTTCTAGCCTTCGCTAGAAAACCAATCACTTCTCTATCAGATTTTGGACATTTTAAGAGCTTGGGAACTCACAAAATTGTGATTCTTTCCTCTGGAAACTATAGAGCCTAGCAAAACACATAACCTACTTAGTACATCACACTTTTTATAGAAAACTTTCATTCAGGGCTCCCTGAGCAATTGCCAGGACAAGAAGATTAAACCTTTGAGTGTTCCTGTGAAGGGCAGAAGTGCTGGAAACAGATCTTGAGGCAATAATAGTGCCAGGCATGGCTATTAGACCTTCTCCTGTGGTCCACACATCCATGAGAAATTAAAAACAAAACAAACTGAAAAAACTTTTTATAAAAATCCTTCATGTTTATTTCTTAAAAGCTTCCCTTCTCCAGGTAACTAATTTAGTGTGTATGGGTTCATGGAAACACACAGTGCAATTAAGTGGTATTTCAGCAGTAGACAACACCAATAATATCCCCCCCATACGCTCCATACAGCGCCAGACACCTTGTACAGTTCATACCTGAACATCAGAAGCAAACCACCTGTCAGTTTCTAAAGTAGTGAAAATAGGCACAACTCCACTGACTTCAGCCGAAATGTGCTTATTTTGGCTGGTGCTAAATTTGATCAAGGCTCTGTGTGTGGGCTCTGTATTCAAACAGCTGCTTATGTTAGGCCTATCACCATGTTCATCTAGCAGTTGCGAAGGCAGTTGCCCTCCACTGTAGAAGCACATTTCTCCCTTTCCTCCACTGAAAAGCACCCAAGCCAACAGAATCATCGCTAGTAACACACCAAGCAATCCTGTCACTTTGAGGAAGTGATTCATGGCATATTGTGGTTTTAAAACTGCTCATCTATACCAGCTGAACCAGACAGTTTTTCTTCTACCATTTCCTAGCAGTATTAATTATTATTTTAACATTTTAATAATAAATTCTCATCTCCCCTTCACTTAGAAATAATATTTCTGCTTTTAATGCTCCTCTGAATCCTTAATCTTGTCTTCAAGAACATTATCTCTTCCATTAAAATGACGTGTGTGTATATACACACAAATAGTCATTCAATCATTCATTATAGTTTTAAGCTCACTATTCTAGAGATACTCCGGAAAGGCTCTTTCCGTAGCTGAAATTTTCAGGTAAAGCAGTTTCTTGACAGCACAATACAACATGATCCGTTTGATGAAGCGGCCAAAAAGCTCAAGTCATTTACTTCTATAACACTGGTTAACACTGGAAGTCTCACCGAGATCAATTTTAATCTGCCATTTATTACTACTTCAAGAACTCTACATGCCTTCAAGAGAATCTACAGTAAACCCTTGCCCTTTTTATCTCCTTCATACCTGAGATCACAAAACTAATATAAGTCACAAGCTTTAAGAAGATATTGCTTTCCTGTTGACTCAGATTGCTTCCAAGCAGCTTTGCACACAAAGGTATCATTGCATTACATCACACGGACCTTTTAAACTTTCAGTAAGAGGCAGCAATAATGCATACAAACCAGCTGGAGAACAGGTTTCATTTCAGCAAGACATTTTGGCGATTCTCTTTAGAGGAAAACCTTTGTCTTCCTGTTAATGGATTGCTACCATAAATGTTTCATGAGCATCATGTTTTATGCGGGTGCTAAGTAAGGAAAAGACAAAAAATACTTGCTACTTCCAGTAAAACAACGGAACCCTGAGCCATTGAATAAAAAGTATTCAGAACAAATGTCTGCACATACATAGATACACTATAAAAAATACTTTCACTGATCAACCTGAACATTACTGGGTTACACTTGACAATTCCATCTTATTAATACAGTATCACCAAAACACTTTATAATAGAGCTGTACCAGTGTGATCCTCTACTGAATTGCTGGAGACAGAAGACAACCCACCTCAGAAAAAAAAACAAGGGAAAAAAAAAACTTCACAAGAGTTCTATCCAAGCAAATTCAGTTGCAATGGCACATCAATTTTCTTCCCTTTGCAGCGCGTGAAAGGGCATCTGAGGTGTACATGCAGCAAATTATTAGAGCAACAAATAATTATTTTGCCAAAAGAGAGGGGAAACACCAAGCAGTACAATCACCTACAGGGCTTCAGAAAGAATTTACTTACAGTTTATGTTAAAAAAAATTAAAATAACAATAATCTACTTGTTTGGTGAGAAACTCCTCACTTTCACCATTCTGGCTTCAATTCAATAACACAATTAAAGAATTCAAGAGTTAAGTTCATGTTTAAGTATGTTCCTGAGTTAGAGCCAAGAGGTGAAAATGGGCTGTTGAGCCAATGTAGAAGGAACACAGTATTAAACCAAAGGTACTGATGGCTGCCACATAACATACCTAGCTGGGCACGCACAGAGTACGAAACTTAATATCATGAAGTATGAGTCTCTCTTATATTAGCTAAGAGCTTCTGCTCCAACAGTCAACAACATAATGGTTCCATCCACCTTTATTTGGCTGCGCCTTGAGCACAAAGTCAAAATGTCACATAGTCTCTCTGTAGGCTTGTGTTATCAGTGAACTCTCACCACAGCTTCCATCAACATCTGCAACTACGCTGCTCCTGAAGAGAAACCCACAAAGCCTGTGTTAGCTAAGCTTTACAACTGCTGGCATCTGACCTTTCACAACACTAAATGCACTGGGGTGAAACTGCAAAATCACTTTTTAGGGGTCCACTTGCCCCCAAGATTATGTTCGTTAAAAGTGCAAATTACAGGACAGTCCAGATACTTCTAGACCACTGCTTCACAAAAGTGAATTACTACATAAAGAGAAGGAATCTGCTTGTTTAGCAGCCAGTCCTAAACAGACAAAAAATAAGATTAAATCTCTCACAGAAAATATACTCCATTAGGACCAATGCAAGAGATTTAAAAGGTACAATAGGGTTTTTTCTAAGTAATCACTGGCAAATCTTGTTTTACTTCAACATTTGAAAATTCAGAGGGGAAATGTTTAGCAATTTCATAGTCAAAACAAAATTCTTTTGATTCTTTCAGCACTTATCCTTTAAGCACTCTTAAAAATCAGATCCAGCAGAGGTTTCCTGGATTCAAAGGTGACTGTTAAAGAGTGACCAGCACATCTTGGTATTTGCAGCTTTTTCTTTATCGTTGTGCAAAATGGACCAAAACAATGGCCTAGGAGAGGAAACTACCATCCTTCACAAAGGAAGGAGACAGAGAAAAGTACGTTCCCTTAATGCTATTTATACTGCTGCAGCACTCCAAAGCTCTGGAGGAGGCCTGCAGTGTGTTGAGCACGGTACAGACAGGGAAACAGTCTCTGCCCCAAACAGTTCGCACAAACGGGATGCCAGACTAACCCAGCACACATTAGTCTCACTAGGTTATAAAACAAACCGACGGTTTCCAAATGCTGATATTTAAACAAACGAAACCCCACCCACAGCCCTCTGAGCCGCCTGGCTCGGTCTGCCTTTAGCTTACGAGGATAGCAAAGCCAATTAAAATAAACAGACTTATGATGCTCACAGCCTTTCTGCATCAGGACCATTCATGGAATGCTTACAAAATAATTTAAAAAAAAAAATTTTAAAAAAAAAAAAAAAAATAAAAAAACCCCAACAACACAAAAGCAAGTAAGGCTTGTAGCCAAAATAGCTGAAGTTACATTGCAGGAAATACTTAAGAGAGTCTGCTCACAATAGGCGGTTTCCTGCAGCTCACCAGCGATCCTCCAGCTGCCTGCTCTCCCCCAGGAAGGCCCCACAAGGGCTGCATCACAGCTTGGCTTCAGAGCATTAAGCCAAGCTCTTTTTCAGAAAGCTCAGGCTTTAACCAGTGGCAAGAGGAAAACAGGGGCAGTATTAACTACAGGTAAATCAGCACCCGTTTTCCCCACACGCACCCTTTTTATCTTCTACAGCTTGAGAGCAGATTCCTTGACATGGGCACGTGTTTCAGCCTTTGCATCTGAACCACTGGCTGTATTGATTTGAAACAGAAAAAATTATAATAAGGAATATATTTGTAAAACCAGAAGCACTTTTCCTATACTCCATAATTACTTCTATTCATACTTTTAAATTATATGGCATTTAACAAGGACTATACTCCAGTTAAAATGGAAGGCAGTTTATAAGTATGACGTTCACTGGTCCAAAAAAAGAAGGAAAAAAAAATTGGAAACGAGAGGAAAACAAAGCCAAAAATCCATCCACACTATTAAATTATCATTTTCCTGTCACCACCAGTTTGTTCTGGCCATATGAACACTGGCACATCATTCCCCCCTCACTTTCACAGGAGAGAGACAGAGGTCCACTGAAATCAGACCAACATGAAAGTTACCATAAAGCACAGAAAACTCCACCCAGGATGTATAGAAAATTCTGCGGTCCCCTGGCAGCCCAAATTACAAATGCAGACTACAGGCTGGTGGGGATTGTCACACAGGTACAACTGCAGCTTACAGGACCACAAGTATCTGACACAGCACCTCAATGTAATGCACATTAGTTTGATCATAGTTAGACTGGAAACTCTTCAGGGGAAAGTCTTTGTTTATCTAGACACTGTGAAGTGTCTCCTACGTTTGTTGTGCTGCGTAAAGCACTCACTAGGTTGAATACTACAAATCCATACATTTTAAAAAGTTCATGTCAAGGTACATTTTCTTTTTATTATTTCTAAAATCTCACAAAGCAGCACTACCACAACCATTTATTCCCCTCTTAGGAAAGCAAATCACAGCATCCCTTCCTTACCTAATGAAGTCTGTAGGAACAGGCTCAAGCTCAGACTTTGCATACTTATTATTTGCCATTAGCTATTAACTCCCACTCAGAGTGAACCTATGCTACTTTCATAGTCACCTGCACAAATATGTTTTGTCAAACCACAAAATCGCAGGAAAAAAAATGAATGAATGACCATTACAAATCCATTTGGGCTGCATCATTATCATTTCAGACTACAACCAAATCCCATTTTCCCTTTGCAAATTCAATTCCCATCAATAGCCCCATACATCAGTGGCTGCTCTTGTTTGTGGCCTCATTTTTTACATTAAAAAAATTGAAAGATTACTGCCAGTGTATAACAAGCAAACTGCATTTTCAATTCCCAACACATGTGCTTCAGGGAAAAAAAGAAAGACAAGGTAAGGGGAAGAAATGCAAATGAATGCACTGCTATCAGCTGTATATTACCCTAGTGACATTACCATACTTCATATCTCTGGTTGTGTACTTCAGAGGGAAAAAAAAACCCCTACGTTGTCATTCAGGTAAATTCTTTTATCGTTTTACTGAATATTAGTTTACTTCTTAGGTTTCTATTTTATTTACCCAGGGGCAACAAAACCAAGCAGAGATGTGTCTTTCTGCATACATAGTTTTTATCTACATTGGCAAAATTTTTTCCCATGACCAACATGGGTAACAAGCAAAATTTCAGCTGAAGTGCTGTTTTCCAAGCAACAAGACAAAAACCCAAAACAAAACAAAACCACACACACATTGAAAAATTTACACAACTCCTTGGTATGCCAAACCTTCTTTTCCACCCATTCTGTGGAGCATCACAGAGCAATGAAGTCTGCAGGAATCAAAACTCTAGACTTCTCAGAGAAAAACTGTAGTGCATCTTTATTACATCTATGAGTACCCAGCACACTGCGTAGCTTACATTAAATTTCAGCATCTGTGCTGCACGGATAATTTGGGCATGCTAGTTGGTTGCTTCTGGTAAACACTCATTTAATTTTTCATGTGCTGCAATGCAACAGAGCCGCTCTTTAGGGAATTAGAGCAGACAGGTAGTTCCTGCCAATCACTTCAAGGGTCCATTCTCACACCAACAGACTGAAGATTCAGACGCAACTCCAATTAGTGCTAATTGTAGTTCTCTCCAAGTCCCTCTGCAGCCAGAGATGACAGAGTCTTCATACATGCTTCTTAACATAAGTGGCAACAATAATTTTGTTCACTTCAAAATCCTTTCTGGATGCAAAACTCTAAGCTTGGTAAATAGGTTTACCAAGCTTTGAAATGGCAGAAGCACCCTCTGTTTCTAAGCATTCTACACAAATATTTTTCTTTACCTCACATGTCAAAGCTATCTGACTAGGAAAGGGTTGTTTTATAGGTTTTCATGTTGCATTTCCCTGAACATAAGGTTGTAAATCTTAGGAGACCTTGACAAATTTTTAACAAGACAAAATAATAAAGTGCATACTGAGAAGTTACATGCCATACGAAAGCTCCCCGCTCTTAAACCCCATACACAGCCCCGATAGGTGCCTACACTCTGGTGCTTTACACAGGGCCAAAGGGACTTTCTCCAACAGCGGCAGCATCCAACCTTCCTCAGAACAGGCTGTCCACAATACCCTTGGGGCATTGCAAAACAGCAGGGCTGCTTCTGCACAGACCTGGAGTTTCTTTCCCTCCCGTATCACCATCTTCTTCCCTGGCAGACCTTTGCTGGACGCACTGCGCTGTGGAGCTACAGGAACCCTCCCAGACATACACAGGGGTTTTGGTGACAGGAGCTGCCCACCCCAGTTTCTCCTTCCCTCCTCCGCAAGCATGGACCTGCTCAGTGGTATGAAGAGCTGCCCACAGCGTCCTGAAGGACCATGGCAGTTAACCGCAGACAGAGCACAACAGATCAAAAAAATCTTGCAGAGTTTAATTCAGGTCAATACGGTATTGTCATATTCATCAATGGAGAACTTTAAAGGCAACAGTCATTCAGTACAAAAAACGCCTCATTTTTCTCCAGTGAAGTATCTCCACCATCTGTGAAACCCACAGCAAAAGACAAATATGGTTTAAAAAGGACACTTAGGGAATAAAGTTTTTACACCACAACTTCACACCAATCCTGCAAACAGCAAAGTCTGTCTACCAAAGATGCTCAAAAGTCCATCCATACAAACAGACCCTTTCAAGTAACTGACACAAGTCAGACTAAAGTGTGTTTGCTGCCAACATTTCATGCCTTAATCATTATATGTTTAAATATACGCATCTACAAAATAAATGTCAGTGTCAACAGACTACAAGCTTCTGAACAAAAAACAAAAAAGAAAAATGTTAAGTTTTAACAATTAATTAAACCAGTTCTCATTACCTCAATTTCCATCTGCAATTATAATCATTTCCCATTTAAAATATCTACCACATTTTATTCTTAATTAAAAATGACATCCTTGCAATGAAGTGCTATATGAATTAACAATTCAAATGTTATCTATGCAAATTTGTTAGTCCTTTGATTTTTTCCCCCCTTTATGCAAAGTCATGTGTAGGTTTATTTTTATGAAGCTTGTAGAACTTCACCCAACGTCTTCTGCTCTGAACTCTATACATAATATTTCAATCCAAGGATGTAGAAATAAATTGTAAATGGTGCAATTTCTTTTCAAGTCTCGCATCATTCATTTAAGAATCAATACATATGTGAAGAGGTATCTTTCCTAAATATTTTTTTAAATTCTGTGCAATTTTAAGATTTAAAGACACTTTACATTTCCAATCATTTTAACAGCAGCCATTTCTTCAGGCCCTGCTGTGTAAAGCCAATGGAGAAATTACTGCAACACAGTAAAAACCCATCTTTAAATCAGCTTTGTCTACACCTAGAGTTCCAATGACTCGACTCCTCAACATGACTCCCTGCCCTCAACCCTCCCATAGGCATCTCTTACCCAAACTGGGTTTACCTTCCTCTGCAGTATTTTGAGCTTTCATCCCGGATTTAAAATTTCTCCCCGTTTCAGTCAAGAGCAGCCTCATCCCAGGTTCTCTAGGTGAACAAACTCACCAGCTAGTATTAATGCCTTAGAATATAAACACTTTGCCCACCTTTTCTGTTGATTTCAAAGGAGTTCAGCAACAAAGTAGCACTAAAATGGTAACGTTTTTCCAAGTCTGTCCAGCTGTTTCAGCACCCATTTTATACGGAGAAAACTCAAGAGTTTAAAACCCATTGACTAAGAGAGTGTCGTGAGAAAAATATATTCATAATTACACACACAGCTTACCAACACTGATCAGTGCCTTGCCCAAAGCTACTCTTCTATCCCATTCCAGCAGGAAACACCCTTCCAGCAAAGGACCGGCTGGAACAGTGCTGTACAGGTACAAGCTAGGGGATTTTCTCGGTGAGGATCAGCCGGCTCCTGACAAGAGGATGCCCGAGACTGCTGTGTTCTGGCTTCCCTGCCAAAAGAGGGCATCCTGCAGCTGGGAAAAATTAAGGCATCATACAGTAAGTTTTCTTCAGGTGTGTGATAGCAAAATGAGGTTATTCAGAACAGCAATTAGCTGTGTAATACTTGGTAAGGAAGCAAGCAAAGGTGGCCAGCTGCTTCACAGATAAGATCCGTACAGAGATTATCATTACAGACCACAAGGTGAATTTCTCAAGGTCCAAAGGGCAGTGCAATGGCTTTAAACTGAGTATATACTTATGAGGCAATTAGATGCGTCAATACGAGGCACAAGAAAAATGCAATAGATCAGAGCAAGATCTGCAGTTTACCAAATTACAAGGACATATCTTGAAGTCAAATTACACAAACACAATTACACAAATTACACTGTAACCTTCAAAGGAAGAGGTCTTCATTGTACTCCAAAAACCTCATTGTGTTTTATTAATAAATTCTGGCAAGACAAAGTTTGAAGTCATACATTTATTTCACTGGCTAGTTTAAAAAAATCCTTTATTCAATGATTTTTTTCTGTCTTAATCTCCTTATCTAATTTAAACAGTGCATTCTCTTGCTATGAAAGTAATTTTCATTTAAGTTGCTATAACTTGTGCACAAAGGAATGTCAATTCAACTCACAGCTAATATGTTCTTCTGTGCTATACGAGAGCAAAAAATAGACTACTTGTACATTGCAATATAAGGGTTGCTTTTTTACTTTTTCTTACAAAAAGGCCAGATGGCATCAAGACCCACATGGCAAACCTGGGAGAAGTCATGGGAAGCTTTTACACAAATATGAAGTCTATTTTATTTTTAATTTCTTTCCCAACCTGCAAAGACTGCTTGAGATTAAGGCAATCAGAAAGGACTAAGATCTCTGAAGACAGTTCCCTGGCATTGTCTTCTCCTTATCCCTCTCACTCTTTTAGAAGCAAGCATGTACGAAGTCTCTATCTCCCCCTCCAATTATGTCATTTGTCCTCTGCTAACTCCTATCCATATTAAAAAAAAAAAAAAAAAAGAAAAAAAATCTCTATCCAGCATTGTAATTGGAGGAGCTTTAAATAGATAATTTAACCTTGGGAGGATGTTCACTTTCACTGAGCATATCTCTCCAATCTATGAAACAGACAAACCCTTTCACCTGAGCATGCCATTCTTTAATTGTGACAGCACTGTGAGATAATTCATTTCAAATAGTTGATCAGCCCAGGGGGAGTATGAATGCCCAAATATTTAACAGACAGTGATGCCTTTTTAAATGAAAACTCAGGCTTACAAAGATGGCTGTTGCATGATCAACAGCACACCAATGCCATCACCCAGAGACAATTTATTTTACACACCAAAAAACCTGCTTTTTCAGAAACTATTCAGTAATTAGCGGATGTATCATTTTTGATCTGTCTCAGCCACTGCACATCAGTTTACCAGCTCCTAGCCTCTCTCAGAAAAGAGCTATCTGATTAAAGAGAAATGGAAAGACTACTGCTATTTGTCCTCTTTGAAAAATTCTGCCAGCTCAGTATCAATGCTGACTTCATGATTATGAAGCTCAAGAGCAAACCAGATTCATCCTGAAGCCAGCCTTACAGAAGCTCGAAGGGTGAAGGTGTAGCTGTAACATCCTCCAGGTCAGAGGAACTCAGATAACACTGAAGAAAGGCTTCTTTTTTCTGCAGTGTAGGGTGGTCTGATAGGCAGGTGCATCCAAAAGGAATTCAAGCCATTAAAGGCAAAAACAATTTCTCTGGGAAATATACACCATCTCTTCCTCATTGCCAAGGTACTCATAGTCAGCACTGTCAGACATTAGGACCCTTAAGGGTGTCTCCTGGACTAATAAACAGTGCCCACACAGATACCACAGAGTCCTCACAAGCATCTCAGACCCACTAAAACAGATCAATCTTTTGCTGTGCAACATACACTTCTCCTTGTCTCCATTCCCAAGGAGAGTAATCAGCTAGGCTGATACTTGCATGTATAATGCCCAGGCGAAGGTGGCTGTCTGGCAGCCTAACTTCACTGATGGCATGGCAATGCACCAAGATCCCAAATTTGCCACCGGAAAGGTGCTCCTCTCTCCCAAGATGCAAAGAGCTCCACAGTACCCTGAATGCTCTCTCGCTCTCTGCCTCCACAGGCATTAAAGCCAGAGGAAGCCTTGCCATTTGACACCTAAATTCAGCTGAGCCCAACAAACTGCAGCATAGGAGTTCACCTTCTCCTTTGCCACAACGGTGAGAGAAGCCATCCTGGCTTCAGCAAGCTGGTTCAGTCAGCCTTGATTGCATATGTCTGGGCATGCAACTGCTCATCCTCGTGCAGCAAGTCTTGAAAGCACCATCAATAACTTCACCAGCACCCTGCCCAGCCAGAGTCTAGGAGGGAGAAAGCACAGCCACCTCCTCAGAGCTTCTCATCCAAACACACATCTTCAGCTACCCAAGCTCCCACATTAACCAAACCAGAACCCTCAAGCCACGCTCGCACAGCTGGGAGAATGCAACAGGGAATCTCACAACGCTTCTCTGGCCAAAACAACCCATGTCACTGAACGCAAGGAAACAACTGGATGCCCTCCTTAGTGTCTCCTTTCACTGCAATGTTTTAAGGATCACACAAAATACAGAACATAAGGAGCCAGGACAGACTGTGTGTATGGGTATACTGTGATGAACGTGGTCCAAACTGTCCAAGTCTAATTAAATTTAAATGCTTCTCAATCAGGAGTGACTTTGGTCTAAGGAGAACAAAGGAATTCAGTTTGCCAGTCACATTGGCCTTCATTGCAAGGAAGACAGAGTATCAGATTCAGCTTATCTGTAGCTGTCGGATCCAACTCTAGTAACAAAAGCTAGAGCAATTCAACCTGGTTCAACATCCTGGAAGTGACAAAAATGCAGACTGTCATCTGAGAAGGGCTCGTTACACACAAACCAACTTAAGAAAGTATTTTTAGCATGTTTGTCCAGCTTCGTCATTGCAAAAATAGCTATGACCCAGTCCATTGGTGCCTTTCTCAGGGATACTGGAACATCAAGAAACACTGAGGTCTTCAGGGGCAATACACCCACAGCTCTTAAAGGCCTATGGTTCTCCAAAGTAAGGTTCAAACCAGGACACTAGAAACTATCAAGTTTAAGATTCTACAATACACGGTCCCCCAGAATCAGTTGGGGTTTTTTCCCCTCAAAATTGTCATCAAATCCCCTCAATTATTTTATGCCTTGGGCAAGTCACCTATGATCTGGTATATTATACCATGCAATTTCCTTACAATTGTCACTTGCAGAATTCTCACGTGTTGCACAGTGAGAATTCTGGGCTTCACAAACGCTCCTGGCATGAAATGGAAAACAGCGGAACTGGGCAAGATGTAGAAAAGAAAATATAGCTAAAGTTTATGTTAAAATACGTGCTAAAATTAAACTGATTTTTAGAACACCAATATGTATTTTACACAGACGCTGTTGCCACAGTTTCTATGGCTTTTTCAGTCTTTTTCTTGAAACACTAAAGAAAATATATAGTTGGTAAAACATAGCATAGACTGGAAAAGAGAGCAATCTGACTGCTAACATGATTGTACAAATAGTTTGCTTCTTCACTGGTTTTACTCATTTAAAAAAATGTGTCTATAGGCATTAGTGTTCGAAAACAAGCAATCTCCACACATTCCCCCTCCATGACACAAACTGCCCAAACTGATGAAGCAACATGTAAACAATAAAATATCAATGCCACTGTAACTTTTCAGGGAAGAAACTGCAATGAAGCACCACTGTCCTCTATCAATGTATCCTGCAGTAGACAGTTTCTTCTTGTCAACATTGCAATAAATCACTCACTAGTCAGATTTCATCTGATGTTGCACCATTCCACTCAAGGTGGAAAACTCCACCGAACTGAACAGGGAGGGTTTTTTGCAGACCAAAACTAATAAATTGTCTCGTATAACTAATTACCTGCTACTATGTAATATAGCCTTTCTCCATACCACTACAACCCTGGTGCAAAATTAACAGGCACTATCATTTTTCATATGTGTACATACAACTCTGGCTACAAAGTTACAAAAAAAAGCTTTAGCTAAACACACTTCAGCCAAACCAACCACAAGGCCATCTGACTTCAGTATCACCTACCAAAGAAGTTTCCCATGCTATAAAGTAGCTTCATCTGTTCTTTGGACAAGACTACTCTTCTAAAAAAATCTCATTTCGCAATTTTGTCTATAAGCATGGAATCAGGCACACATTATGAATCCCCAATGTGAAGTCAGTTCTACTCTACTACTACAACGTCTGGTGAATATTCGTTCTAATCCACCTACTAACTGCTTTACTAATGAAAGAAACCTATTCAGGTATATGATTCCTAAGCTTAATTATTATTATGCCAGGTTTTAAAAGCAGGAGTATCCATATATAGATAGATATATATATATCTCTCTCAACACATAGCAACTTGAATGCAAAATAGCACCTCAGAAGCGTTCGACAGACCATAGAGAGAAGACTGATCCTAGAGCATCACAGCATCCTCCTTACCAGTAAGGGCGAGATACAAAATATCAGAGACATTGGGTCCCGATGTCCAGAAGACTGGTCCAACTGCTCCGCAAGAAGGGGATGAACGACACAGCTTGCCTCAGCTTATGCATTCCGGCACCGGCGATTCCTGCTTGAAGCCCACGTAAGGCCTGGATAGCAAACACTGCATAAGCGTAAGGGCCCAGCTACACCGGAGAGGGATGAGGCAAAGAAAGGAGCCCCCAGTCCAAACAGGAGCATTGGTGCAGATGAGAGGCAAACACCTACAGCAAAGACAACACAGTGCTCAGGACGGCAGCACTGCAGCTCTTGCTGGATTTTGGTTTTGCAGCAAGGAGGACAGCTCAGTAACCAACATGGCAAAGACTACCAGAATAACCACAAACGACAGTGACCACCAGAACAACTCATTAGTGGAAGACAGTCAAGATGAAAGAGCAAAGGAATGGCAAAGCAGCTTTCTAAAGGTATTGATAGTTCTGAATAATAGACATTTCTTCAGCCTAAGCTCTTTTGAAAGAGGCTGCAAATATTAAAGACATTAACAATGTGTTATCCTTACAGTTCAGCTAAAAGATGTCTGAAACTTTTTTTTTTTTTTAATACATATACACACATATATATATAAAACCACAGCACTGGCTCCTTCACAACCAGCTTGGCACTACTGAAGTGTCATCCTGGAAGTTACAACAGCAGAGTCACATAATAAAATGAAAACAGGTAAGCAGGTCTGTCATATAGCACATGCGTGAGGACAGCAAGGGCTCAAGCAGCAAAACAAATCAAGCTTTCTCCACTTTACTTGCAAGCATGAGAGCTAGCAGAAGGGTTCAATTTTTGTTGATGCCGCTTGTATCGATCACAGCAGAAGTCACTGAAAGGCACCAAGGGAAGCACTGAACAATTCATCAGCTTTCCAGGGCAGACAGAACAGTGCTACTGGCTTTGATTCTTTATTTTGCTCAGTATTGTATGGCCCAGACAGTCAGTGAGAACAGAAATGGTGTTCACCAAAATGATATATTTTATTTCCAGCTCATCAGCAAAGAATACCCTCAGTAAGACCCATGTGCTTCACCATTATTTCCAAGGAATACAACCAAATACAGCAAACTCCAGGATGGCCTCTATTTCACAAATAGAAGCAAAAAACCAAATCAAACTGCACGCCCTGTCTCATACACAGCATATGTAGTTTAGAAACATCTGGTTTTGCAAAGAAAGAGAGCACTGCTTTATTACAGCGGGTGCTCACAGTCTCAGTTCAACAGAAAGCACAACTGTCAGGTAAATTAAAAACTGAAGATCAGAACAGAATTATTTAGCAAGTGAATTTGTTACTAATAGAGTGCAAATGAGACAAGCTAGAGTTGTTACCCATTGACGGCGTGCATTTTACAAGCCTCATCTGGTTCTGCAGACACAGTCTGCACCCAAAATGCCTGATGATGTCTCCCAAATACAGAAGCAAATAGGGGAATGCAATCTCAAACTGCAGACATGAAGAGTCATTGATCAAGATAGCAATCAAAACTGTAAAGCGTGAAGGTGTAATCAAGACTACTGCAAAACTATAAGACTCCTCAGATCCAATAAAAAAAAAAAAGTTAATTTTCTTCCTAAGTTGGTTTTCACCTTGAAAGCTAATTGTTGAAAGAGAAAAGGTCACACTGCTTAATAACATAAAATAAACAAAGCAATACATGCAGATAGTGTTTGACATGAGGTATTAATTACCTTTTTGACAGAGAATCTGTTTGTGCTATAAAGTATTACTCCTTGCATTGAACTATGGCTTGGGATTCACTTATGGTAAAGTGTCACTAGTGTGTGGACAAGTCACTTTTACCTTATATTCCTGGATCACTGTGTACCAGGTCTGCTCATATATTTTTAAGCACAGCTGGCTTCTTGGCACAAACATAAAATTCCTGTGTGGTTTTAAGTGATTAGTGAAACAGAAATGGTTTGCTGTTTTGATATCAAATACAACAAATTCACACACAACTCTTCAGTTGCCTTCAAGGATGAAGGAAATACATTCTTCATCAGTGTCACCTAGTTACTAATTATTTTTGTTCCTACAAAACACTGCTTTAGCAGTTTACTTAAGGGAACAGACTCTTGCTTTGATTACCAGGGTAGCCAGATCTGCCTCTTTTTGCTCTTGGTTTGCCCTCTTCCTTGATTCATGAACATATCTGAATCAAACCAAGTAGAAGCAAAAGAAAAAGGTGAGAGAGAGAAAACTGAACCCAAGAGATTACAAGTAACAGGTAGCTAGCTCATAATACTCAGGAACTTGAAAGGAAATTTAAACAGGAAATGAGATTTAGACCATCCAAAAGGTTCTTGTATTTGAATTAAGAAATCCAGGAATTCTTAAAAATTTCTGAAATTATGAGAAGCATTGGGCAAGATCACAGCAACATGAAGAACCACCTGATAAAAATACTGGCATTCATTTTTCCAGGGACTCAATTTTCACCTTGCACAATTTAAAACAAGATGAAGAAGAATATAAATGCTCATATAGACTATGGCCTAACATTGCTAGATGCTTAACTTCACCTCACCCAGAAGAGGTGGAACAAACACCTTACCAAAAGCTTCCACGCAAAAGCCAGGTTTCTCCACCACAGCAGCTGGTCTACCCTTTCTGGAAATGCTGTTTCTTAAGACACAAACTATTTCTTCCAAGTGGATACCTACATCAGTGACAGGAAGCCTTGCCAGTGAAAACTGAGCCTTCATAAACTTCGTGAACACAGAGGGCAACCGTTACACAGTCACGAGTCCAACTCTCCATTTGGGCAGCCTGTACTGCAAACTGAAGAGGATGATTTCCTGCACCCTGTGATCAACTCACCAGAGCAGCAACACATCGTATTTTGGACACTGCATCAGAGCATTACCTTCAGATATTTACTCTAATATTATATTACGGTTCACCGTTGCCTTATCTAGGAAGTACCAACATTGCTTCAGCCCGAATTCCACGCTGAATTTGACCCAGGTTAATTGTTATTGCTGGCAATCTGCTGGCTGTGCGGTAAAAGCCAGCTGACAACATGACAACAGCTTCTTACATGAATTGGTGTGATGCAGAAATATCCAAGCCAAGGACTGAAGGCATAGAGACCCAGACTCTGCTTTTTCCACTCAAGTCATCCCTGCAGAACATTGCCCAAATGTACCAGGGGAAGCCTGTGCTACCCTGCCAGTGCAGGACTCCTGAGTCAACGGCATTCACCACAGCCCCCAAGCATATGGTTCCCCTCAAGTTGTTTTTAAACTACTTCTAACTGCCAAGTATTCTTTACTGCATTTATTTCTCGGTGATGATTTAAAATACATGTTTATTTTTAAATCATATTTGACATTTTGTTAGGTACACTGGAAAATAAACCCATTCCTACATATGCAAAAATTAGGAATTAATGAGGTCTGGCAATTATCTTGATGGAAAGAACCAAGTGACTTAGTTGAATGTACAGAGGTTTACTAAAAAAAAAAAAAAAAAAGCCTGCTCTAGTAGTTAAAAAACAAACGAAATTGCTTCTTATTGATTTTAATTTAGGTTGAAACACTAGCTGTCTCTCCGACAAAGCCAGAAATGGAAACAACTATAAATGAGTACAAGATGTGATAAGATAGACAGATTCTTAAGCAATCTAGTATAGACATGACCTCCAGTTTAGACAGTAGTTAAAATATGATATCATATATATGGATCAATAAGTAAGTTTGCATTTGTCTCTGCTCCAAAAACTGGAAAGCTACATGTTTCTTTTTTTTTTAGTTACTCTAAAATGTTGTCCAATTAAGCTCTACTGTTTTTTTTCTTACAGATCCTCTAGATTCTAATTTACAAATAAAATCAAGAGAAGCAATTAAATGTTAAGTACTATCAGCATGTTTCCCCAAGTGATGCACATGTGCAACAGAATAGAAGTAGTCCAATCTTGATACAGAAGGCCAGGTTACAAATTGAAATACATTTGTATTACCATTACTTGCAGGCTTCACGCTCTAGCAAGTAATAACAGCGGGCATCACGCTCCCCGTCTGCGCACAGCAGAGGCTCCCTGACCACGAGTCTCTCCCAGGCTGCGGCAGCTGCGATACACTTTCCTCCTCCCGAATCCAAGGCCAGCACCGACACAGAGCAGGGGCAGCCAGAGGCTTAGGGTGCACAGTAAGACTACGTGCACCACAGAACGATGCTGGAAGGGACTTTTGGTGATGGCCACCTAGTCCACCACTTCAAAGGCTAGTTCAAACCTTCCTGGCAGACTGCCTGGTCACTCCCTTCTGCTCTTCGGGCAGCACGCGCTGCCAGGGCCTGCCCGGCTCATACTGCACTCTGTCCTGAAGCACACGAGAAGAACCAGTACCGATCGAGCATGATTAAGTTCACGATCCTTTCAGCATGCCAGAACCTGATCCAATATTAGCCAAAACGTAGGGATCAGGTCTTCTCAGTGGTTTTTGGTGAAGGCACTCATATTTGGAAGATTGAACTCCCTCTCTACTTTAGTCATAAGGATCTCTCCCCCTTCTCATCTACCTTCACAGACACCAGCCTCTTCCCAGACAGGATAATATTAGCTGGCGGAGAAGGGATTGTTTTTCCTCATTTGACGCATGGTGCAAGTTTGCCCAAGACAAACACAACCAAGGTGGAAAGCTAAAAGCATCCGGGGGAGGCCACGCTAATGGAAACAGGGCCACAATAACAGCGCAAATCTTCTAAATTCTTGCAACTAGCTCAAAATCCAGTCCCCCCACCCGCATCCAGCAGCAGAAGAAAATGAGGACACCACAGGAAATGCTTTCTACCAAAACCAGCAGCATGAGTAATGGTAACAGGGTGAGGGAATGGATGGCGAAAAAAAACCCCAACACATTCCTAAGAAATCTATTGCCTCCTTGGGGCTACATCCAAATCATAATCCCCACTCCAAGTTCCTGATGAAGCTCAAGTGTTAGTCACATCAGTGTTATCACACAAAGGTGGTAACTGTGACCAGAAGGTCACAGTCATGTTCTGGAGCTGTGTGAAGCTTTCAGTTTACAATGCTTAGCAGAAGTCAAACCCTAAGATACCTATTTTAGATAACTCTACAACAGGCACCTGGACTACTATGGGATCCACTGACTGCTACTCCCTTAAAAAGGGAGCTACAAAAGGAAACAAACAAGACCAGAACAAATGATGTATCTAAGACACTAAAAATACAGAGAACTTCAGTCAGAGGCCTGCCTTTCTATTGCTAAAATTGCCATTATAGCAGTATTCAAGTCACATAAAAAAAAAAATTAAAAAAAAAGAGATACATTCAAAGAGTTTATTTTAATAAAGTTAAAACCCCTAAGGATTAGTGATCCAGGCCACATCCACTGAACAGCAGACTATTTGGTTCAGCACTAACTCCAATAACCATCTAGAAGCCATACTAGGCGAACAATCAACATGAACTTTCTTGCTGTGGCAGAAAAATAAGCCACTGAAAATCCTTGAACAAACAGAAAGGGCAATAGCATGGCACATATATGATATAAGACTAGTGTTCAGTTCTCATGTGCACCTTTCCAAAAATAATTTGAAAAAAATTGAAGAAAAGGCAGAAAAGATTGCTACAAGGATTATTCAAAGACTGGATAAAAATCTGATAGCAATGGGCTTGTGGAGTTCAGGTCACTGAGTTAATCCAGACATTGTGACGTGGTTTTATTGTAACTTTTAAGTACTTTCACAGTAATGAAATATCAGAATGCTCTAAACTAGTGGAGAAGAGTGAAACGGATACAAGACAGTTGTTAAAGTCACTGTATAATTGTAGTTCAAGCTTCACAGCTACAGTGGGTAATTCAAACAACCACTTTTTGGTGGCTTATTTATTTTGATAACTACCTTATTCAAGGAAAAGAACTTGGGTATCGCTTCAAAATGAGCATCAAACAAATAATTTTTAAAAAACATGTGACAGGTGTTGACAGAAAATCTCATAAATACCTTTGCAACAGCCACAGCTTTAGTCAAAAAAGTAGGTACAATGCAACAGAAGAATTCCAAGGACTGATATATGGAACAAGTGCCCTCCAAAAAGCCAGAATTTTAACGGAAGGACTGGACACCTCTACTTCACAGCAAGCAAAATCATACAAAGAGGTAGTTCTGCATTTCACCACACAGTAAAAGAAAAACCCTCCAAGAAGCATAAGTAAACACAGTATCAAAACTGTGCACGTTTGACACAAAGCCAGCCTACGGAAATATTGAAAAGAAAATGCATAGTCGTTTTTCAGAATTTTGTTTTTTCAGAATAATGTCATGATGAGGGTTATGGCGCAAATCCTCACCTGATGAAAGCTGCCATAGAAACAGTAGCATCAATCGTGCTACGACAATTTGCAGCAGCTGAGGACTTGCCATTATTCCAAGATAAAACATTATAAACTTGCACATTTTGCACCCCGAGTTTACAAAGATAACAATGAATTAATTCACAGTAAACAAAAGAGAAGCACTTTACAATGAATAAACAATGTAGTAAGAAACAATTTTAAAAGTCACAGTTTCTGAAACTGCTGTAACTGAGACCATACTTTTAACACTTACTTAAATAGCTAAAAACTGCACAAAGGTGTTGCTTTGGAACACAAACAGTTATATAGAAGCCATACAATCTGATGCAAAACCCTTGGGCAGAGAAGAAAGGAAAAATAAACAACTAATTTTAGAACCCGAACACTCCATTAGCAATTCTCACCAATTAAAATATGATGCAACTGCTGTCAACAGGCAAATTTTAGTTGTATTTTAAGCATGGATTTAAATACAAAATACACAAGCTACTGCACTATAAGAATAATAAGTAAACTAATTATAAGTAGCACAGAGGCCAAGAAGAAACGTTCGACCGGTTCTCTTTGCCTACCTACTAAATGGATGCAACGTTTAAGAGGCCATCATTGCTGCACAAACCCTCAATTCTACTTTGACTGCAGTAAATCTATACCATAATCTCCAAAAGTCTGAAAGCACCTTAGGAATCTAAATACCAATGGAAGTCTATCGAAAATTTAATCCGTAAACTCACTTGTGACAGCAATGTAGAGCTGTACTTAATTATCTGAAAGCTACTAGGAATCTTTATTGTCTCAACTTGGAGTTTCCATGGGGTGGGGGTAAGGGGCAGACAGATGGACACAACAGTCTCATGCTGAGGCCCACTAAACTGAGGCTTATATAAATATACATCCATCAAAAGAAAATCACTCAACTTGCTCTAAGAAACTCTTAGCCAAGACTTATTTATTTTGTCATGTATACCACTAACTTCACTACCTCCCAAGATATAAAATGAGTTATTTTAAAATCCAGAAGGGAAGGGGGAAAAAAGAAAAGGGGGTTGGAGGGAGGGGGACAGGGGGAAGAGATTTAGTAGGAGAGCATTTCTAAGCGTACCAAATTAACACAAAGGCAGGCACACTGGTCCTCAGTGCTACAGGGGTTACTTCACCGACATCCTTGTTTTAAAGAAATGGAATGAGGCCCAAAGAAAATAACTTGCTCCTGTTTAGGATCAGCAAGGGTCAGGACAGAACTGTTTCTATTTACCTCTGCAGTAGAAAAATGGCTTATCCACTGCATCGGCACAAGTGACTCTACCTTCATATCCTGCTTATTCAGTGTTCACCACTTGTTACAGTGAAGTTCTCTTCCACTCTGGGACTACTAACACTGCTTTTCAACCAGCCTAACTGACCAAGAACTCCAAGTCTAAGACTTCAGACTTCTAAAAAACAATAATCCAAATTGGAGGTGCTTTTATAGGAGTAAGGAAAGGGCAAGGCACTGCTTTGATTAAAGCAAGTACTATAGCACTTTATATGTCTCTTACAAGCCTCCTGCAAGGACAGAAGATGGAAAGAGTGAAGTGTGGGAAAACTGAACAACTGCCCGCTTTGCCTGCAAGGAGTTATCAGATAGCTTTCCTTTACTGTCAGCAGAATAAACCGACTCCCAACAGAAGAACTTTAACAGCACTCTGTCAGGGAGACAGGCACATTTTATTTCAAAAAAGAGAACAGAACAGCTGCCACAAGACCAAATAACATCCCGCATTTTGCTCCTAAATACCAATGCAGCTCTTCAGGGCTCAAGGTCTCATTCATTACATATCTGCAAGCAGAGAAAAGGATTTTTCAAAGCAGCTTTCCTAAGCTAAGCGTCCAAGTCTCAAAACACCTAGATTTTCTTTGGAAAGGCCTCCATGCTATGAATGCAAAGTCCCTCAAAGCAAGCACTGGCACAGGATAAACATATTCAGGCATCACTGCAGCACTTATGCATAGAAAAACTATGCAACACCCACATCAATTGAGATTTTATGTGTCAGTACTGCTGGCAGGTGCACGATGCGGTCAAGTTTTAAGTTCTAGAAAACAGTTCATCATTATTCAAATGAGTTGATAATTAAGAATGCTAGTACTTCAACTCCCAAGCAAACTCAGAGATGCATAATAAAACCACATTTAAAAAAAAAAAAAGGCCATGCACTAACTGATTTTACTTTAACCATAGTTCACTTGAAGACTAATTCAAATTGCCATAAGGTGAGCCCATTTAGTGTAATAAAAACATATCTTACAGGGATTGCACGAACTTCTTGGGTTTCCTTACTGCCCTCTGTCTTTCCTCCTCCTCCAGTCAGATGGGGAGTTTATTCCCCACCACTGTTTCCTTCAGCTTCCCATTAACACTGCTAGCAATCAGAGAAAAGGAACAATGAAACAAGAATACCCAACCCATGGAGTATTGCAGTATCTTCACGGCTGTGCTTGCAATCTGCACCCTCACTCATCTGTTCACTTTCCGGGTGGGAAGAGCCTCTGCTTAGGCTACAAATATGTGACAGCTCAAGGCATAAACCAGGAATCCACTGTGTCCTGGCAGCTGTGCCTCAACAAGACGACTGTACACCGAAAGGCAAGCATTTGAAGAAGACATGACCAACATAGCCCTGATTCATCCAAGAGTACACCTGTCCTCACCAAAGTGGGGCAAGATCACTTTGGAGATCGGTACCATGTGTTAGCAGCATTAAAAGAAAGAACCCAGTTTGACTTGCCCCAGGGCAAGTAACGTGGACGGATATCTGTAGCCTACATGGATAACAATCACCAGCACTACCACAAGATACTGAGTAATGGAAAAATTAACAGCAACCAAGGATCATTTTTCTGTGGGTTTGGGGTTTTTTTTTCCCATATAAAGGTTTATTGACACACAAAGGTAAAAGCTAGTTGCTTTCATCAGAAGTTATTCTCTAGTTGAGCATTTCCAGTTGGCCACACCCCAGGTTCCTCTGCTTAGTATGAAAGCGTGTATTAATTTACATCTTGCTTCTCTGCTTTGCTTCCAACCCCTGCATGTCTCTACAAAGCTGATACAGGCTAATTCTTCCTGGGAGTAACTCTGGCAATCAATGAAGTCACATTCCTGTCAACCTGGTGCAAGAAGATGCAGGTCCACAATTTTCACTTGGACGAAACGCGGACAGGAGTTTACCTCATGAAGAAGGGAAAATTTGTAAATATGCCGAGGCACCTAAAGCAGCAAGAAGTCCCCAGAAGGGATATAAAAGACCAAAAATTAACCCGTTTGGTGCATATCTGCATCCTCGGATGATTCTGCATCTTTTAAGAACATTTGTCAGATGAGATTCCACTTCCTAAAATACTTAAAAATTGTTGTTTTGAATTAAACTTTAAGTAGCATGTCATGTAAATATAAATAATTACAACTGTCAACACACAGGAGCATCTCTGATCTTTAAAAATGGAAGCACAGTAACTTAGGCAAACAGAAATTAGTCTCACTTTTTAATAATTTCTCAGATTAAAGTTATGTATTAGCTAAAGTACAGTGCTATTACTACACCCTTAGGCTTCAGAGCACATCATACCACATGTTCATTTGGCTGCTAAAAAGCAGCAATCAAATGATTAGCATTTTTTTCCAAGAACAGTTGAGATTAATAGTTTGAAGTAATTTCTTTAATTTAACCATGAAACTTGAACACTGGAATTAGAGTCAATGTTAATAACATTTTATTTCAGAAAACTCTATATTAGTCCTTGAGCACTGATCATAAGATGGATAGAGTCCTCATGTTATCTGTCTTTTCTGTAATTGGAAACAAACCCCAACTATTAAACTTGCACAACTTCGTAACAGTACAGCTTTAACTGAGTCCATGTACGTAACTTCAGACAACACTTGTCCCTGCAAAACCCCAGAAACTGGGAGTGAAACCATCACCCTACTGAAATCAACAGGTGTTTTTCTGTGCTTTCTATGATACCAAGCAGGACCCATTTGTTCCGCAGAGGTTCCCAGCGGGGATGCAGGAGGGACAGGTGAATGACATGACATCTCTGTGCTAGACTCACAGAAGTTCCTCGCTGCTTTGAGGACATCCATTTTCTGAACATGATCAAAACCCCTTTCATCCCCATTTCTTAGACAAAAAGGAGAGGAGATAGGGGATGAGAGAGCAGTAATAGAAATCCTAACTCATACACACAGGCAAAAATCCTTCTCAGTCTTCCAAGCAGAGCAACGTCCCCAGCCTGAATACAGGCTTTGTAGACATTGCAAACACCCCAGTATGACTGAGGGGACTCCAGTTACCCTCAAACTGTGTTCCTATCTTTTTTGAATATGCTGAAATCCCTTCCTTCCGTGATGCCTGCTCCTCCCTCCTCAACTTAGGAAGCCTCTTACTCTGGCTACTAGGGCCGACAGCTCCTGTGACTACTTGAAGACCTTAGAAAGCTGTGTCCAGGCTCTGTTAACCACAAACCAGCTCATGTAAACCTGCTAACAGATAGCAAAGCTCTCCCTTGAGTTTTCCCCCCAGAAGCTCAGCCTGGGAAGGCTCACTTGACATTCTTTATCTGCAAGGACTCCATTAGCAACTTACCATAACGTAAAGCGTATTTTAAAAAGGCACTGAAAATAAGGGGTAATTAAAATGTAAGAAGTGTCATCTTCATAAAAGCCACAGGACTAAATAAAGTCTTGGAGGGCCCTCTCCTGTACGTTCCGTATTTCTCTACGTGCACAACCCACCTTCCTCTGTAAAATCTTTTAATAAACAAAGCCAGTCTTCTCCGTACCTTTAAAAATAACTGAAGTGGCATTTGATTAGTTCATAGGGAAAAGCTCCTAATATATTTTTTCCTCCAAGCAGAAGACAGTTACATGCAAAATTAACTCTCAACTCAGAACTATGAAGACTCAAAATCCAAAACCAATTTACAGGCAGTTACCAGGTCAGCAACAATTTGATCCATTACCAAAGAGCTAATCTAGATTTAAGAAAATGACTTTCATTTATGCATTCAGCCTAAGAAAATGCTAACAATTGTAACTCCTTAGATGACAGGATTGTCACAGCAACAGCTAAGAACTGCACAAATGTGTACTTTTTCCTTCACAAAAAAATATTTATCCTCTCTTGGCAAAGCAGCGAGAAACTGCATAGTAAGAATATCACAGTAATGTTCATATTTGTGTCTTACTGACTTTTGGTACTGTGAATTTAGATTAATGAGCAAACAGACCCCATGGAAACAACCTCTCTTACCTTGTCTTAGTTTGATTTATTAAGCAATGCAATTACCAGTGACAAGCCCACAGAGAAATGCACTAAACTTAACACTTCAGAAAGAGCAAAACCTTACCCACATATTCTTTTGTACAAGAATGACTCCTTCCTCTTATTGCAACCAAAGCAACAGCAACAAAAACACCTACTTAAACAGTGAAAACCTATTACAATCCTCCTAACAAAGGAACACTGCAAAGACTTATTTTCTACATGGTTCATTTATCATTGCTGAACAAAGAAAAAAAATAGCCTTTATCTCTCTTCACAAAGTAAAGTGATTTGCAGGGGAGAAAATAAATAGTAAGCTCTCTTTCATCTAAAGAGAGATAGACATGAAGCGGAGGGAAGAAAGGTGTTTGTAAATTAACACATAAAATAACAAATACCTTAATTCTCTAATGCTCTCTCTAGAAAATGCTATGAAAAGGTACTGAAACAGTTGTGGCAGATACTAAATGGTTAATATCTGGCCGGGATTCCCCGCCAACACAAATTCCGATGATTTGCCATTGGATATTGTCAGCACCAATGTCCTGTTACAGTCCACCGAGATCCTCCCTGCAGCTTTCCTGCCTCGGGCATCTCTGATGTACCGGATCAGAGTCTGGAGCGTCCCCGTTTATCACGACGTTTCACTTACCACCCCCTTGCACGCACGCACACACACACGCCAGATATTACGGCTTTTCAGAAGAAAGCATAAAAAAGTAAGCAAGTCACTGAGGTCTGACATGGTAGCTCCGCACGAAAACCAAACGCATAAAAGCCCTTCTGGAAAATAGTTTGCTTTCCAAGCAAACCTTTAGCAGTGAACAGCCCTGAAACATTTTGAAGTATTACACAGCTGTTTTATGGCTTCTGGCGTTAAAGAGTTTACCTAGACACAGCAAATGTCCGTAGACCTACCACTCCCTGCTTGCATTCATCTTTATATTCAAATCATAATGCAAACATTACCTGGTTCAAACATCACTGATCTAAATCAGCAAGTCGTACAATACTGCCATATTAAACCTACATCACAGCTTGTTTTCCTGAAGCATTCCTGGAGCCTGCCTTCTAGATGTAATTACTGTACAATATATATCAGAACCAGAGAGAAAGGCTTCACTCTGAGGGCTGAAATTGAGAAGAAATCAATACAAAGAAGATAAATGTTTCTTCAAGAGCTGCAGAGGTATTAACCCTCTCTCCAACTTATGGGGTTTTTTTTGCTTCAAATCATTTTACCATGTCAGAAACTGCTGGAAGGACTGGGATATGATGGGTTTATCTGCTTATCTCTGTGTTTGGAGTTGGAAAAAAAGTGTATTTTAGGAAAAAAAAAAAAAAAAAAAAAAAGAAAGAGAAGTGGAAGTTGCTACAAAGCTTCCAGAATTTAATTCTTTCTTTTCACACTTGCGCACCTGGGCGCAGCCGACGACTCGAGCTGCACCAGCAGCCCACAGAAAGGACCGGAGGAGTCACGGGGCGAGGACCTCACGGCGCGGGGGGGGGAAGTGGGGCTCGCCCTGCCCAAGGCCCCTCACATCGCACCCACCCCCCCGCCCGCCTCCGCCCCATCACTGCCAGGAAGGGGGAAGCCCAGGAAAAACTAAATAAATAAACCACTTTGGGGGCGTGCGGGGGGGTACCTAAGCCGTTTTCGGGAAGATCCTTTCAGCCGCAGATGCGGCGGAGGGCACGACAACACAGCCCCCCCCCTCAAGCCCGCCGTGCTTCAGAGCTGCCTCACCGGGGCTGCCGGCAGCAGGGGCGCGGGGCGGGGGGGGGGTGC
>JAVJGG010000037.1:15192800-15207738 GCA_035590195.1 Aviceda cuculoides | reverse complement strand
ACATCATTCTGGGTAGTGCCAGAGGTCCCCCACAAAACTGCTGGGTTTTCCCCCAGTACTGTGCATTATACTACATATTTCCAGAAAGCCCCCTCAAAATGAGATAGTTGACTGATATTTTTTGCGGATTCAGGTGAAGGCTGTCCCAAGGCACTCTACATCCAAATCTTGATCCACTGCCTACCCCACCCCCCATCCCACCCAGCAGTTTCTGAGTGATTGATAACTTTGCACAGGAAACAGAAACAGAAAATGGTGTGAATTCAGGATGAAGGGATGGCTGCTTGTACTTGGCATTTCCTGGCGGTGCTGTGGTCTGCTAAAGCTTAAATTTCATTCGGGAGTAGTTTTTGTCTGTTTCTTTAGTAATTATTTCCATTACAGGGATTCTGTTTCAGAAGGTAAAGGGTTTGGCAGGGTTTTATCAGCGCATGCTGTGCTCGGGTCTGGCTCTGTCATTTGCTGTGACCATCTCCTCTTTGCTTACCTGCAAACCTTCCACATCTGTGGTGTTTCCAGAGGAGAGGAGATGGGTGGCAGGAGGAGGAAGAGAGTAGGAAAATTCAGAAGTCATATTTATTCAGTGGAATGGCAGTGATTTTCTCTCCTCCTGCCTCAGCTCAGGGATCACTAGAGCAGAGCCCTCAGGGCTTGGGTACTTACCACTGCTGCACTCTGACTCTTCTGGAACAGGCTGTGGCTTTGTGTCCGTCCAGGTTTACCCCACACAGCACAGGGTGCCAAATCAGTGGATTCCGCTGCAGCCAAAGGGCCCCTAATTAGGAAGCATTCA
This sequence comes from Aviceda cuculoides, assembly GCA_035590195.1. Lineage (NCBI taxonomy): Eukaryota > Metazoa > Chordata > Aves > Accipitriformes > Accipitridae > Aviceda > Aviceda cuculoides. Next base: position 15,206,945 of record JAVJGG010000037.1, on the reverse strand, counting down.
TAGGCTTTCCTTTGACTTTCTCTCCACATCCCACGTTGTGCCTGCCAAAAATTACAGTGAGAAGTTAAAAGTGCGGTCCTTACTGGGCAGAACTGTGTATCCCAATAGTGTTTTTACCAGTGTAAGGATTTAAGGACCTGATTAGATGTTCCCTGCCCTTAAGGGCACCACCCTTTGGGGCATGCAAAGAGTGGAGAAGGCGCTTGCATAAGGGTTTATCTAAAACAAAGCAAAAAATTTATAGGCCCTGAAGAAAGTTCTTATCCAACTTATTGTTCATTAAATCATTTCCCAAAACAGGTGGGGTTTGGAGGTCGGTCTCAACTCTCATAAAAACAAAGATAAAATTTTAAGAGCTAAATTTCCCTGAACTTTTCGTTCCTATGAAAACCAAAAAACAAATCCCCACCTGCCTTGACCTTTTGGATTCTGCAGTGACATCTGTGCTCAGTTACTTATTGGGCTGCTCAAGAAAAACCTGCAATATATTCCCCTTTCAGCAACTGATTCCTAACTTTACTGACCTAATGCAACAGATAGGTAGGCAGGTTCTCCTCCAGTATTGAGACTTACCTCTTCAAATGATGGCTCCCTGGCACCATAAGAGGCAATCTTAAAGTGAGTTTGAACACGTCTCGTTACATGAGAAAAGTTATTAAAAACTATTGCAATCTCACAAAAGAAGAATAAATGGATTTTTTTCAGAGAGCAGTTTGCATCAGTATTTTTCTCACTGATTCAAAATCCTTTGCAAAAGCTCTCAATTACACCATTTTATATTTAAAATACATTTTTACATTAGTTTAGGGTTTCCTATCCTGGAAAATGACAAATTTGAAACTGCCCCCCATACCTTGGAATTGGAGGAATTCTACATTTTCATCCTCGGAGCAAACGTGCAAGTAAGATATAAAATACATAAGCAGAATACTGTCTCCTAAGGAGCACAAATTACTTCAGACCTCTATAAGCTGCTAAGGAAGATTTTAGAACAGCAGTGCTCCCATCAAAAACCAGAAGTGTTCAGGCTCGATATTCACAGTAGTCCCCTCAGGTCTGAACTTTTAAAAACAAATCTGTAAAACCCCAATGTCGGCACGGACGGCTTGGTTCAGCATGCTGTGGTACATGTACAATGACCCACTTTTCCTGGAGTGGCAAATCAATCATTGCATCGTCACACATCAGTTTAGGAGCTGTAGTGGCGGAAGTAGCTTTGTTTCACATTAGCAATTTGGGTGGGCAGAGAAATGGAAGGATGTATGATGGAGATCCAGGGAACAAAATTAAACATGGTTAAATGAGAATCCATTTCCTGCAGTATCTCTTTGCCTGCGGCACGCTGTCTATCAACAATACACAGGTACAAATTGGCCTGGAGATGTATCTTGAACTATCCAAACAGAGAAAACTGCATTAGCAGCATGCTGCTCTGCCGGACCGGTGCCATGTGACTGGGGAGCATGGACATTAGATAGGACAGCCGATTCTTTCCCAATGACTGAAGTACTGTGGGATGGTTAAAATAACTGCCACTGTAGGAAGAGATTGTAAACGGTCATGATGTGTAATACAGTGCAGTTAAACCAGATTGACGGGTGGTCTGCAAATCTTGCAATATTTACCGTTAAACATGGTGGGCGCTGTCAAGCTGAGAGGAATAGGATCAGCTTCTCTGGTTTGCATGGAACAGCGAATAAAAGAAAACTTTTATCTTTTTTTTTCCTCCTGTTTGAACAGGTAATATTTTTATGCTGCCTTCGCCAACATATGGGCATCACTCCTGGGAAAGAAATGAAAGTCTGTTAATTTATTTGATCAGACATGAGAAATAATAGAAAACTGAAACGAAGACTCACATTTGTCATATGTTTGAATTAGTGGAAAGCTGAAGAAAGCAGAAAAATATTGCAAGGAGTTCAAAGATGAGAGGGCTTATTGAATTAGAAAAATATTAATAGCATTAATCATTTCCAAAACAGGCTTCTTAACATCTATAATGACTATATAAAGGATTGGGGAAATAAAAATAAAAGAAAAAAATTGGATATAGAAAGTTACACTTTTTTGTGTTTAGAAAGGAAGGGATGAGTTTTCACTGATTTACATCCAGCCAGCCTCACTGGAATGGTTAACCTGTGGGGAAAATACCAGGTGAGGATCTAGCCCTGAAAGAATAAATCAGCGTGAAGTACTGAGAAGCAGCTACAGTTCAGATTATAAGTAATGTGAGGTATAAACTTCCAGGTTAATTCAGTAGCCCTAGTTCCTGTCTAGCTTTGCATAGAAAGGAAAAAAAGAATGCTGAACTTGGAGTTTCATAAATTATATTATTGCAGAGTTACTTTCTCATAGCCTCAGGACAGATGCATTCTTCTCAGAGTATGTTGTGAGGCTCTGGAAGTCTTAACAAGGCATCTGAGAACCTACTGAGAAACAGAGGTGGAGGGCAAGCAAAGTAACTGTGATTGATAAAAAAAGAGGGCTTTATTTCAATACAGTCATAGCAATGAGCTGTGTTGTTTGATTTATGAAGACATAAAAATAGATTAACCCAGAGAGGCAGGTAAAGCAAAATGTATGAAAAGTGTTGATGGGTGATGCAAACTCTAGGTAAGGACATAGGCTGTAGGTCAGAGATTACTGCAAGTATTATTAGGTTGCACATCTGTAGCACTACCAGCATTATATGAATGAGGATGGCTGAGCTCTGGCTTGAGTGATACTACAAGATGTCCTGCCTGGGCAGTGTCCCACAGGGTTTTGCACGAGGTTCTTTTGGAAGACCAATACATTTGTTTTCTTGTGGTCTATAAAAGGAACCTCTGCCTTAGGGTACCCTTAGGCTAAATCATTCAGAACAGACACTTGGTCACATGCTGAAATACCTACTTGAAAGCTTCATCTTAATCTTCAAGCCATACAGCTCTTTCGTCTCCCGAAATGGCCTCAAAATGACAGTGTTCTGTAGAAGTGTGTGTTAGTAACCAGCGCGGTGGAAGGTCAGACTGATCAGCAATGAGTTTCTTTCTTTCAAAAGCAGCTGCAGTTCAGAGTCCTGTGGTATGACCTTGCTAGGGCTGTAAGTGTGTGTTTAATTCACAAATCCTCTCTTGTTAAAAGAAAAGAAGAAAAAATTCTGTTATCAGTGTAGCAGTGAGCAGAGCAAGCATGTTAATGACTGGAGCTGAGGGATGAGCATGGAAGACCCAGCTTACTGTCCTGCTTGTCTGTTACCATGTAAGTAGCTCACCAGGAATATTACTCTCTTTGCAGAATTTAAGGCAGAAACTAATGAGACAACAGACTTATGAACTTTCATTGTTGGTGAAAAAATTGTTTATAGGTTTCAATAATATTTGAGTTCAATGAGTCTTGGGAACATCAGTTGCAGAAAAGCAAAAATCCTTTTGACTGGGAAGGCTCTATCCAGCCTCAGTGTTTTTAACACTATCATGCAGCTTGCCAGTGAGATAACTGCAACTGTCAGTTTTTTTCTACACAGTAAAGTTGACTCAAGGACAAGCAGGGTTTGCAGGCAGCATGAACTCAGGCTGAATATAAGCTGCTGTAAGGAACAGCATGGGTGTGGTGTGCTGGACCTAGACACATATTATAGACACAGTTAATATGAGCAATCTTCTTGACTCTGATAACTTCAACTTCCAGACCCCTTGTCTTCCAGAGGACTACAGAAAGCCAGTATCACAATGGGATATCTACTCTTTTAAAGGCCTCATGCATTACAACCAAAACATCAGACTCCATCTTTTCCCCTGTAAGTAAATCAGTGAGAATTAATACATTTCTTGAAGGTGGAATTTCTGCTGTTCCTTTCCCCTTCTTCCATTTCACTGCTGCTTTCTGTCAAAGGAGTTAGTGCAACATGCTCAGGCCTTCCTGTGTGGATGTCAAAAAGATGTGTCAGAACCAGCTTGTGAAGGGTAAAGTCACAGGTGTGCAATGGTCCCGAGGGGGAGAGGCAATAATGGCTCTGTAACAAGACTTGACCTTCTAATATAAACCCATTGCAAATGGTGTCCAAAGCCAGGCCTCTGAAATTGCTCCACAATGAAAACCAATCAAGCAGACTGCAAAAAACACTTTCCTAGCCAATCCCAGAAGAGCACCTCAAGGAAAAAAAAAATCTGTTCTATAAATGGTAGAACTAGTCTCCAAATCTGTTTAAGGAAAGAAGAGAAAGTTAAAGAGGAACATTTGCCAAACCCGTATTCTTTTGGAGATACACTCTTTCTGAGTGCTGGTATGAGATGATGTGCAAACTTGTATGTTCTGGCTACCTTTTTTTAGTTGGTAATGTCTTACAACAGCTTGTACAGATGTGAATAATTACTTTCCAGAATGAATGCAGCCCCTAGTGGGTGTGGGGTGGGAAGGCCTTGACAGAACCAGGAAAGAAATAAGATTTGTGTGTTACAGGGACGAGTAACTCTTACTTTATTTTGGGCCCTGTGTGTTGCAATAGAGAAATGCAGGTTGCAGATTGCAGCATAGTTCTGTCTTTGCCATTCCTTTCTGGTTTCACAGATCTGTGTTTCCGTTGTTGGGGTTTTTTTTTCTTATAACATTATCCGTTACTGGGCTTGTGTGAAGCACTCTGGATTTGAGTGTGGACAGGCAGTACATTAGCTAATATGATTCCATTAAAAAGGGATTCTATAACCAGTGACCCAATAAAATGAAGAAGCGTTAATATTAATAAACCTTCCAAAGAAAGGGATAAAATCAGATACCCACAGTGACCCCACAGATGTCAGTGCTAGTCAGATTAATACATACCCATAAGCACTGGTGGAAATAGCTAAGCAACACCACCACATCTAGACCTCTGAGATTTGGCAGTACAGTACACCCACAAAGTATCCTTTGTTTCCTCTAGTTTCTCTTTCCATTTCCTTACTCTCCAGCCAAAGATCAGTGTCATGAGCATGAGCTACTTGTCTGCAAACAGTTTCTTGCTGGAGTTCATCCTGTCTCCTCTTGATGCCTGGTCTAAAAAGGGTTTCTTGGAAGCGTAAAGATGCCGCCCAAAAAGTTGAACAAGCAGTAATCCAAACCCCTGCCAGCTTACATCCCTAATGCAAGTGAAATGATTTTCATTCATCTTTTCAATTGTCATCAAATATAGATCCACTGTAGCTGGGCACAACTCCACTGACGTAAATGACTGGGCATTCACTTTCTTGGAACTACACCTACTTGGATCCAAGTCAAAGTTTTGCCAATGCAAGGAGGGATGTGACCAAATACCACAAAAAATGCAGTTGTTACTTTCTACAGTGTTTTGCTACTTTGGAAGTGTTGCAAGACTCTGCCCTTATCTTTTCTACCCAGATTTCATGTTCACGATGCATATCTTTGTGCCATCAAGGTCTGGTGGTTCCAATGCACTGTGCTCACAGCTACGGTATTGAAGGGTTTAAAACATTTTAGAATTTCAGCATCTGTTTTATGTTGATTTCAGGAGGAGAATGGGAGAAGAGGATGCCAAGTTCCAGAGAACAATAAACACTTTGGGCCAAATCCTCCCTTCGTCTATTCTGGTGTAAATCTAATGTCTCTTCATCCAGCTGACAAGTAGATTTGAGCCAGTATAATATAGGGCAGAGTCAAGCCCTTTAATTTGGAAGAACACAATTGCTTCCTCTGGCCCATGTCCAAGAAAATATATTTAAGATATAGAATATATAGTAGAAGAAATTTTAATTAACAATTTTTTATGGAGGTATTGGGTAAAAGCATTCCATTCCGGACTGAAAATGAGTTTTTCAGAACTGAGCCAAAAAGGGGAATGTTTATCATAAATGACCTAAAGAGGAGTACAATTAAAATGTGTTTAGAACCTTGAACTGTTCTGTTAATCAGCATGAACATATAATTCCAGGTTTTAAAGTAACTAATGATGCCCAAATAGATTTTAGCATCTATTAAAGGTATCATCTTAAGACACATTTTTGGGGAAAAAGGAAACTGAGAATAAAGTTGTAAGACTAATTCATGGTAAAGAAATATGAGACCTCATAATTCTTCCCAAAGCCTCACAGTTAGTAAAATATTACACTTTTTTTTCTACAGCAGAAACACAACAGAACAACATTATTCTCTAGCGGTCAACATTAATTGCAAACTGATGGCCACTTCTGAACATGGGAGTCTTCACTGGGCCACATTTAATTATGTTAACTGCCGACATGTCAGCCTGCCCAGCTCCGGCAGCCCTGCTAGTTGAGCCGCCGTCAGTGGCATCGGCCAAAGCAGTCGTACCACACGGGGGAGTCTCTCTGCATGCACGGAAAAGTTCATGTTTCATAAATCACTCGCTTTGAAACCTGATTTCTCTGTACTGCAGCTTTGTCAGTTTGTCTGAGAGATAATGTAAGATCTGCAACACTTGGCAGGGCAAAAAGCAAAGCCGAAGCCATGATGTTTCTATAAATGAATCACTTATGAGTGAGGGGGATAGGATTTTGTTGGTGGAGAAATAGGTGTCAAGCCCGATTCTCTTTATTAAACAATGTTTAAGCCACCAACTTGCCTGATATTCCCATATAGAACACTAAGGAAACGCCAAGAAATCTCAGCCATCTGGTAATAACATACTACAGATTTTATTTAATCATTTAGGAAAGCAGGGGGTAGGGCAGGTTCAATGCATGGCATGGCAACACGTACCTCAGCACAGCGAAAATGGAACAACAGTGCTGGAGTGGGATTCAGCCATTTCAATATCACAATTTTCATTGCAATGTAGAGCATAGCCTTCTACCTATAGTTACAGGAATAATGGTCATGGTCCACCGTGTGGGCAATCTCTGGGTACACCTGTCCTGGGATTTAACAAGCCTGGTATCTTGACAAAACACACCTTTCATGAAGTACAGGCCATGAGCAGTGGACATATGGCCTGAAAAACATGCAGCATATCTTGGGGGGTGAACCATCCTCATTCCCCAAGTCCATCTCAACCCAGAGGATAGAGCAGTGATGAGGCTCCTGAATAATGCACACAGGGAAGTGCTGACAAAGATCTCTCAAGATGGCACAGGTTTTCTAGCACTGCGTCAGACCATCCTAACGAGCTTTGTCCTGGATTTTTATACATCATTCTTACAACCTTACCATGCCACACAGGAGACTTACTTTGCCAGCTCATTGTTACGGGCTACTAATACAGACTGCTGCTAGCACAATATACTATTATCCAGCAAAACAACATGTTCTGACAAACACTGTTTAGTGAGTATTGGCTACCAATCTGAGAAAGCCGGGGTCACTGCTGAACAATACCAAAAGAGGTCTCACTAGCTTCTTCTCCCTCCTCCATTGAATGAGCTGTTAATAGACAAGCTGTTATAGAGAAAAAGAACTAAATAGTTTACAAGCTTACATTTGAAGGCCTGTGAATTGCATTAGCTGAGCCAGCTGAAAAAGAGCCAAGGCAATCTCCCCACAATTGTAGAAAATGTGGCATTGAGGCATGTGGAGGCAAAGGAAGAATGACAGTGACCAGGTTTACGATATGCAAGGCTGGAATAATTACTGGTTTCTGTGGCATCAAATTTTTAGCTGTACTATGATAGGGAATAAGCATCTCCTTTAAATGCACAAGTGTGTGTGTGTGTGTGTTCATATTTTAAAACTTTCTCTCTTTTATGCAAATACTAATTTACAGTCTTAATAGAAACTCTTTGAAGCTGACACTTCATTTTTCCCCATTGGACCTTTCCCCCTCCCACCTCTCTTTCTCTACCGCACAGGCCACTCTCAGTATGAGCAATGACTGCAGTTCTTTTTTATTACTCGCTATTTTCTTTGGGCCTAGCAGTTATGAATAGGAATGTGAACTACTTCCAATTCAATTACCTGGACAATTATTTGGGATCAGTGAAACTGGAATGTGTAGCTGAAAAGTTTTTGGAACCCTCCGGTTACCAGCCAAGAGACCGACAGAGTTCTTTTTGTAAAATTTCTTTCTGTTCTTTATCAGAAACATAAAAGTTTTGAAAAGCAGCAGAACAAGAAAAAATTAATAATAGAGAAACAGCAAAACTGAAAAGTAAAGAATGGAACCCTCAGATCATTCATTTTAAGAATGAAGGAAAGATGAAGGAAAGGACAGTTAAAAAACAATCACCACTGAGCAATGATAATTCAAAATTTCTAACTTTGAGAAAAGCTCAGAAACTTTTAAGGGGTCAGATTTTAACACAAAATAATTGTTTTGGATTAAATATAATTTTTTAAAGTTTCAGGTTAAAGATTTCAACCTGCTTACAAGTTTCCATCTTGTCCTTCCTATTTTATACAGTCTTTGGTTAGAAAGAAGCCAGGTGACATCTCTAAGCCATTGCTGCAATGACAGCAGTCTGAAATACTGCAGAGCTGAGGTAGCTGGTTTAACGCAGCCCTTCCTTACAAACAACCTGAGGAGATCAGGTGATTGCTGAGAGGATATTCAGCAATGTATAGTGGTGGCTTTTCCCGTAACCTCCACTAATGGGTGGCTATCTTTGATAGCTCATTTACAGTCCAGTTAAACCAGACAGAAATCAACATGACAGGAAACACATTTTTGGCTTTTTAAAACCAGATTTCTTGGTACATTATTATATAAATTGTTCACGAACTGGACTAACCCAGGTCAGTGATCCAGATAACAGCTTTTCTAGTCAGACTTGAGCTTTGCCCATTTGCCTACTACCTCTGGCATATCTTTACCACAGAGAAACCTTTCGGTCACGCTAACTTAGAGTACCAGCCATCTATTGCTTACATCTGAAAGGAGAGCATTAGTCTATACTCAGAAATCCAACATCCCTCTACATGGGATGAGAATTTCTGCCACTATTTTAAGGCCAATGGCAAAACTCATGTTGACTTCAGAAGGGACAGAGTGACTTGCTGACTTGTTAGATGCTCTCTTTGGCTTCCAATCCTGCAGTAACTGTAGGTGAATCAGCTTCTGGAATTATATTCACCTAAGATCAGACCAAGTGGAGTTTACGCATTTTCAGGTCCTTGATTATGAAACTTTTTCAAGTACTTGCTGAGCAACATTGCCTTTAAAGGCTTCAGAGAAACCGTCACGTCAAGGACAGCTTGTTTCAGTGAAAGGCTCAGGATTTATCTAATCGAACCTGGGAATCGTCCCCTTTTGTTTTGGTGGGTTGCTGTTCCCAAGCTATTCAGTTTGCCCTCCTGTTAGATCCTTTCATTCAAGTTAGTGTTTCCTCATGTTGGCTGATCTTTATTTCTGCTTTTAATATTGTCTATTGATTTTATTGTAGCACACTTACATGCTGTTCAACAGTCCCCTATTACTGTAAATAAAATGAGATAAATAACTTGGCTTTCTTTCTGCATTTAAAATGTTTGACAGCAGCCATCTCCACCCTTAACTGAGCATTTGACAGTGTTACTGCCAGTATCTGTGAGGGCAGCTCCTGAGACCTGCCTGCCCCTCACATGTCACGAGTATCCCTGCTAGTTAGATAAAGCTAGCTTGGAGTCTGCTGATATTACTGGCTGGCTTTATCTAGCAAGCAGAGGTACCAGTAGCATCTGTGCATCTGTTGGATGTGCAGATAGGGGCAGCTGCCCTCTTAGTCACTGGCAGTAATAGCAGTGTTAATACGTGCAATATGAGCAAGCAAGAAACTGCTTATTTGCAGTATATGTGAAAGTCACTGAGGGTCCCGTTTTCAGATCAGGTAGGTGTTATTCCTGTCTATCACTTACTGACTTTGGCTTAACTGGTCACTTAAATAACAGTGATAAGGTACAAAACACAGCTTCATCTTTCTTCCCACTTGTGACTGTTCTTTGCAGGCATTCCTCTGTCCTGGCCCGTTTCACTGTCCTCAGGGAAACAACCAGCACAGTCAGAGTATAGAAGGTGCATCCCCCTTGGCTGGCAAGAGTCCGTAGAACCTTCCCAGCACCCGCACTCCCTTCAGACTCCTTGGTGTTGGTGCTGTTATCAGCACGGTTGGAGGTCAAAGCAACTGCTGGCAGGCTGGGGCAGCTTCTCAAGCGGAGCCTGCAGCCTGTGCTGGGCTTCGCGCTGTTGCAGTTTGCCAGGTCAGTGCTTACGGTGTGCGGCTGTGTGGGCTGCAGGACAGACCTAGCCTGAGACTGCTATCTTGAAATGGGCCCGCCCGGTGAGCAGACACGTTACCAAAGCTTATTCTAGCTAGTTTGAGTATTGATAGCGTAGCAGCTGCGTTCAACTGCTTGAATGAACGCCAGGATCTGCTGGAGGCTCTACAGTCTGCTTAAGCCAGCATGGGGCCATCTTCATTGTTATTTCACCCTGACCAAGACAGATTGGTCTGGGTGCTGCCTCCATGAGTTCCCAAGACTGGCTGCACCAGATCTGAGTGGCTCAGTATTGATGTCCTCCACCTCTGCCAAGGTCAGAGGTTTCAGCCTTACTGCAGGTGATGCTTGCTCATCTTAAAGCCCTTTCTTTCACATGTAGGTTTTTTTCCTGTTGTGTCTGTAAGCTAGCACTGAAGAACAAACCTGGGCGAAGGTTCAGATCACCACTGCCAATAGACAGCTTTATCTGATCTCCAGAAACATACACACTCTTGCAGATGTGTCTTCCTGCTGTGCTTTGCATGTCTGCAGCCAAGATAGCCTTTAAAACAGACCTTCACATGGGGTATGTTCATATCCATATCCAGATATGCTGAAACAGTGCCAACATTTTCTCCAATGTCCCAAGTTTTAAAGAGTTCAGTGTGGAGTTACTGGGTTTGACTCACTTTTACTTAAATATACACCTGAGATCTAAAAAGACTGTGTTCTTTTAAATTCGTTCTTGTAAAAATAAATCTATCTCAGTTAGGTAATACAAACTGTTTTGAAAAGAGCTGCGGAATATCCTTGTAAATATATTGTGAAAACAAGTAATTAAAATAGTCAAAATAATGAGTAAAAATCGCATGATTTTAAGAAAGCACATAAAGAGTAATCAAGCAGGGTAAAACTAAATAAGATTAATTTAAGTCAGAGACTCACATATATAGTGTATTGTATTCTTTGGACTGAAGAGAAATGCATGCTGTGAAAGGGTGTTCTGAACTCCATTAAAGAGTAATCTTTGTACACAACAGTAGTGCTGTGCAAATAAATGTTGTGAGGCAAAATAAATAAGTTTTGAGAAATGAATGACTTTAGCAGTAGTTTGCCAATTAATTAGAACAAAGAGGGAACTCTAGCAGACAACACAAAGAGATAAATAAGGAAGAGTTCAAGTTGCCATAACAGCTTTTGCTATTCTCTCAGTCTACTTTTTGCTAATTCTTCCTTTCACAAGCTTTGTGGGATTTTCTTTGGAGGGGGAAGGGAGCCAAGAGGATGCAGTAGCAATTTTGCTCACTCTTGAAATGCTGTCTAAGGGTCTTACCTCAAAAAAGGTTAATCGTAACTTGATCCTTACCACAATTTGTTGTAACGGGGTGATGGAGTATGAACTAGAATGGAGAAAGAATTAGAGAAGATTTAGCTAAGTTGCATATATTCTAGACAGCAAGACCTGTTCCCCTATGCAGTTAAGGAATTAACCAGTGCAATTTCATAATTATTAGTTACCATCTCTCAGAACCTGTTGAGGATAGGTCAAGTCCCAGAAAACAGGAAGAGGGCAAATATAGTATCTGCTTTCAAGAAAATGGAAAGAGGAACTCTCAAGAAACCATGGATTTCTCAGCCTAAATTTAGACAAGGTATAAGTGGAAAGAATAAATTAGAGATTACAACATTTATGAATGGCACCATTTTGGAAGGGACTGGAAATACTATAGCACCACAGTTAGAACTAGTGGTCTTGGTAAACCAGGGAAATGATCCCTATTGAGAAAGGTCACATTCACTCAAGTGAAATAAAAAGAACTACATATAGGCAGGAGAAGCCAAAACTCCACATACCAAAAAAGCAGCAGAAGCCTGGAAGATCTGAAGGTGATAACATCCACAGTAAATGAGAAGTGAGATGCACTTGTGAGAAAGCAAATCTTGTAAAATGTACTAATAGTAGCACTGCTTGTAACATGCCAAACATCATTACTCTGCTGTGCTCTGAACTATTGGAGGCTTACCAGTTTACAGTGAATCTGGCTTAAGTACCATATTTTTAAATAAAAGGTTCAGTCCCACTGGACAGGAACAGGAATAAATAGAAACTGATAAACACATAATCTATGGGAAAAGTTTGGAGAAACCGAGTTTGTTTCATTTACACAACTGAGGGGAGTATGATAACAGACTTCCAATGTGTAAGAAGCTACTAAAAGAAGACAGTAATCCATTACTCACTGAGGTTAGGGCAGGAAAAATTGCTTTAATTTCCAACAAAGAAGATTTAGGTTATCTTTCTAACTATAAACCTAGGTAAGCAATGGAACAGGCCGCTAGAGTGTCTGTAGAATCTCCATTACTTGGGGTTTTAAAGAACAGATGAGATAAAACAGCTGTCAACGTTGTTGGGTATACTTGATCCACATACCTCAGCAGAAGTGCACTTAACACCAAACATCCTTTAAGCTCCTTGCCAGACCTACCTTCCTCAGCTCCTGAAATGCTGTAGTAGCATAGTTTTGTAGTTGCATATACACCCTAATTTTAATTAAAAACAAACAACAAAAAAAACCCAAAAGAAACTTGAAAATGTGGATCCTAGCATTTCAAAGATCAGAGGTAAGTAAAACAAGTCAGTATCTTCATGCGGACTGATGATTCCATATTCAGCTGTGTTTTAACAGAGGTATAAGTCTTAGACAAAGAAGGAGTAGAGATGCTGAAGGTGGGGAAGGCAGAACTGGGGAATAAGCAATATCTATTCTGCTACCTACCCTCTAAGAGGCTTCCCTGTATCTTTATCTCCTAGAATAGCTGGGAAGCTCTTGTTCCATTTTTTCTTGTCTCTGCTTTTGCAGACAGTCCAGGGAGCATCCATGAAGGGAATCTATGAGATGCATGAGCAAGAACTTGGTTGGAGCTGAAAGGAGCACACAAAGGGGTCTCTCTGAACATCATGGCCAGCATTTCCAGATTCTTCTCCAGGACCACACAGTCTATGGTTCGAGACAGAGGATCCCCAGAAAGGAGCTCAGAGGGTATGTAAAGGTAGCAACAGAGGAAAGCAAGAGAGTGTCTTATGCAGATTCCTCCCCCGCACTGAGAGAACCCATTCCCCACGCAGTGGTGTCCTAACACAGTGCAATTTGAAGGGACAAAAGTGGCAGATTCAGCAAACATTGGGGGGTAGTTTAATATTGCTTCAACTATCCTCAGGCACTATTTTTTTCTGTATGTTCAATTATGCTGTGGATTTATTGATAAATAAATCAAGTCTCTGTTTTCCGTTTGCACACTGAGGGAAGACACAGATGAGTTGCAGAATTTCAGGAATACATTCATCTAAGCTTGTGAAATTCTCTTTGGTCTTTGAATCCTCTTGCAGATAAACTACTCTTACCATATTTATGGAGTACCAGCTTTTCAACACTCAGTTTATAATCCATAGGCCTCTGCCCTTTTGCAAATAACTTCTATTTTGCCCTGAAAGGCAGTCTATCTCAGCTCACACAGCCTATGTGTTTGTGCCTGTCTGCATTATTTATATCTCCACTAAAGACACTCCTCTTTTCCATGTTCTTGTAATGGTGCCTATCATGCAATATTTGGACAGCTACTTGTTGCTAATCAGACTTTGTCCACTGCTCCCACCATTATGGTACGAGCTTTCGGCACACAGTTTTGAATTGTTGGCCCTCCAGCAGATTCTCAGTAGCACTACCTCAGCTTCATGCAACAGCAGCAGATGTCCATTTCAGAAGTGAGTTATCAGAGGTATCTGGTGATATTTGGGGTTTGATCTCAGCTTTTCTGAATGACACTTTTTCATTTTGAAAACTCATAGTGTTGATGTTTACTTCTAAGTGTCATGGTTTAACCCCAGCCAGCAACTAAGCACCATGCAGCCGCTTACTTGACCCAGTGGGATGGGGGAGAGAACTGGGAAAAATTAAAACTCATGGGCTCAGATAAAGACAGTTTAATAGGACAGAAAGGAAGAAAATAATAATGATAATAATTCTGATAATGATTATGATGATA
>JAVJGG010000037.1:15148095-15192700 GCA_035590195.1 Aviceda cuculoides | reverse complement strand
CCTCCCTGGCCCGTTCGTCCCCCTCTTCCTCCCGGCTGGCTGTTGATAAACCGGAGTGGGAGCATGTCCGGCTCGTTTTTAAGTGTTTTGTTTGCTGGCGCCGCTTGGCCGTCTCCCCTCAGCTTGGGGCTTGCGTTCGGCGCTGTGCGGGGGCGGCGCTTCCCCGTCTCGTCCGTACACGCGTGCCTTTGATCCCTCGGTGATCCGTGGGCGGGGGTGAACCCGCTTTGGGGACAGATAGGTAGTGGGTTAAAGCAGGTTAACCCTCGTGCGCCAGCAGAGCGAAAGCAGTCATTGCAACGACCTGCCTGTGTTAGGGTTACAGACTCTGGCCGATCACTTGAATTTAAATTTATGTATGAGGTAGTAACACTTGAAATCATTTTAGGTGCTTTACACGCTTTGTCCAAGTGATCGATCTGGTGCTTTTGCACCCGTTCGCAAGGGATTTTAGCTGAACCTGGGTGGACTGGGTGACAACACAATACACGTAGCAAAGGTAGTTGTGTTTTTTGAAGGATAGCATGTGTCCAAGGAAGAGATTAATTTTATGGATTCTTAATAAGTCACTTAGAAAATGAGTAAAATCGAGATGGAGAACTAAAAAAAAAAAAAAAAGTAGTCATCTTGTCCTTGGTTCTAGGCTAGAACTGAAAAGATGTGAGCTCAAGGATGTTCAGGTGAAAATTGCTTTTAAGACAAAAAGCAGCTTAGGCTTAAATTATTTTTGTGGGGTTTAATGTAATTAAAAATCTTAAATGATAACATTCTTAAGAAGAGGAAAATACAAAGTTCAGTTCAAAGAATAATTGCACGCAATATGTCATCTGTAAGCAGTTTCCTGAGTAATTAATTTTCAAATGTTGGAAGTTGGTGATTCAGATAAGACATTCCAGGGCATGTGCTGAGATCTTGGCTACTTAATTTTAAATTGAATCACTGAAATGTCTAATGGAAAAATGGCATTAAATACTTTGCTTTTTTCCTCAGGGCAAGATGTCTCATCTCAAATAAATAGTAGGCCCCCTGATTTCAGAACCTGCTTTCATATTTCCCCTCAAATGCTTTTTTAGATATTCTGAGTAGTTTTAAATCTTTGGATGACAGCAGAGTACCATTGCTGTCTTTGAAAGTTACATTTTGTGTGCTGTAAAGAAATTCTGCACACACACACGCTGCTTTTTTCCTGTAAGCGTTAGGCACAGAGTGCTGGTAAAAGCTGAATTTAGTTCACTTGTCAATTCTGCCACTTGCTATGAAACCTGTAGTTGTATTTCTTTCAGCTTGTTTATTTTTTTTTTCCCTTGTAAGATATTTGGGCAGAAATGTTGCTAGTTTCATTCAGTGTGAGCTGTTATGTTTCCAAGTATAGCACTTCTGATGCAAGTTCTAATTTAACCTCTTCAAAACATGCTGTTTATAATAATGCTAATTTAATTGGTATTATAGTCTTGAGAAAACTTAGAATAATCAAGGCAGCAATATGTGAAAACTGCGGAGCCTACTTGTTTTCATTTACTTATTTATTAAACATTTTTTTTTAGTTGAGTCCATTTTTCAGATGTTTGTGTTCAGCTTCTTGTAACTTTGTTACCTTTATGGTGGTTTATGTCTCAGTCTCTGAGTGCAATGAGAAGAGTGTTAAACTAAGGCTGTAGTAATAGTCAAATATTTTAGTTTGACAGCCTTTGAGTTATATGTTTGCGGTTTCCATTGACTTTACTAGTGACCAAATTAATATTTTTACATGTTGTGAAAGTTGGAGGCTATAAAGATGATATTGGAAACAATGGCTTGGGTCAACTCCTGTAACTTAATGTTGAGCACAAGATTATCCACTTGTCTGCATATTGCAACTGTGTATGTACTTTATAGGATTTGCCTTGTTATAGTTACAATGTGTAATCCTCTCATATTCATTTTGTCATCTGTCACATGAATCCTTTTGTGAATTTGCAGTAAATAGAATTACTCAGTTTTATGCATGTCAAAGTCATTTTTTCTTCTCCACTGTCTGCAGCTTCATTTCTGTCAATTATGTTTGTTTATATAATTTTAGGTATTTATAATTTTGTCTATTTCTGCAAAAGTTAAAAATATTGCCACTTTTCAACCTTGTCAACTGATTTGTGTATAGAATGTCAATAGTGTGTATATAAACAGCCTCAGACAAATTGGTAATGTTTACTACAGAGGCCCAAATGTTGATCTTTTAAGTCTACGAGAAAACTGTTGTTGACTTCTATAGCTCAAATTCTAATACTAGAATGATTAAAAAATGCAAGTTGATTATTTCCAAGTACTTTGGTGCTATGTAGGCAATGCTTTATTTTGTGCATTAACATTAATTGTTTTTAAGTGGAACTTAGGTTGACCAGTATCATCCATATTTTCTCCTTTTTTAAAATAATAGCTTAAATGTCTTGTTTGCCTTTCTTTGCATTTATATTTATTCTTACAGGGTTACATGTTTTTGTTGCTCTGTTATTCCCATAAGCTCTAGGGGAAGATGGACACTTTAAAGAAGGTCTTAATAAATTATCTTCATTTTTCTTGACTTTCTGTACCACACCAGTAATTTATCAAGTAAAACTGTCATATACATTTGGCACAATGTGTTCTTTGTGCATCCTTGTAGTTTATAACTCATGTTTTCTAAGTGTAATGTTAAAATGTGTATGTAATTGGAATTTTTTTTAAAAAAAAAGGCCTAACCAAATCTGGGTTTGGTTTATTTGGTGATAAAATGCCTACTGGGTTCCTTTGGGTGGTTGAATCTACGTGAGGGAAATACAATTGTTCCTAAAGCTACAGGATATTTCTGAATATCCATAGTAGATACTCAATGTCAGAATTTGAAGCCTTTCACTTCTGAGCGTTTTTAAGTTTTTATAGTGAAGTAGTTACCTCTTTACATAATAATGTGCACACAAAGTAAGGATAAAATTGGGTTGTATGAGAAGCAGCTTCATAATGTTCAGCATTTAGAAAGCTTTACTAGTAAAAATGAAACTTGTGTTAGTTGAACTTGATTCCCATGCTTGTTTTGGTTGTATCTGTAAACTGGATCTAGTCCTGTTTATGACTAACCTATCACTTTCTATGTTGATGGAGTCTTATTGGTAAGTGTACAATTAAAATTTGCTTGTTCTCTCAAAAGCCAATAAGTAACTCAGCTGCTGAAGGAGCTTCTGCGGAAGTCCTTAATTAAGACTAATTCCCCATCCCCTCCCTTAAATTTCAAGGCAGTATATTAATTTTATTCCTACAAGGAACAGATTGGAGAGTTCTTGTTTAAAAAGAGCACTCCTCTACAAGTGTTTAGATTGTGAGAAGGAATCCTGTACTTGAAAAGGACCCTACTTGGAGGTTCAACAGAATGTAATTGCTCAGGGAGATGTGTTGGAGCAGGGGGGCTGAGGTTACCTTCAGAGAGAGCAGGTATATAGGTGGGTTCCTGCAGATGGTTGTGGTAACAGAGTGAAGAAAAGACTGGTTTTGGACTTTGTTATTTTTGGAAGATACCACCCTGCCCCCAAAAGTTGAAATCATTAACATAAGAAATCCTATAGCTAGACAGCACGATGTATTGAGGGGCTATTTTCTATTTTATTTGTTTCCCCTGCCTTCAGGTGAAGTACAGGAGATAAACATTGCAAACTTCATGAATATTTTGATGGATATTCAGTTTTACTTACACTGATCTTTTGCTGTTATTGTGATACTCCACCAGAAGTGGATATCATTGTGCTGAATTTCAAGGATTGGGACAGTAATTAGATGATTTGTTAGCTACATTTTAATAGAATTATTATCTATACTCAGCCAGAGAATTTGCTTTGATAGGCAAATGGAACATTAAGGAATCATCCTTAATTCTTAGTCTGGTTGAGCTTTAGCTTGAGGTGGTGTTGAAGAGGATCTTGATCAGCATAGCAATTATTCAAATGTAGGAAAACTAGCATTCTGGTGGCACATCTTGCAGTAATCAGATTATTATAATTGTGGACAGTATGTTACTGACATTTCTCAGGAAATGCTTTGTTGACCAGATTCCTTTTTACTGCAGTAATTAGAAATTTCTTTTTCTTCCTGACTTATTTCTTATATATAGAGTGGTGTCACAGACCAAGCAGAGTTCAAAAAAAAGCAAGTTTTCATAATGAATAGACAAAATACCTAACACTATTTTCGAACTTAATTTTCCTTTCTTGATGCTTTATCCTTGTTAAAGTCAGCTGCTGATACTGGACCTTTCCACTCCTACTTGCTTTTCCAGATCTTACAAGATTACTTCAGCTTGCTTCTGCCAGTTGTTTTAAGTTACCAGGTTTCAGCTTCCCTGGAGCAGAAGACAGGGAAGATGGTGTTCTGATGTACATTTTGAGTGAAATGTTCTCCTCACAAGTGTTTGTAATGAAGACTGAGGAGTACAGAATGTGTATTTTAAAATACTTCAGGTAAAAGTAAATTAGAGCACTGACTCCTGTGAAAAAAGGAAAAGGAGCTTGGGAGTATGTGTAACTGTATAAATAGTGGTGTATGTCTGTTGGCCCTGGTGCCACTCTTCTGGCAGGAATCCCTAGTTTACAGTTTATACTTGCTTTATACATACACAGCACAAAAATGGTGATTCTGGTGTAAAGATTCAGAACACTGATTTGACTTCACGTAAGTGAAAGCTTTTGAACAGTAATGTGTTTGGTAGTATTGTCTTCTCTAGAAGAGCCACAATTCCCTTGGTCTTAAAAAAATTGCACAGAAAAACACAGTCCTGTCACATTAAAAAAAAAAAACAAAAAACAAACCAAAACCCAAAACAAAATTACAAAAAAAAAAATGTGTAGGAATCACTTAAAATAATCATCAACATGCAACTCCATAGCTGAATCAAGCATTGGTATTTGCTGAAAATCAAATAGGTTATCATGGCCAGAAGCCCCTTGTAATTTTTGCTTTCTGTTTCTTTTTAGAAGGAACTTGGAAAGGTCAGGCATATTTTAATGGTCAACAGCGAATAGATGGGCAAAATGTAGACTTCGGGCAGATCATGCTTAGCAAGGTGGTGATGTAATGAATTCAAGATGGGTCATTGATAGCTAATACCTGGTTTTCCTATGTTAAAAAACACCTATGCTGTATACTGAATCCTTTTGGGATAAAGTGTTATATTCCCTTTTGCCATGAGAAGCAAGAATATCCTTGTATGGTTGAGGCAAATCTGATTCTTCAGAAACAAACCCTCATTCTCAAACATTTAAAATTACAGTAGAAATTTTCAAAATGATACAGTGCTTCTGAAGGACTACTTTTTTTGGAAGTGGTGTGGTTATTCTAATGGTAAACTTGAAAAATGATAAATAGGCCGTTGTAAAATAGCTATTTTTAACCTTGTGGACAACACTAAAGGAAATGTGCTAATTGTGAGATGTAAATAAACCTTTTGATTTTAATCAGAATGTGTGCTTTTTCTCTCATCAATTTTCACTGCAATACTGTATGTTCCCAGTATAGCTCATCAGATTTGCAATGTAATGCAACCAATTCAGCAACTGCATTTAACAGTTTCACATTTCTAGATACTCCAAAGTACAGATTTTCTGTATTGGCACTGCAGTGCTGCCTGTTACTTTTAGCAAAATTATGCTGTAGCTTAATGCATGAATAGTCAAAAACATTTATATTAATTCTTCTGAAGATAAATGTTTTTTAGCATTAGCATTTGCACAGATTTAGCAAGGTCTTAAGTTGTTAAAAATCTGATGTGTCTGGTAGGTATTGGCCTTGGAAGGTATTCTGTTTAGAAGTCATTGCACACTGACTTGTTGGAAGAGTTTATGTATGTCATTTAAGTTGTTTTCAAATTTGTTTCTGAAATGTTAAAGAATAAGGCTTTAAATTGGCATAGTGCTGACATTTGGCACTAAATATGCATATTATTTGTCCTGTTCAATGATATTATGCAAATACTGAAAATTAAGTACCTTCTAAACTGTTTTGCTGGATTTGTGTGCAAGTCTTAACTGAGAACTAAGAGATAATGAAGGCATGTTAGAAAGCACAAGATAACATACAAGGCTTAAATTTGCATTTAGCTTGTATTAAGACTGGGAATCAGTGTTCTGTTAATAAAAACAATATAATGATTCCCTGAACAGATAGGAAGTAAAGTATTTCATAGTGGCTTTGGATTTGGAAATAGCTTTTAAATGGCATTCATGCATTATTATTTTTCTAAATGGTCACTAAAATGAAGTGGTGCTGGATTTTATGTTGTTTTCTGTTGTCAGTATTTTGTTCTTTTTGATGCTGTACCTGATTCTTACCACCTTCTTGATATTCCACTTTCAAATAAAAATAATCATTAATTTTATATACGTTACCCATGATCTTTGGCATCTCAATGAATCAAAACCAGTAGCTTCATTACATGCTTATTTAATATACAGTAGCAAAGCAACCAAGTTGGCAGTCTTTAGATCTCTATGTGAAAGGACTTTGAAATTACACTTGCAGAGAAACGTATGTCTCCTTTTTATTTCTTGTGCTGGGACATCTTCTAATGATTTCAGGCTTTCAGTCTCTTTTTAGTGCATGTTGTGTTATTAAATATTTAAGAATTATATGGTTCTGATGAATACTATTTCAGAATAGCAGAATTTTATTCATTGCAGAGAAGTTTTCAGGTCAAATTTGGCTTTTAAACATTCAAAGGAGATGGGGGAAGGACAGAAGGGAGCTTGCCTAATCTAAGGTTTATAAATCTTTTCAGTCATATTTTTGATTAGGCAGATGTTTTGCTGAGGAGACAGTGTAGTCTTGTTTAAAATATGATTAGGTTCATGTATTTATAGAAAAAACAAAATACAGACAAGCACATTTTGAACGAAGAGCTAATAGTGTACACAATATTTCCATAGAAAATTTTATGACTCTGGACTTCAACCTCCATTGCTATGCAAACTTTCATAGAAGTTGTATTTAAATTATCGTGAAACTACAGTGATGGTATTGTTTTGTGAACTGTTGATCGTCAAACTACTGTGCCTGTTTATGTGTTGCTGCATGCAGATTATCAACTAATATTTTTTCATTCAGTTATTACAGAGTTAAGTGTAGTCAATTGCCAATAAAAACCACAACTATTATTTATGTGATCAGTATTATTAAATATTTATATTATTAAATATTTATATTGTTTATATAATTATAAATTTATTTATTGTAAGTTGTCATACTAAGTACTGAATTGGAAAAGGAGGAGTTTTCTTGGCAGTTGGACTGTAGCAATTAAACCATTGTGGGATGGTAAGTAGTTACTGGTCTGTAACTTTGGAACAAAAATCAAGATTAGTTTTTGCAGTTCTAAACAGGATACTAGGTGCAGGATTTAAAACAGGAAAGATTTAGTGATGGTTGGATGTTCATGCCACACAGTGCAAAGAATCTTACTGTGTTTTTTATTTTGAACTCGGGATACAATTCAAGGTACTCCAAAGTTAAAGCAAGTAGTGCATTTTAGTATAGATATTTTTATGGGAGTAATCAAATGAAAAGGGCTTCCTTAGGAAAACAAGTATTTTTAAAGGATTTGTGTGCCTAAAGATGTAGACAAGTGCTTTAAAATTAGAAAAGAAAATATCAAAGTAGAGAACTTTTATTCTGTTTGGCACCTGTTTTTTTTCTTGTATTTTTCTAGTGTAATGTTAGTTTTTGAGGTACACTTAGCATGTATGTGAGCATTCTTTGTCTGTACATTGAAAATATGAATACGAAGACAGCATTAGAAAAGAAAAAAAATCACCCTATGTTATTCATGGAATATTTTCTGTTTATTTTAAGACCCACATCTTAACTAGTTCTCAGTTTTCTGTGTTGAGGCTGTATGACGCAACTACCAATAATATTTTCCAATGTTGTAAGAAATTACCTACTGCAGAGCTGTTAATTCACAAATATTTTTGTTCTATACTACCTTATGAAAACACATGATGGAAACTTAGATACTTTGGGGCTGATAGTGATCGGAATATACTCTATCCTTTTCTTCTAAGCATCAGAGGTTGAAATAACATTTTAATCATTCAGATGATTAGAATATGATGTTGAGACTGCTGTTGCCAGACCAAATGTTGCTGCTGCTCCGGTGCTAGCATCGAGAAGGATATAGCCATAGAGGCAATTGAAGTGACTGTCAGTTTCGGAGCTGTGCTAGCGTGGGTTGAGTCCATGCAGAAACCACTGCAGAAATGTTCAAGTCAAGGGTGGGAAAGTTAGCTTGATGATGGGAGTGAAGTACACCTATGCTTGTAAGACTAACTTCTTGCTATGTAGATGCAAGAAATACTGAGCTAGTGCTTGACTCTGGATAAAAGGGCCTGTCTAGAGATACTTGTGTAATCATTTAAGTGAGAAGTGATTAAAAAACCCCCAACAAAACCAACCAAACAAAAATCCCAGTTTCTAAACTGCCTGCTAACTAACAGCATAAGTACTACTGCTTTTTTTAGGACAGAGACAGTTTTACAAGATTCAACCACTACGAAAAGTAGGATTTATTAACAGAAGCTTTCATTCCTTGTTTTTATTTATTCTATTTTTAATAGCATAACCAGCTCAAGGAATTCCAGATCGAGCAACTCCATTGCATCTGCTGGTTTCCTTTCCCATGTATAATGCATTTATTATCCTGGTACAGCTGTTTCTTGGATCTTGTGGTGAGTCAGACCAGTGGACACATCTGAACAAACTGACTATACAAAAATGAGTTGTTTTCAACCCTGACAAACTTGAAAAGTTCATTGTTCCAATTCATTGTACAGCCTACAGACAGTTGATCACAAGAGCTTATGCAAGATCTGGAGAGAGAAGTGGGAGTTGCTTTACGTGGAAGAATTGCTAGCCTTACCATCCAGAAATTTGTGCTTGGAAATATGGGATAACTGAGAGTCCTTCATCCTCTGAACCAGATTTACACTGCAGTAGTATAGACAAAGTGCTGCTTTATTTTTGCATTGTCTCAACTGAGGTGAACGGGAGCACTTTTTAAACAGCCTTTTCGTGCTAGCCATATCTGTGCAAATGCTTCCATAAATTCAACAGGTTCATTTAAACCAGTTTGACTGTGATCCAGAGTGGACTGGATAATCATTCATCTATTGTTGGATTTCTCTGTTGAAAGGTGGCTGCTGCTTCTTAGCTCTTAATGACAGCGGGATGCTTACAGTCAATTTTAGAGATAAGCAGAATGCTGTAATTTCTTTGCAGATACTATTTACAGACTTCCAACCATACAGGCACTGCATCAAAACTGGATTTATTCAATATTAGCATCAAACTGGGATGTGGCAATGTTGTAATGGATCAGCAGCTGAGTTGCGTTACTGTGTACAGAAGTATTGGCATAAAAATATATATTAAAAATATGTATTGTATAAACATATGTATAATACATAAAGTATGTATTAATATGTATTAAAAATATTGTACAGAAGTTCAGCATAAAAATATATTTCATTAGTGTGTGTTACGGACAGGTCATACAAGTTCTGCATTGTAAATTTAACTAGTCAAATAGAGCATGGATAAGCAGTTGGCCTACACTGTTAGTGGATTGAGAGAGTTTGTCCTGGATATGCTTTCTGAGTAACTTTTCCCTGTATCCCTTTAGCAGCCAGCACAGTATGTATATTGAATTAGAAGTTTTAAAAAAATTCAAAGTAAACACTACTGTAAAGGCTATTGCCTGAAATACATGTGACTATAAATATTTGGTGTTCCTAGGAGAAACTTATTACTTTAAACTTTGCCTGACAGTTTAGGAGAACTTACTATGAAGTTAAATTTGAGTGAATGCCTATGGTGAAGTCTTGTTGCCCCCTGCCCCGCTTAAGGTAGGTGTTGCTGCTTAACAGATGTTGGTGTTAGTGTTGTTTCTGGTTGAAAACAATGAAACATTTAATTGTCCATTTTTATTTTTAAGGATGTTAGAAAAAAATTTTGAAAGCTGTAGTTGCAAACAGAGAAAATTAATTTTAACTAGTAATGAGATCAAGACTGGGGTTTCTTCAGTCTAAATTTTTCTAAATTTGTTTAAAAAAAAAAAAAAGTCTTGAAGAAAAAAGAGCAGGTTTTGACTGCATGAGCTTTTCCTGAAAGTGCAGTTCAACAGAGCATTGCATCTTTTTACATCTTTTCATAGAAACATTTTTTTTCCTTTAATACTGCGAGCGATTGAACTAATTTTTTTTTTTTCTACTAGATTCTGATGAGCATTCCATAGATTGGAGCTTCCCTAAATGGAAACTGTCATAATCAGTGGTACATGTAGGTTTCCTTTAGTTACCTCAAATGAAACAAAACTGGAATTTACCTCACAGCAGAGTGATAACTTGCATTTCATGTTAATAAATTGTAATGTGATAATGTAGTCATAAGTTACTTCAGTACTTATTTGCAATTTTTTCAGCTCATTTTAAATTACTTTCAGTGTCTGAAAATTTGGCCTTACTCAAGTTTCAATTTCTCTAATGTTCATTTCCAAGTGCTAGGTCCTATATGACTCTATTTGCAAGGTCAGAGTGCTTTACATTGTCAGGCTGTGTAAGTGTCTGTACACAATGATCAGCTCCCTTCTCAACCTTCCTGATAAGCTGAATAAGTTAAACTCCTTATTAGGAAAAGATGAGGATATCAGATAGCTGTGGCAAAAGACAAGCTCTAGGATAAAATCCACTGTGAGCAAAGAAGAGAGAAAAAGACCAAAATAGTCTGGCAGAAGAGGAATGTGATTGTTTCCATAATCAAAAAGGGTTGGGTGGCCTACAACAAATTCAGATAGCAATCAGTGACACGAAAATCGTAGATTGCTGTTCTGGAAAACTGTGTTGTTCATGATCCCCCCCTAACATTTGTTAGCTCTCAGCAATGCTTGTTTTCAAATTATATGTGAACTCTGTTCTGTTGCTTATTGTTTCAGAGGCCATGTCAAATTTAGGATATTTGCTTTAAATGATCTGAGTGTGAATAAGGTGACCAAATTCTGTCTTTAGAAACACATTTGGCTCACCTTGCTGCTTTTAGATATTACAAGGGTAGTGGTGGTTCTACAAGGAAACAGCCAATGTATAAAATTAATGTGAGCCATGAATAGTTACAAATTCATGTAGTTAACAGTATTTACTTTGCACTTCCTTTCCAGCTGTTCTAAGTGGTTTGTTAAACTGAACATCTCCCTGTAAATGCTGAGAAGTTAAGCTTTAAAACCAACTAGGCTAGAATTAATTTGAGCTAGTGCTGTTAAAGTGCATGGTTTGACAAAGCTATATTGTCCTATTATATCCCTCAAGTAGAGGTTAGTCCTGGGTAAATAATGAGGATCTCTGTTATACTCACTGCTGTTCTTTTCTCAAAAGTACCAAAGCCAAACTTCAGCTTTAGTTAGTTGTTTAGTTAGTTGTATTTTACTCTCATGCTATGTTTTCCAGCTTGGGCAGAACCAGAATCCTGTTGTCATTGTCAGTATGGAAGGTTTGATCTGATGGCGGTTGCATGTTCTGAATCTAAACAGGGCTTTCAGCTCACCATGTTAATTCTCCTCATTTCATCAGGCATAACTAATACAGCTACTTGCAGTAAGCTGTTTTGGAGCTTGCATAAAGTATAAGGTTTCTTTGTTTTTTCCAAGTGTTACAAGCAATGGTCAGCTTTCGTGGCTGATAAATGGTTTGTAACTCTTGTTGTAGCATCTGTCCTTCCAAAAAGGAAGGTATTATCAGCTAGTTTCAACTAAGGCTAATTTGTGTATAGTTCTGAGAACTTCTGTTCTTTGTAACTAGAGATTTTTACTAGTCAGCACTGCTTGTCAGACTATTTATGCTGCAAATCTTGATTTTTTTTTTTTTTAAGTGATTATCTCTGAAAATCTAAGATAATCAACATAACTGAGAAGCTTTAAGTAGCCTACTATATGCTAGGTGATCAAGGAGGCAACTGCTGGCCACTCCTACAAAACCCAATTTTTAACATGTTTAACTTCTATTTTTTTTTTTTCCTTTTAGTTGTCAGCTCTTCAACTAAACTGTGAGAAACTTGCATAACTGGCAGAAAGGGCTGCCAGTTTTCTCTCTAGAGCTGAATTGTGCAGCTTTAGCTGGGCACTGAAGGATTTCAGAGGCATCTTTCCTGAACCTGAGACTCTTAAGGCTGTTGGCTACTTAAAACAATATTTAAAGATGCTTTTATTTGTGTAAAATGTTGTCTTTTTTTTTCTTAAGTAGTTTTGTCATCTTTGTGTTGCTACATGGAAACTGAGACAGACTAACATTGTACAAATCTGATTAAAATTATCTGTGCTGTTTCAAAGGTCAGGCACACTCAGTGAATTTGCTTTCAAATTATTTTGTTTTATTCTGTGTACGTATGCATCTTGAGCTCTATAAAGGTCAGGAGAGGAGATTCATTTTGGAATTTAAAGAAGTTAGGTTTTTACTGCTGGTAGCCCTTGTTAGTTTCATTTGAACTAATGAAAATTGTTTTCCTTTGGTTTTTTTGCTGTCAGTTTTATTTCTCTAGTGTAGCGCATTTGTAACTATGAGGTCTGTTTGATAATAAAACAGTATTAGTAAGGCATTTTTTTTTTTTTCTATTTTATGTGAACCTAAAAATTAAGTACTGTTTGCACAAACTAAACAGTAGTCTTATTTGGTTTTTGGTTTCTTGGCTTGTTCCATTCCTGTGGCAGAGGAACATTTTCCTAGCTAGAATAATGTATTTAAAGGACACACAGTATTTAACTGTCTCTTGCCACAAATGGTTTAATAAAATAGGGAGGTGGTGCAAGCCCTTAGAATTTTTAACAGTCCTGCTTTTTAATGTTCAGGTTGAATGATATAACCACAAAAGGATTCATGTGCATGTCAGTGAAGCATAACTAATTGCAGTTTTCAGTCACAGAACTAAATGACAATTAGTAAGGAAATGGGCTTCTATTAAATACAAAAGAAACTGCATCTGTAAGGTGCCTAATATTTGTCATAAAAAAGGCTGTTATATAAGTCCCCTTATGTTGTATTTCTGTCTGTAGAATCATAGAAATATTTTTGTTGACTTTTTTAATGATAACTTGTAGCAATAAAGAGATTTTTCAAAACAATAATAATTGATTTTTCACTTCAACACAGGTACCTTTTTCAAATTTTACATTCACTTGGAAAATCTTGAGCTGTTTAGCCGAATTAGATTTTTTCTGTCAAAAGTATTTTGACATTCTTTCTTTTCTGACTTTAGGAGATGAAATCTGAATGAGGCAGAACATGCTTATTGAAAACATAAAACTTAACAAAACTCTGTATTTTAGTGCACATTAGATGGAAAGGATGGACATATTTTGCAGTTATATGAACGGTTAGAAAATTGTTCTGAGTCTCTTTTTATGGGTAAAAGACTATAAATCTCACCTAGGAAGTTGCAACTCTTTCAGTAGTAAGTAATATGTCTTTCTAAGTAGAGCACTAATGTTCCTTGCCAAAGATCAATTTAGTATATATTTAACCTGCAGTTGCTTCAGTTTGTGTGGACGTAACCAAGCTTGGATATTAGTAGCAGCAGATAGGTCACAGATTTCTTTTTAGTTTGAAAAATGGCTGTAGTAAATAGGGTATTTGCCAGGCTGGTTGACTCAACTTTCGTATGGCAAACGGTTGACCGCTGGGTATGTGTGCTTTGAGAGATACAGAAGGATGCTGAGGCCTGGACTGGGAGTGTGTTTGCTTGTGGGAGTTTTGCCAAGATGCTGCTGCTGCTTTGAGGCTCTTTTTCTTGCCTGCTTCTTACTAATTAGTATAATTTGTAAGCTTCCCTCCACTGATTCATTATTGTTAGTAGCAGGCACTGTCTTTTCTCTTCACCTGAGTGTTTTAAATGAGGGAGATTTCTGTGTCAGCTTTCCCTCAGTTTTGCTGTTCGAAGCCTAGTCTGTTAAATAGTTCTAGTGTTTTATACTTGTTGTGAGATGGATCCTTCCCAGTGCTGCGATTGAAGCAGTAGCTGTTTAGGCCTTGACGGTGTCATTTAACAAAACTACAAAAATTTTTAAAATTTTAAAAAACATGCAAAACTATTATATGTATTTGATTTACTTAGAACAATTTCTATTAAATAAAGTTTTATCCTGTTTATCACTTTCCCAGGTATCAGGAAAAATAATTGCCTTCTAGTATTGTGGCAGTAATACTTCTCACATCACGTAAATTCTGGTGTGTGACTTGTTTTGAAAAGACTTGGTTAGCTGGGATAAAATCTCAGTATGACATGCTGTAATGGCGCATCTCCAAGTGGTCAGTTTGAGTATCAGAATTAAAGACCAAGTATCAGTATCTAAATGTAGACCTAAGTTAGTTCAGGTGAAAAGAGAGGAATAGAAAGGGAGAAGAGGTAGAGTGAGAAGATGTTCTTTAGAGGAAGATTAGTAATACTTCCCTTTGGTGAGAGTGATATGTAAGGCCTGATGTTGCACATAATCAGAATTAGAAATGGATGATTATCCACAGCATCTGGCTTATATAACTACTTTGGATACTACTTAAAGCTTCCAAAGTTACTTCCCCCCTCCCCTTTTTTTTTTCCTCCCCCAGAATTGTACTGTAATGCAGAACCAAATTCATATTAATATGCATAGCTTTACAGATAATCAAACATTGGTACCAGTGAAGATCTTTTAAACTTTGATATGCATAAAACAGCTCTCTTAATGTTTGGGTTTGTTGGTGGATTCCAATGCTATTAGATAAGCATCCTGTGAGATACACTTGGAGTCCTAGAATTAGGGATACTTAGTCCTTTGAACTTTTTTGTTACTATTTGATACTGAGACTAGAGCAATGGCTTTCTCTGTGTATGGGAATTTGGTATATGCATGTGTAGTCAAATGTTCTGGTCTCTGCGTGCTGAGGTGGGCACTGTATAATTACATACTTTCCTGCTTTTGCACATTTATTATCTTGTTGTTAGTAAGCTTATAATGGATATTTCTCTTGTGATGTAAGAGTTCATCCCTAGATAGAATGCTTTAATGGATGGTTTCAAATTGGTGCAGCTTTAGCTCAAAATAATTAGAAAAAATAAATATTATTACATTGTATTTGATCTTTAAGTGGGAAATTTCAGTGAAAGCCCAGAATGTAAGAACTGTAATAGACGCAGTAGTCAACTGGTCTAGTAAGACCAGTTGAGGATAAATCCAGATGCCAGTGAAGCAAATGTGAATGTGTGGCATTGACTTGATTAGCATTGAGGTTTATGCGAAGTCATTTCTTTAACCAAAATGGTATTTCAGCAAAAGAGCTTTGCAATTGCTTGGAGAAGTATGAGTTACTGGAGCTGACTTCATAGATGCTTACTTCTGAAGTAGCAATATTTCTTTGAAAGTTATTGCTCATTTTTAATTATCTTTGCATATACATTAGATGTAGCAGGATAGGACTGTGTTGCCTAACTAGTGTTTTCAATGGGGAAATAGCAAAACTCTTTTAACAGGGTAGAAGGTTTAATGAGCAGTGGATGTTTAACCTGAAACTGTTTGTTGGCATGTTCTGATGGAGTGTCTCGGCCTGTAAGCTTACATTGGTTCCCCCAGGCGCTTCTAATTTATGCTGTGCATGTACTTGCAGGTATGTTGTGCAGCATATGCTAGGACACTGTTACTTTCAACTTCTTGTGGATATGTACTGCAAACAGTGGAAACTAAATATGAAAACAACTGATGTTTTCTTAAATGCAAAGAATATAAGTGACTAGCTGTTTATGCATGTTGTTGTGTGTGCACCTGTGATGTTAAATATCAGTGGCTGGTATTGTCTTCTGGCAACAACACTGCTGCTTTTTTGCCTGTAAATTCTTGAAGCTGAAAAGTTGTGGCTGTATTGTTTCTTTTTTGCTTCAGAGATGTTCCATCATAAACATAAATACTGTATGTAAAACATGGAAGTAAATGATGCTGAGTATGAGTATTATTCATTCTGTCCATATATATTACGTGTTTATGCTGTTATCCATTTAGGGTTCTGTGCTCATAATTGACCAAATTAGTTATGCATCTATTGAGTTCCACTTTTGTTTGGAGCATGTAGACTATGTTTTCAGGAAGTTTGAAGAAAAAGCTGGAGAATACAAAGATTTAAGTATTGTTGGTGATGAAGAAGAACGTAAAACAGAAAAAAAATCCGATAACATTGTTTAAATAGCTTCTCATAGATGCATAAGATTCTCATTAGTCCAACATCAGAAGACTAATGAATATTAATGAATGAGATCAAAGACATTTAGAGATCAAAGCAAGTAAACAATTATTTTTAAGAATTATGTAAGTTTTTAACTGCACAAAAATATGAATCTTTTTTAACTGAACAGCTCCATGAGAAGTTTTTCTTGAAAATATTTTTCCTGAAAATTTTTATGTTGAAATAGAAAGGCAATTATGTAATGTAAACAAACCAGAAAATATATATACATCAAAACCTGAAATATATAAAATGTTTTGAATATGGTATATTGAAATATCTATAAATTCAGCTGTGGAATATAACAGGCTGGGAATTTGAGCTTGGCCAGAGTCCATGATTTGAGCTTGACTCAGACTGCTAACACAAATTGGTGAAATTTTGAGATGGAGATTACTTCTGGATGTCTCAGCCTTCTGCTGTTTCCTTCTATATTTCTAGTGCTTTTGGACAAAAGTTACCTGTGCTGAAACGTATGTGTAGCGTAATTCTGTTAAAGAAAATAGTTTTGTATGCCATTTCATAAAGATTCTGATGATCAAATGTCAGTAAGATCAGAACTATCTTCATCTCAGTATCTGCTTTTCCAAATGTTACCTCGATCCACCATATAGCATGATCTGTATACCACAGTTATTTAAACTTTGAACTGTGTGTGTTAGTAGTATTACATGGGGTATTTCATCATCACAATATAATGCAAGTGAATCTTCCAAGATTTAGGGAAATAATTGGAATGGATTATGAAATATTACTTTTCAGTTCTCCTTAAATGTCTGCTGTCATTCAATTAGTAATTCTTCTATTCCACTGAGATGAAATAAAAAATAACTTGTGTATGAGTTGATGATTTAAACAAAATAATAGGTCTAGGCATGAGGTACGGTATCTTTTATTTTTATTTCTGCAATTAAATAAAATTATGTATCTGTATATTCTTTCTTCTTTAAAATTCTGTGAGGACTTCAGTGCATTTAATCCACAAATATTATAATGGAAATATTACTCCAAAGACACAGATCCTCTGGTGCAACCCAGGGAACTGTTCTGGTTATAAAGTACCCAATCCCTGTGGGCGACAATGACATGATTTGACAGTTTGTGATTCCTACAAACTTTATTGGCAATGTAGGACTTGCAAGAGGATTCTTCAAATACCGTCAAAGTAACAGTTTCATTTTGAACCTAGATATAAAGCTAATGGTATCTAACAGCTTTTAGTGTCACTGAATCAAATTCCTCAAGTAGAAAGAACGGTTGACATTCTGTTTTAAAGTGACCATATGTTTGACCCAGTTCTGCGATCGTGGTGTCATCGCAATTGTATCTTGCTGCTGTAGACTCTTGGAGGCTGACAAGCGGAACAAGTTGCTTTAGCTCGCATAGCTCATCTGTCACACTGAGCAGCTTGCAGATTTCTATTATCTGAATGAAATGTGGAGAGAGTACTTCTCCCTGCTCTCTGCCTATCAGCATAGTTAGGAACCTGCTCACACTCCCAGTAACAGAGTGAAATGAAATGCTAGAAAAATAAAGAAAAAAAGAATTTCCAGAGATGCAAATGTAAGTCACATGTAATAATTAAAAAGTTTGTTAAAAAAAAAGAAAAAAAGAAAAAAGAAATAATATCCAGGAACAACTAGATGGAGGGCTTTGGATTGCATGGAAAGTTAATTTCCAAAGAGGGTTTGCAATTGCCTTATCTGAAGAGAAAGATGAAAAGCTTTTAGTTGTATATTTAAGATGCAATGCTAAGAACAGTTTTGTAGTTCAGTAGGGCAGTGACAGTCATCTCCATTTTCATTGTAAGCACTTTCTTAGCCTTTAAAATGTTCAAACTTTTATGGAGATTTTATTATATTTTTCCCAAAATAGTGCAGCTAGAGTTTTGTACAGTAGGCCAAACCTTGCCATAATCTCAACACAGAGCTCTTTGAAGTTCAGTGACGAGAGCAATGTTAGGGCACTGAGTTTGTGCAGGTTGCTCTTTGAAGTTCGTGTGCGTTGGCTGGCTTGACTGCTTTACTCTTGCAATGACCGATTTTTACTTGTCGTTTTGAGAGTATTAGCAAAAGAAGCACAAAACATAACGCTTAGTAAATGTTGATTAGAGGTTTTTCCAGTGTCAAACGTAGGAAGAAGTTTTTCTAGCACTTTATGATATGTCTAGTTTTAAAAATGCTTTTAATAGAGTAAAATTTCAAAGTAAGTGTCAAATTGTCTTATCCAACTTAGAATAATCAGCAGTAACACTCCATTTAGGGTTATTGAATTAACCATTATAGGAACCGCAGAAGGTACATAACACTTTGTGTTCTCTTGAATTTAGTTGTTCAGCTTTGATGGAAATTCCATTTAACCAAATATTTCAATTTACAATAGTACAACATTTCAGTCTTATCTGAGTAAAATTTGAAAAATAATTGTTTCATTGATCCTTGCTTTTATCTGCTGGAGCTACTTAATATATTTCTAAATGTGTTTGTTGGTCCTAAATTAGAAGATTTTGTCTTTTCTTTAAAGTACTGACTGGTATTTTTGACTGTTCTTTTTTCCTGTATGAACACTGAAGGTAAATAACATATACTTTAAGTATTGTCAATAAATTTGTATATTTTAGAACTATTTTACAGCTGTCAAATATAAAAATAGTAGTAGTAACAATTGATAAAGTTAATCTTTGGGGAAAATTATTATGGGTTGGATTCTAAAATGCATTGAACTGAGGTATATAATAGTTAAGACTTGAAATACTTAAGACTTTTTTTTTAATCATTACAGGTCTTACAGTAACGAGGTGATTCACACAGACAATTTTTTTTTTTTTAATAAAACTTTCTGCTTTGGTCTAGTCTCCTGAATTAAGGCATCATTCTTCCTAACACATACAAAAATATATAGTTCCTCAGTACCCCTAATTTTGGTAACTGCAACAAGAATGTGCACATTAGACAGTAAGCTAGCAAGATTGTGCCTTCTTAAATAAAAGGTGTGTATCCTTATGGTTTTTTGCATTTTTTTAAAATACTGCTGTGAATTACTTATTTTAATTCGTATCAACTTGCATCCAATTAGATGTGCACTTGACTGATATATAAAAATAATTTAACTGCAAAACTGAATACAAGTGTAATTTCAATATGGAAAAGTAATCTTGCTATATCAGCATGGATTTTTTTCTTTGGCTGTTTAAAGAGAATTTTCTTTGAATCAGGTGTGTATGAAAACTAGCTATATGAAGTATTATGGCTACTGGATATAATGTTTACAGACACAGAATGTAATATGTTTTTATAGGACTTGTGGAATTGTTTTATGACCTTTTTATTTAAAGGATTATGATGATTATATGTTTTATCTATTGCTTCTATAAACACATAGCACCTTAACCATGTCTGCATTGTGAATGTCTTAAAATGTCTGTGTGTGGATAAAATTTAGGTTTTCTCTATTGTGGCAGTAACAGGCTACTTTGGTGGTGGGTTTACAGGGGTATTTAGAAACTAAACAAGTGTTTGAACTGATGATCATTTGAGGATGATCGTGAGTCATCAGTGGAGAACACACTGGTAGAAGTAGACAGATAAAATTTTCGCTTTAGCTAGTAAATCCCTTTGGTCAGTCAGGGTCAGCTGTCCCGGCTGTGTCCCCCTCCCAACTCCTTGTGCTCCCCCAGCCTGCTCACTGGTGGGGTGGGGGGAGAAGCAGAAGAGGCCTCGACTCTGGGTAAGCACTGCTCAGCAAGAGCTAAAACATCCCTAAATTATCAACACTTTTCAGCACAAATCCAAAGCATAGCCCCATATTAGCTGCTATGAGAAAAATTAACTCTATCCCAGCCAAAACCAGTACACAACTACAAACTGGTTTCTGTTTGGGTTTTTGTTGTTGTTGTGGGGTTTTTTTTGTTTGGGTTTTTGCTTTTGTGTTTTGTTTGGTGTGGTTTTGTTGTTGTTGTTTGTTTGTTTGGTGTGGTTTTGTTGTTGTTGTTTGTTTGTTTGTTTTTTCATAATAAGAATGGTTATGACAGTCCACAAGCAAAATGATCCATATGTGGCACATGTCAGGAATACCTTCTGGCACTTAAGAATGAGGCAGATTACACTGGGGGAGTAGCCTGTTAATAATGTTTTATTCCAAGTGATGCCGTACAAAATCATTCACTGGCTGATATTTTCATTAAGAAAATGAGCGGAACCACCATGAATTAATAAAAAATAGGACTATGGAATGTATGGTATATGTATGAATTAGGAAGATATAAGTATCTTTGGGCTTTACAGCTTCAGTGGAATAGAAAGGGTCATTCTGTGGTGATAGATGGATATGTAGTGAATTGCACAAGTTGTGAGAAAAGGAGGATTGCATTTATCCTATCTAAGGGGAATGTCAAAGTGTGTGTCTGCCTATAACCCTATCAGTGGTAAAATGATTACAATATGCCTTTGGGAGATACCAATCAATATGACTGTTGTAAAGCTCAACAATGGCTGATGACAATTCAGCTGATGAGTTCTGTGGATGGCTTAGAGAGCTGTGAAAAAAAAAACCAAAACCTGAAGAAAAATATCATCTTTGTACCCAAGACCTGTGTGGAAAAATTTGAAATAAGTTTCAAAAATGAAATGGGACATAACTTTCTATGTTTGAAAAATTAGATAAAGATGTTCAGCTGGTCATTGTCGACAGCACCTGCACTCAATATTGTAGTTGAGAGCATAACAAAGAACCAGAATGACTTCTGGTGATCTTGAAGACTGGGAGTGCAATGAACTTCCCAGAGTGCACTTTGTTGGTAAAACCATTAGTTGTTAGCCTCCTTAATGCCCACTGGTTTGCTCAAAAGAAATAAAACCTATGACTTCTGACCAGAATGAGTCAATGGCAATGTCACAAATGTGTAAAGAATATCCAAAATAAGCTCTGAAGTAAAATGTAAGTGAACAGGAACACTTGAAAAAGTCAGCAGAAAGCTACTTCTTCTGTAATGAACTCTACAACATATAAAGGCTAAAATGTATTTTGTATGGTTTATTTACTTTTTTTCATTTTTCAGTAAGACTGTGAAACCTGAATTGTTTTTTCTGTGGATAAGAGAGGGATTTATGAGAGCATA
Organism: Aviceda cuculoides; assembly: GCA_035590195.1. Taxonomy (NCBI): domain Eukaryota; kingdom Metazoa; phylum Chordata; class Aves; order Accipitriformes; family Accipitridae; genus Aviceda; species Aviceda cuculoides. Next base: position 15,171,307 of record JAVJGG010000037.1, on the reverse strand, counting down.
ACCCAAATGCATGCTGATAAAAACATGGATATGCAATTTATAGGTGCACTTGCTCCTTATATAGCCAGATCTTTCTAGTCTAAATAATTTGAAGAATCGTTATCCTTTAGGTGACTTGTGAAATTAGAAGAGGGTAGAAATGTTTTTTTCTCAGTGGGGCAGTAATGAGGTGAAGACAAGGTAATTCTCCCTCACTTGGTTTTTTTCTTCCAGGAAGACTGAAGGAAAGACAAGAATTTGGTTTTGGACAAATTTGTTTCTTACTGTGCTATAATAACATTAAAATTGTACATAGTGTTACTAGGGTGATGTATAGATTCATAGCAGTAAAGATCAGAAGAGGTCATTGAAGTGTTTAGATTGATCTCCTGTGTCAGAAATGTAAATTTCACTCACTTCCCTTGATGGAGGCAAATAATTTGTGTCAGGCTAAAGTGCATCCGCTGGAAGGCTTGTCTTCAAATTAAAGAAACTGAGAGTGGGATGAGCGTCCAGTTCCTTTGGTAATTAGTTCTACTTGTTTGTTAATCTTCTTCTAGATTAAACTTTGGTTTGTACAAATTGATCTGGCCGTGTTGAGTTGTCTCACTGACAAACATGGAGGGCAGTTCCCCTGTAACTTCAGAGGAAATCAGTGTTGGCCAAAGTCGCTTTAGCCTTGGCTACCTTCTCTATGTACACGACTGCTGGATGACTTTAGTGTTAGCGACTAAGCTATGGTGCCATTGAAGCAGTAGAGAGAAGCGACTTCTTATTAGTACAGACTTTTTTCATACAGTAGTAGCTGAACAAAGTAAACATTATTATTAATACATAGGCCAAACATTCTTTTTTTTACGGTTAGGCAGGTTATTACTTTTATATATGTATTTATTAGCTTTTTGTAGCCTTGAAGTAGAGAAAGAAGATACTCTAAAGGTAAGTTTATTTATTACATTGCATTGACAAACATTGCCTTACACCCTTTGTTGTTATAGTCACAGATCTAAGTGCATAGATTAAAGATAAAGCTGACACGACAACTTCTTTAGCCACCTGGCTTCCCTATCATAAAAAAATGCTGAGTGATAGTTAGAGGGAAAATGTAAAGAAAGTTGATGTGCTGGGGGTCACCAAATCTTAGGAAATGGCTGCTGACTTCTGCTTTGTTCACAGTGGTGAAGTTATTCTGGTGTAGTTATATTTGCAAAGATTAATGCTAGCACTGGTACTGCTTCTGGTCCCTAGTTGAATAATGCCAGATGGGAAGAAAAAAAAAAAAAAATAAGTGGCTTTTTTATGATTCTTCTGAATTTGCATGGGCTTGCTTATGTAGTAGTACACATCAAGCATTTCTACGGAAAGCAGGAAATTAAGATACATAATACTGCAGAGCTGTGGATTCTTCACTGGGTATTAAGTGGATAAATACCTAAAATTTAGGTAGCAGAGCATAATAGTTGTCTGTGTATAAAATATCACAGTAACTTCAGTCTTTCCTTTGAAGATAATTCAGCATTCTGTCCTTACTCATAAATGTCTACCTTAATTGTTCTTTGATTAATACTTAAAGTAGAAATAGTTTTTTGTGAAGAAGAGACTGGATAATACATCAGGCACCCTGACAGAGACCCATTTTCATCAATAAGTTTTTTTTGGTCAGATTAAAATACCCCTTAATCTCATATTTGTTTTCAACAACTTTTCATTTTGTGATTTTTCTGTTGTCAGTTTCAGCAAGTTGAACTGTGATAATTTAAGCAGCCTGCAACATAAAAGGAAGATTTAGGAATTCAAGATAGTCACATTATGCAGTGAAATTTAAATTTATATGAATTTGTGGTGTCATAAATTGTAAATTACTATGATCAACTGTTTAAACATTTGTTAAACAACAGATTTGTATAATATAGAAGAAACAAATGTGTGCTATACTGTGGTATGAGTTTGTGGGGTTTTTTGGGGTCATTTTTTTTGTTTGTTTGTTTTTTTCCTCCTGACCTTGTTTGGATTTTATGACATGGTAAATGGGTAAATGCATTTTTAATAGTTATATGCACAGTTAAGCTGTTTATAGGTAGATGAATAAAAAAAAAGAGATTGGAGCAGGTATTTGCAGTGAATAAAAGTTTTTCTCAAAGGAAAACTTTTAAGAGAAGCAAAAAAGTACACTTATACATGGCAGCAGCAATTTGTAGGTTTGCAGCTGTTTGTACCTGCTTGTCTTCTGTTTAACTGTAGTTATTGTGGTACCTGTGGTGTTGCATGCCATAGGTGACCTGTGAACCAAATATCCTTATTATATTTATATTTATCTTTAATTTAGATAGTTTTGGCTTTCATTTCCTCCCCCCCCTCCCCCCCCCGCCCCATTTCTTTCTCCTGTTCTCTTTCTCCTGTTCTTCATTTGGGTAGAGAGTGAAATGTGTGTTAGATTCCTTTCATTGTCTGCATCCTTTAGGTGGCACATCTGCATAACTGCTGTCAGTTGCTATTACCTGCATTAATTGTCAGACTTGCTTTTCCACGGTGAGATACCAGCAAAAGAAAAAATCTCCTCAGAGGAGGAGGCGATTAATTCTCCTGTGGTATAAGCAGATTTCTTAGATGTTATAGTTTATGCAGATAGAAGCTCTTCACACCTTCATTGTGAACTGGTGAATATGAGCTAGCTCCATCCTGAAGCTGCTGTCTCACCCCTTTAGCACTGAGCTGAGCTTGAGCTACTATGCCACTTAGCATGAACTACTAATCTGGATTTGATGCGAAATTAAGAGAATCATGCAGCTTTTCTTTGAAATGAAAAGGCAGTGTAGACATGCTTTTAGTATGTTAGTAGGATGTTAAGCAAACTAACTGATTGAGCAGAAAATGGTGATGAAGAATCTTGATTGTAGAACCTTGTACTTGGTGGTAATGGAATTCTATGCGTTGATCTCTGTGTGTCAGTGGGGGCCCAATTGCTTTGCTTTTGAGCCCTGAGCAGGCCTGGTGAACTGGATCAATTTGTCTTTTTGTAAGAACATGTGGCTTGAATTCCCGATTGTCTGAGCATGCTTGTGTTTGAACTGTGATTAATCTGGCTCTGGATATAGAAAACAGGAGCTCTGAAGGCAGCTTTGAGAAGAAAAGAATGCAAGTGTCTTTCCTTCTGCAATTCCGTGTTCAGTTTGTTAGTGGAGGAGTTGTTAGGAGTTACAATTCTCTTTCCTGTTGGAGGCCAGTGGTCATTTTCTTTATATGAAGTATGTGTTTGTGTGTGTGAATCAACAGTCTCAAGTAACAGATTAGAGACACTGCAAAATCAGAAATACTTTGTGACAACCAGAGCTATGAAAAATCTGTATATCTGACCCAAGAAAGGAACTGATCATGTAGGCAGAATGGAAACAGTAGAATTGACAGCACATAGCGATCAACCAGTCATCATTCTGAATTCTGTAAGAGAATTAGCATCCTGAGATAGCCAGGCCTAGAAATTTCAAGAACATGTGTCTATGTGTGTCTATGCCATGGAAGTTGCTGAAGATGTAAGCACAAATAGCTGCTCAGCCCAACCTTTTAAACCTAAAAATAACACATATTTAAGTTTGAATAGACTACGGAAATACCAGCAAAGAGACTGTAATGGTGCATAACAGGTGCCCTGCTATGCAAACTACAGATGACTTCATTTCTTAGATATGTTGAAGGATTAATGTCCAGCTGCTTTTCTCAGACCATTCATTCAAAAAAGAAGGAAAAATTCTTCAAAGGAAACTCTGTGACTAGACTGTTAATGAAAATGAATGAGGTGAGTGAATTCGTTTCTTGGAGTATTGACCTACCTTGGGGGGGGGGCAGTCTGCCTTTTGGCTTGGAATATTAAAATAAATAGTTGTATCCTAGCTAGAAAGGACTGGGGGAATGAAAGGGGAGGGACAACAATACTATGTCAAAATGGTGTCAGGTGTTTGAGATACTGGCTAACTGGAAACAAATAATCCTAAATACTGACTTATCACTACCTTAACAGGGAAAAGCACAAGAGACAATATTAGTCAGGGCTATAGGACACCAAATTGTATCTGAATATAGGATGTTGATGTACCTAGCTTGTATGAAAGGTGGGAGTTGCTAGCATGTCACATGAGAATGAATTCTATGTACTGCCAGTTTTAAAATAGTCTCAGATTTTCTGGTAGTTAAAGGAAATAACCAGAGAAGGACAAAAAAGGATAGAGGAAGAGTGATTAAACTAGAAAAAAGAATAATAAAATCTTAATCACTGGCACATCACTACCTGGCAATAATGTTAATGTTTATTAGGTGGGAAGATGGAAGTGTTCAGGAAAAGCAGTCCATTTGCGAAGCAGCAGACTGTGCGTTCACATTGTTTTACTGCTTGCACTGCATCGGATCTAAATTTGGTCAAGTATCTTTATCATTGAGAGGCAGTAAAGGTTTCCCCACTAACTGTTCCTAATGTGTTTCTTTTAATTTATTGTGGACTTGAGAGTTGAAAACACGAATAGTTGCTCAAATTCCACAAATGAATGGGAGCAATCCTACCTTGAAACAAAATAGTAGTGTCCAGTTCCTAGAGGAAGAACATGTTCTCTGAATGCACTTGTATTTCAGTAGATTAATGTAGAAATAGCTTGAGTAGTAAAAGCAGCAAAGACTTGTTTTCCAAACTACCTCCTTTACGTATCTGAGATTTCTAAGACAATTTTCTGTACTAGTTGTTTGCTTGTGAGATGCTTGATTTTAATGTTTTTCTGGGACAGTTGTTTGTGGAAGGCATCACTGGGTTATATATAGAGATGTATATACTTAGAAAATATAATTGCATTGAACTGCATAGATTTATTTTTTTTTTTTTTTTTTTAATAAATTACCTGAATTTGGAAGTAATTGACTTTGGAAACTTGACTGTCTGGTAGAAAGCAGCACTGTAGAATTGGAATGTATGGTTAATATGTCCTTTTTAAAGAGAGAATATTTATAGTAATAGAATACCAATTATGTTATTGACACACCAGTAGAACTGAAAGGCGATTCCTTGAATTAAGGTGACATTGTGTACAAGTGTGATTGAATTTATGTTCCCTCTTGCCAAACCAAACACAATTGGTAAGCCCTTAGAATCTCCAAATAAATACTTGTGCTTTAAGGTCATTCCACACCTCATGGATTGCTTTTTCTTTTCCTGATAAAAGCAGATGCAAGCATGCCAAATTGCTTTGCTCCAGCTTAACCCTAGCACTGTTTGAATTCATAAATGCTACAAAAGGAAAGCTTATAAACGCATTCAAAAGTGAAGTGGAAAAATGTCATGCTTACCTAATCTATTTCCTGGGATGGGGGAGAAAAATCTTTATTCTGCTGAGAATTGGGGAATGAGTACTGGATGTTATGCTTATAATCAAGAATTGTCTTTCATATTTTCAGTGGATGTAGACCCAACATTTTCTGTTGTCTTTCTTGTATATTTTCTCTGAAATGAGACAGTAAAGGAACTTTTTTTACTGTATTGAATTAGAATAGTGTGTTGTATTTAAATTGTTTTTCACTTTTTGTCCTTGTTTGTATAATAGCTATTAAAGAGCTGTTTTTTTGAAGCTCTTGGTTTAAGGATAAAGTGCTCAAATGGTAGTACACCATTTAGTAGATGAAACAAAGCAATGCTGCGTAAGGGCTTTATATGGTAACTAGTCCACAGCAGTATTAGAAATGGCATCAATGGAAGCTTTGCTATGAATTGATAACAAGTACGTATTTTAAATAACTTGGGTAGGAAGAAAACACTCCTAAAATAGAGTGTTTGAGGGAAAACTAGGTTTTCACACTGTAAACAGGGTCCTTTGAAAGCTGAGGGAAGGGAAAAAAAAAAATGAAAGGGGGGGGGGAGAAGGAATTCATGCTGTGTTTCCATCAAGTTTTTGTCATAGCTTTGTTGGCTCAAAACAAGCTGTATTTGCAACAGCCACTTTGTCAGAGCTCCACAGTACAGTAAGTTAAATCATTGCATCACTTTAAGTATGCTTGTCCATTTGCAGTGGGTGATTTGTTGTTGTTGTTGTGGGTTTTTTTTTTTTTTTTGGACTGTCATGGTTTAACCCCAGCCAGCAACTAAGCACCACGCAGCTGCTTGCTCGACCCAGTGGGATGGGGGAGAGAACTGGGAAAAATTAAAACTCGTGGGTTCAGATAAAGACAGTTTAATAGGACAGAAAGGAAGAAAATAATAATGATAATAATTCTGATAATGATTATGATGATAATAATAACAAATTGACAATACTAATAATAAAAGAATTGGAATATACAAAACAAGCGATGCACAATGCAGTTGCTCACCACTCACTGACCGATGCCCAGCTAATCCCCAAGCAGTGATCCACCCCTGTCCCTGGCCAACTCCCCCCAGTTTATATACTGGGCATGACATCACATGGTATAGAATATCCCTGTGGCCAGTTTGGGTCAGCTGTCCTGGCTGTGTCCCCTCCCAACTTCTTGTGCCCCTCCAGCCTTCTTGCTGGCTGGGCATAAGAAGCTGAAAAATCCTTGACTTAGTATAAACACTATTAGCAACAACAGAAACCATCAGTGTGTTTTCAACATTCTTCTAATACTAAATCCAAAACATAACACTATACCAGCAACTAGAAAGAAAATTAACTCTATCCTATCCATAGCCAGGACACTAAGTCATCATGATTTTTTAAGTCGCATCCAGCAAGACATGAAAGATAGCGCCTACACTGTATTTTTCTTGCTCAATTACACTGAGAGAGACGTAGATTCTCTTTAGACAAGGTGTAAGCAGCGATTCCTACATATTAACTCTCTGTTTAAAAATATCTGTATTCCACAGCTGAGGGACAAAGAGAACAATATTGCCCTCCTTTTCTTCCCTGATGTATCTTGACCTTAACTAAGAAAGATCCTTCGCAATCCTATCCGTGCTGAGGCTCAGAGAAGCACACTGTGACATCAGGCCAGCAATCGCTACCCATTTTGTCTCTGCTGTCAGCCCTGTGACAATAGCTTAGTGCTGATGGCTAAGCGTGCACATGAGAACCACAAGCTGTCTTAGTGATTAGACTGGCAGAAGGCGATAGCTCCAAGTCCTCCTAGAACCTCTTATTTTGTCATGCCCTGCAGAGAGATTGTAACCATATTTAGATTTCTAGCACAGCACCGTCTGGTGAGCTACTTACACATTAAAGTAATGCCCAATCCCTACAGTAGGATACACCTGGGAAAAAGTCTGTTCCCAGGAGTTACAAGGGAAAGGCTCTTGGGTTTTCAATACAAATATTTTAGAAAGCTATACAACTGCAGAGGAGGTGTTTGCTCCCCAATGCAGTCTGTTGATACTTTTGTCTGAACTAACCAACTCTGCTTTTCACTGTCATTTGTAATTACAGCCTATAAATATTTGATATTACTTTAAAATCAGTTTTTAAAATATTTAAATTAATTGGGGCTGGTGAATTAGATAGCCAGGAATTTGAAACTGAGCCTGTCTAATCCTCTGTTCTGCTTTTTTCAGCTTTTAACTGTAGCCCAGATTCTCCCACTTTCTGTAGGATAAACCAATGGGACATAATTTTACTTGTAACATATGAATGGTTTGATTCAGTTAGCAACGTTTTGTGTTTTCTTGCAATTATTTCGGCTAACTGAAACTGGGCTAACTGGGTCCCCTCGGAGTATCCAGGCTGTCAAAGTATGAATTTGGATGGGTGGCCACCCCAGAGGATCTGCCTGAGCCTTATAAAATTTCAGTTACAACTGGGATTCATCTGTAAAAGGGGAACCTGCTGTGATATATGCTGTAGTCATGCTATGTGCCGTGCCCCATGCAGCACTCCCTGTATTTCCTAAACTCTGCTTCAGCAACAAAAGGATTCAGTGAATTCTCAGAAGATATCCCTTTCCATACTGTGGCCAGTGACCACATCAGGGCCTACAAAGGATATTTCCAAAATATTATGTATCATAGATATGTCATGGCAATTGCCAGTACGTCCCAGAAATGCACCGAGTCCTACAGTGACTACTTGTAGGAATAATCCCACAGGCTGCATGAGATGATACACATAAAGGAAACTTCAAGAGCTGAATGTTATTAGTGTGATGTTTCATTTTACCACAGGCTTGGGTAATGTCCATGGAAGATTTTGGATGGATTGAAATGATTCTGCAGGCTGTTCATCAGGGAATAACCAAAGCAACAGTTGGAATCTCTGAGAATTTTAGAAAGAGTAAATAAACCTATTGAAAGTGTAATTAGTACAGAACACAACTTAGGGGCCCTGGCTGTAAAAGGTGAGGGAGACTATTATGCTTATCAGAGTTGTTTTTTAGGAAGTTTTTCTTTTCTTAAGAAGCTCAGACAAGCTATTATCTTTAACAACTAGCTGCTAGTCTGAATTTCCAACCAGATAACTGTCAGTCTTATTCAACAAAGCTGTCTATTCATCTACCAGTTTGTGCAGTGAGTGGATATTTCAGGAGAGGAAGAGAAAAAACCAATCATGGAGGAAGGTACATTCCTGTAAGGTCTGTTACCATTTATGGAGTTACTCACCTCTTATTCTTTTCAATCATGAAGTGCAAGGTAATATTTAAGAAACATTTCTGGTATGAAACTCAAAGATACTGAATAGTAAAGTGCAGCTGATACCTTTCAATTCTTTTACTAGAGCTTAAGCAGGTATAAGGCCAGGGTCTTGTCTCACACACTTGGAACTCCTAGAAAAAGAGGAAGTTTGGGGCAAACACATATTTAGGACCTTTTCCTTAAATCCAGATCTATCAGTAGCTTATTATCTTGTGTATTACCTATAGCTGAAGCAAACTATAGTTTTTCCCTAGCATCCCACTTAAATCCTAGAAATAGGGTTTATTTCACACGCAGTGACTAGATGGGAGCAGGGAAGAGTATGATTGATTTTTGCTGTGACAAAAGCCACCTGGTTCTCCTGGAGAGACGACAGGGAGGAGGAACCAGACTCCCTCTTAGCTGAGCTCTTTATCTGTTTCTGCTCTACTAAAGATTATCTAAGGCTATTTTTTTCCATTTTGACTCTGTGCAAGTCATGCTTCGCTTTCAAAGGAAATTTGTCCCAGGACTGTAATCATGGCATAAACAGACCTATGCAGGGTCTCTCTGAATCTGCATTCACTGAAAAATCCCATACCCAGCATGTCTGTGAGGAACCATTCAACCAGCTGACTAAGTGCATAAAGCATATGAAAACACTAGCCTTATCTCTTCAAGAGTCGACAGCAAAATGTATGGCCATGTTGGAAGTTTCTGGCAGTTCTAGAAATAGTGCCTGCTGAGCAAATAAGGTCAGAGTGGGTGGGTGAAAATAGATTGTTCTCAAAATTTGGCACATAAAACTTTGAAAGTGCTTTATGAACAGAAATCATTCTCTCAGGTCTTGATCCTGCAAAAGTTCATGTGGGTAGACTTCTCGAGCTCATAAATTTAAAGATCTGTTTATGTTTTTGCAGGGTGGGGTTTTAGGCTAAATAAAAGAAGGTGAAACATTAGCCATAGGAGGTTTCACCTTCAAAGGAAGATATCCGTGCCTTTCTGTTTATTAGTTTTCCTGTGAGCAAAATACTTGACTAACTAATTTTTTTCATTTGCCCACCCTTTCAAAACTTAAGAAGCAGTTCCTCTAAGGCACTTGCTTTGATTTTGCCACTTAGGTATTCTAGGAACTTGCTTAAATCATTTGACGTTTGTGTTAATAACATAAAATCTTAGTGATCTGAAATCTTTATATAATTAAGCAAAATAATACTGCTCCCTACATGGAACTAAAGTAGTTCGGGGAAATTCTCAGTGGAAATAAGGATGACTCATTCCTCAAGCAACACCAACAATTAAGTATACATAAGCTATCAGTTCCCAATTGGAAAAAATGGGGACATTTATATAATAAAGGGCTTGCTTAATCTGTGTGTAAAGATGATAAGGTATTTGTACCAGCTGAGACTGTATTCAGGAATATGTTTACCAGTACTCAAGTTTATTCTCAAGAGCAGCATCCAGTGAATAAGACCATAGTGGTGGTAATTTTAAGCTTCACATATTTGTAAAATCATTATGCTGTCAGTTCTTTCTGATGCCAAAGTCCGCATGCTGTGCATTTAAGAATTTAGGATGAAGGACTGAAAAAAATTTCTACATCTAGGTATTTAGACCCAAGTAAAAGTTGTGTTTTGGGCAAAATCCAAAGAAAGAAAACCTTCTAAAGTAAAAGCAGCCTTAGGTGCTATAAAATCATTACCTTCCTGGTAGAGGTATTTAATTTTGAAACTCTATATACCATTCAGCTTCTTTGGCATCAGCATGCCCACTTAATTTGTCATGGCTTGAATCTGAGGGCTAATTACAACCATGTCATTGCATACCTTGTGCTGGACGATGGACAGTGTAAGCAGCCACACAAACCCTCGGATGCATTTAGAACACCTCTGCCATTTGGGTTTTTGCCTACCTTGCTGACAGAGAGATCCCTGTGTGGAGGAACTGAACAATTCCTAACTTAAAACACCACCAGGGGTCTGTTCCAAATTAATCACGTATTGGCACCTGTATCTGCTCCAGACCGAAGCTAATCCTCCAGTCCCCATGCTGAAGGCTGTGTGGGCCCTTAGTATTCACAGAGAGGTGTCAGTGATATTGGCTAGCAGCACAGCTTGACACCCCAGAACCCTGTTTCCCCCCCCCCCCCAATCTGGAATCCCACATTATTTCTCTCTCATGGTATTACACCCTGTTTGCCACTGAAATCTCATATTCTTCTCAACAGGTGGGGACCAAGGCGGCAAGGAGAGACACCCAGGGTCACAGAGAAGGCTGCGAGGGCCGGAACAGTCCTTCGGCTCTGCCTAGCAGAGCTCCCCTCCTCACAGTGGGGCAGCAGCATTGCCCCACTGCAGGGCAGCGTGAGGGGACATACTGCACTGTGAGACTTTCGGATACTACAGGGATGGGACTGCGTGATGACCAGAGCTGGGCACCTTTTTGTAACCTCTCCACTGCAAGTGCTTATAGCTAAGAACTGCTCAGCTGGTAACAACAGCAGCTTTACTGAACCCATGGTTTTATGAACACCAGCACGTCAACTGTTCTTTCATCCTTTGGCTTTTCAGAGGCAGCTTGTCAGGAAGCACAGTGTCTATTAAACATGCAGCCCAACAGCTATGGCTCACTTGATAGCTAACTTCATTACATGTGTGTTTCTGCTTACACAATACACCCGGCTACGCTGTTTCTTTCCTAAGGAGTGAGATGTTTTTTTAAACTGATGCAAGATTTGATCCACCGTGTTTATAGCACATATTGGGTGAACCCTAATTTGCAGGAAGTCTTTACAAGTGGAAAACCTTGCTAAAACACATATTATTGAATGGATATCTCACTGAGCTTGGATCAATGAAGCTTATACTGTGGCTTAGGCCTAATCTTAGGACAATTCAGCAATTGAATCCCCTTATGTTAGGCTACTGGCAATGTTGCAGGACGCATTTTGTATCTACTGATTAACCATGTTCAGTTTGTGCATAAAATGAAAAAGAAATCAATGAAAAGACTTAGAAAAAGAAAATAGAGAGAAAGAGATGGACATATCAAAAAGCAAAAAGAAGAAACAGCTCTGTAGATTCTGTAGTGAGATGGCAGATTTCTCTGAATTAGTATCTTTTTCTTGGTATCCTAGAATGATTCCTACGTCATCACACTGAAAATTTAATTTTTAAACATTTGGTGCTTTAACTCTTAAAATATCAGCAGCTCTGGACATGTGATGGCTTTACATAGGACCACTGAAAAAAGTCCACTGGAAAGCCATAGGCCAGCAGACAGGACTGTGATGCTTGATAACATGCTCAAGCAATGTTTCAGACTGGTTTCTTGGGATCATACAATTGTGGGGATGGGCACAGGGATGGAGGTCTCTAATTCCTACAGCTTTCATACACAGTAGTAGGCAATGAGAGGAAAGAGTTGATCCTAATGCTTCTGCTAAGGGGAAAAAACTTCAGTCACATCTCACACCTTATTAGATATTGGAAACTACACAGAGGCAATCTGAGTGTAATCCACAGAAAAACAGGCAATGTTGTTTCAGGCTGCTCAGGGAACTACTTGTTATGAACATGGACCTGGGAATTCAGCTCTCCCTATTTAAGTATTTTGGAAGTGATTTTCACTGTTGGATTCAGCTCCAAATGGGAAAAAAAGGTAGGTGCAGTAGCCTAGATTTTGATCTTGCAAAGCATTCCCAAGGTTTGTCACTTGGTTCTTGCTAAGCGGCTTCATGCAGCTAGGGATACGTCTTAGCATGTGTATTTAATGTTTTTGAAAGGTGCTTAGCTGACAGTCTCAGAGGATGACTCCTGGGCATATTCTGCCCTCAGATATGTGCAAGCTACTGCCCTTGATATCAGTGAGAACTGCCTTTGCTTATGAGAGATGTAGGCATCTTACAGTTTACTCCTGTCTCTGCTCTGTTACTTTGACATCTGGGCAATCCTGAATCTTCCCCTTTTTAATTATAATTTTTAATTGATTGGGCTGTTTTTTGCTGGGATAGAGTTAATTTTCCTCATAGCAGCTAATATGGGGCTATGCTTTGGATTTGTGCTGAAAAGTGTTGATAATTCAGGGATGTTTTCGTTACTGCTGAGCAGCGCTTACCCAGAGCCGAGGCCTCTTCTGCTTCTCCCCCCACCCCACCAGTGAGCAGGCTGGGGGGGCACAAGGAGTTGGGGGGGACACAGCCGGGACAGCTGACCCCAACTGACCAAGGGATATCCCAGACCATACGGTGTCATGCTCAGCATGTAAAGCTGGGGGAAGAAGGAGGAAGGGGGGGACGTTGGGACCGATGGTGTTTGTGTTCCCAAGTCCCCGTTAGGTGTGATGGAGCCCGGCTGTCCTGGGGATGGCTGAACACCTGCCTGCCCATGGGAAGTGGTGAATAAATTCCTTGATTTGCTTTGCTTGTTTGTGTGGCTTTTGCTTTACCTATTAAACTGCCTTTATCTCAACCCACAAGTTTTCTCACTTTTTACCCTTCTGATTCTCTCCCCCATCCCACTGTGAGGGAGGTGAGCACCAGTGGTGCTTAGTTGCTGGCTGGGGTTAAACCATGACAAGACAATACTACTGGAAAGTATGTAATCATACTATGGGAATGGTTATCAAAGGTTTCTGAAGGCAAGGATAGCAAGCACTGTAATACATCATCCAGTTCTCTTAAATGCCCCAACCTCCCTGGGAAGAAAGTCTATCCAGAATTGTGCCTTGGGGTAGCTGTGAACGAGAGCGGGTCCTTTCAAGCTCTGCCTGTGACCTCAGTTTTACTACTCTATTAAAGCAGCGGGCCTTGAGAAATATCAATAATCTCCATATTAGAGATGGGCACTTTCAAGTTGAATTAGAGGTATAAGCAAAGCTTTAGGTAAGCCAGGTGAACATTTTCACCTGTTGCTGTGTATGTACAACAGTACAGTGAGGCAATGCTGGCATTTCACAGAGCTGGGTTAAACAGTGCAGGATTTTAGGGCCTTACAGGCTTATCAGTGTTTCATAGGCTTCTTTGCCTGACCAAATGATCTGTTCAGCTTTCCAGCCTGAGCAGGCTTTGGGACCATGTGCGGAGTTGCGCCTGAACCTGTAATCCCTGCTGGACTGAGCTGGTTTGGCACAGCCATGCTGAGTGACTTTGTATCTTCGCAGTTAATCTGTAACGCAGAATAACTCTGCCTGTGAAGAACCGAGTTGATTTTATTTTAATTTCCGTTTAACTTTAAATGAAATTTGAAGCTGTTTCCAGAATTGAAAACCCATTCTTCCCTTTTGCCACCTAAATTCATTATTTCTAAATATTTCTCAACTGAAAAACCTTACACTTGATTTGACATATACGGCCATGCGAGTGGTTGTATGTTTGAATATTCTGCGTTGGTATTTGACAAAGATTTGAGGGGGTGTTGTTTGCTCAAGTCCCAGTCATTGTAAGTCGTGTCTCAGTTATGCCTCCTTGAGAATTAAGAATGAAGTCAGGAGGTGGTACTGATGTGGGTACTCCTGCATCTGGGGATTTTCATGTGGCACATAAAGTAGAAGAGGAAAAACAGCCTTTTAGGACCCGAGATCTCAGTTTTGGGCTGGTGCAATGACATTCTTTTTAACTAAAAATTTACACTTGATTTCAGTCAGTTCTCATTAGTGAACTGAAGGCTGAAACAGCTGATTTTCCTGCAGATGGCTTCAGTGTTTTTCAGGTTTCAGTGTTGCTTTTCATTCTAACTGTCATAAATGTAAAAATTGTTCAGGTAGTGCAAATGGGTGCAGGTTCTGTTTCCCACTTGCTGGATTGAGGTATGAATCTGTCATCTGCTTTGACACGGTGAGATCTTTAACTTGGGAAACAAAGTGCAATTTCTGAACCAAAAAGTTCTGAGCTATTCAGCAATAGAAGTGAGAGGAAACTTGAAGTTGTTTCCCAAGTGCAGAAAATCACGTTGAGCTGTGCCAGCAAAGACCTATGTATAAGCTCTGTTTAAGCTTCCTAAGTTCATCTCGACTACATCGTTTTTAAAAGTGCCTGCTTTAGCAACTTAGCTGTCAAAGAGGGATTGACAAGCCACTGGAAGTGGTCACCTTTCCAGCTGGCATAGTGCTCCCAGAAGAGGCTATGCATCTGTCCCCTTGAGAGACAGACTTAAAAAATGTTTGAAGCTTTGGCAAACTCAAATGCAAAGAATGCCTTAAACATAGTGCAAGATTACGGATCTGAATAACTAACTAGAAAAGTTTTTCTGTGTGTACTAATCTAGGTGGATTTTCATTAATGTGTCTCACAGGATGAAATGGAGGTAATGCATCGACCTAAGTAAAGATGAGTGAATAGGATTTCATTCTGAAGTACAGAAGGTGTTCTCCAAAATTGCAAAGAGAATATGGCAGAGCATGTCTTTGCTACTTCTTCCAATAACAACAGAAATATTAACAATGTATTCGCCATACATGAAACATAGAATTTTCTAGTCCAATATGGAAATTTTTCCTCCTCTTCTGTGTGTCTGAAGGTCTTCAGGCCCCAGCCTCTTGGCTACTGTTTTGAAATAAAGTAACAGTGATCTCCCAGCTACTGGCGTGGTATGCATTTCTCGCAAAGGCTTTATTTGCTTGTGGGAGCTAAATGCTGAACTATTATGCAGTTTTGCTTAGAGTGCAAGGACTTTGGTCTTGACAAAACACATTTTGCAGAACAATATTATCCTGGGAGCAATTAAAACTTGCATAGACAGAGGTGGTGTTTGTACTGGCAAACTTTTCTTGCTACTTCTCATTCTCTCCCCACCCCCTTGCTTCCCCCTCACCCATCCGCTGCTTATGTCATTGCTGCAGCTAGAAAGATCTTTGTTGCTTTCAGATGCTGTCACCTGCACAACAAAGCAGCGATAGAGTTGTATCATTTCTGAGCCTTCAGAAGTGTTAACAGATGTGCCTGTTCTTGAAAGCCAAAGAAGGTGCTGTAAGAGGAGAAAGCTAAACTAGCTGTAGAAGCTGCAGAAGCTAAGAGAGACTAAATGTATGTAGACGGTAGGATAAAAGCCTGGATTTCTTTTTATCTTAAAGCTTCTTAAAATTGAAAACTGTTTTTTATGTCCAAAGCTATTTGAACTATGTTGGTAGATTTGGAAGGAAGCTTGGTCTGCATGAGATATGCTCATATAACTGTAGTATTGGAAATACGAGATTGGGGGGTGTGTCACACTTGTACATAACTTTCACTGATGCATTCATGCTTAGTGTTTGCTCAAGGGCAGAGCTGTGCTGAAAATCTCACATAGGAAGGGTGTGATTTCAGAAGTCACTTCAAATTACATAAAGATATTTCTGAGCTTTAGGTTGCATATGAAGAAAAACTTCTTCCCCAGGAGGGCAGTAGAGCAGGTTAGCCAGAGAAATGTGCAATCTTTGCGCAGGGAGGTTTCCAGGTCAGCCCCAATCTAGCATTGCAAATAGCTCCCCTTTTAAGGGGTAGGTTGGACTGGATGACCTTCAGAGAGAGATCCCTTCCAACTGCTGTTTCAATGGGTCTGAAAAGATGCTACCAACAAATTTCTTCAGGATAATCTTCTGAGAATAAGCTTGCCTTGGAGTACCTGTTTTACTGGGACTCTGAAATAGTTAATATGTGAATTCAGTCATGTATAAAATAGTGGGGCAAGTATGTTTTTGCTCTGTCAAGATGAAAGATCAAATTGTTTTTCATTGGGACTGGCTGTACTGTAACCCGCAAATGACTAACCTTCAGGAGTCCTGAAATTAACTTCCATAGATTTCTGACAGGGGTTGGCAGAGTTTAGGGTAGTTACAGGGGTTCTTTTCAGTCAGAAGAATAGAGAAGCTACACTGTTTTTGAGCACAGATAACACGAAACGTGTTGAAGGTAAGACTGACACACAGACTTTGACAGGTAATATGTTCACCAGTATGGACTTCCACAAGTAGTTTACCAATTAAAAACAGTGGAAAGAGAAATTAGATGTATTGCGACGTAAACCACAGGATGGTGTTGACGTAATGTTTGCCTTTTCTTTGCATTAATCATATTTTAAAATATTTGGAAAATGCTGCTGGTTGTTATGAGTAGGCTGAACAGCTTTCCGTGGGCTTTCCAGCATATCACAATATTAATTTAAGCTTCAGGTCAGAATTAATCATTTTTGTCTCTCTCCCCTTCTTCTAACCATCCCACAACAGACACGTTGCATTAAGTGTTACAGCTCTGCCTGCAAGTAAAAAAAGTCCTGTCAATCAGAGCTGTCAGTCAAAGTCCAAAATGTCTGGCCTACCGCTTCTACATGAAAAAAGAAATCCCAGCAGGAGGTTGAAGAATGAAAAGTGTAATGGGAAGGCTTTCTATGTGACAGCATGGGAAGAACTAGTATTTTTGCCACATTTTTGCTGTATTTCTGTGGTGGCCATTCATGGGCACTACAGAAGCGATTGATTTCCATATGTAAGGGAAGGGTACTAAGTCCTAGTCTGTATCCTTAGCGGGCTTTATGAAGCTGTTTTCACCCTTACTGGGTAAGATAAAGTAGGGGAAACTTACATGTACAAATCCCAGCCAAAGCTGTTTGATCCTAAAGTTGCAGAGAACTGTGTTGTTTTGATTACTGCATGTTTTAAGATAAGGTTTTGCTCTAATGCTGTAATCATAGCCGTGGTAATTAAACTTGTTTTCCCAAGGAAATCTTGAAGAGAATTTCCTGAATTACAAAGCATATTCTTAGGAATAGCTTCCCTGCAGTTGAGGTGGGAACAAAATCTAATTTGCAGCTTAATATTGAGAATTTAAATGATAGAATGATATAGTGAAGTACAGTGATCTCTGCATTCACAGATACATGGCTCGAATGTGCTTATATGCCAGGTACTTTCAGAAACATATGGAACTGCATTTATAGTACGTACTAGAGAGCATAGTAAAGAATTGAACTCTAGTTAGTGGTAAGAAACGCTGCTTGTAAAGAATAAAGATACTTTTTATCTCCAGTTTCACCATGCTGTTTAAACTAAGGAGCCTTTCTTATAAGAAAACATTCCTTATTAGAAAATCCAAAGCTTTCACAATAGACTTTGATCCTTACTGTAAAATGAAAGGAGGAGGAAAGCTTTCACACTGAAATGGTAATAATGTTCTCTTTGTTAGTGCCTTTTTATTGCATATTAAGTGGATCTTTGCCTATCAGTCCAAATTCTGCTTTGTAGGTATCTACCTTCCCATAATACAGTCATCTTTGGACTGTGTGGTGGACTATGCTTTTTTTCAGCTGGGTAAGAATGCTGTTTATCCTTTGTAAAGTATCTGCCCTAAATGTGGGTGGACCACTCTGTTAAACTAAAAGCATGTGTTTGTCGTAGGTGCACTGTTAATATATTGTTTCCATAGTCTTAAATGGTGCAAACCAGAATAGGCAGTGTGACACTGGATTTTTATTATATGAGCAATAACTATTCTTCAAACACCTAATGATTACATGATTGGGTTTTTGTGTTGTGGTTCGATAAATGGAATGCTTGTGTTGTATTCCAGTCTCTTCAACCTCTCTTCAACCTCTCCAGGAAAAAAAGGAATTAAAATCTAATTTGATAGGAAGCACTTGTACCTTTTAGGCAGGAGGGGAAAAAAAAAAAAAAAAAAAAAAGGCAAGTCTTTCCTAGCAAATTATGCTGGACTTGTGCATTTTTATAGTACTTTTGAAAGCGTGATGACAAGGTCAATAGTCCTGTATGCATTTTCAGGTTATTTGCAAGTTGCTGAATATTAGGCCTTCTAGATTTTTTTTTTTTTTCCCAATCTGCTTATTTTTATTTATACTTTCTAAGTCCATTCAGTGGTTAGATGTCACTGCAGTGAGCTTCTGGGCATTCTGCCAAGTCTTCAGTATTGTCAGGATGCTGGATAAAAGTATAAAGAAAAATGCTTGTCTGTGTTTCCTTGTAAAATTTTGCAAGTAGTGTATAGCCTCAGAAATAAGA
Organism: Aviceda cuculoides; assembly: GCA_035590195.1. NCBI lineage: Eukaryota > Metazoa > Chordata > Aves > Accipitriformes > Accipitridae > Aviceda > Aviceda cuculoides. The sequence continues at coordinate 15,152,745 of JAVJGG010000037.1, read as the reverse complement.
ACACACTTATTAAAGTAAGAGCAGAACTAGATGAAAACAGGACTGACTCTTGCTTTCTCTATCTGTACAGCTAGTTAGAATGTAGAGTTCACTTTGACATGCAAGAACTGCAAGTGTCCACAAATTAAGAAGAAAGTCTGAGCTAGAGCCGTAGGCTTTTGGCAGCCAGAGGTGTCTGTGTTTAATACTGTAAAATTGTGTAGCAGCGTAACTGTTAAGATAAGTGAAGATAAGCCTTTTCTGAAGTAATAAAACCAAACAAAAATGTTTTGAAATTTTAGCAGCTCACCATTATCATTGCGTCTTTTACAATTGATCCTGTAGTTATAATGACATGTTTGGCAGAATCTTGTTCCTATGCACTACAGTGTATGACTTCCACAAATGTTCTTATCCTTCTTTTAAAAAAGTCTCTTTTGTGTGTTTTTTAAAGTTGGTTTTATATTGCAACCTGACATTCATTTGAGTCAAATGTAGTAAGATGTAGGAGCATATAGGAGAGGTGACTAAACATTTTTTTGTCATAGAATATACTATGGTCAAGCTGATTGTTCATTTCCCAGGTTAATTTCTGTATAAACATGATTTCTCTGTATCGAAAAAACCCCAAAATATCGATACTTGCTTGCAAATCTGAGGTGGAGTGAGTGCCCCATACCTTCTTGTACTCTTTTTTTAGTGTGTTTTGCTAGGTACTTTGCACTGCAAAGAACAAAGCAATGTAGCTGCAGAATTTTTCCCCTGCATTTTAGGGAAGATATTTATAAATGAGTCTGAATGGAGATTTTTATGTTTTGATAAGAATTGAAAGGAAATCTGTGTGCGTGCTTTGGACTACTCGCTAGGCAGATTATATTCTATTGTAAGTTACAGGCTTTTTACATGAGAGTTTGAGAACAGTCATGCTGTGCCTGCTCAGAGAATAGACAGGATTTAAGCCTCTGACACTATAATGACATAAAACCAAAAGTGATTCTATTTTTCCTGTAGGAAAATAAAATACAGAAGAAAGGAATTTAAACTTGATTTGTTTGATGTTCTCATGTAACTGCTTCTTTTTACTAATTTCCTCTCTTTCTTCCAAGTTTGTGCTGAAGCTTTCAATCCAGATGAAGAGGAGGAAGATACAGAACAAAGGGTAAGAATGAGTGAATTGCATCATGCATAGTTCTCTCTACAATTTGACGGGCAGATGTCTGTACTTCACCTTTTCCGTACCACTTGTGCATTTTGTTCTGAGAGGCTGTGTGTTATGCTGACATTGACAAAGTGACATTGCTCTGAAATTTAGGGCCACTTTGTCTCATGCACTTTTTGTCACTATAGCTTTAATATAATTTTACTTCAAAGGACTCGAGAGCTGTGCTTAAGTCTACCATCTTTAAAATTTTGGATATTTTCCTTCCTTAATTATCTTAAAGGCTTGTTGAGGCAATTCCTAGAGCATCGATGCTATTGTGAAGAATTAGTTAAGCTTTACCACAGCTGTTTTCTTCACGGGCACTTAAAATTCCTCTCATGCTTTTTACTGTCTTTCTTGTCAAAGCAGTTCTGCCTGGGTAGGAGAAATACTTTGTTGAAATACTTTGAGACTGTGGCCACCTGTTGTTCTATTGGTTTTGAAAGTTGGGAATTTCTAGGAATTGGAAGTCCAAATACTGTAATTGTATTTCTTTAGAGATGCTTTTATGTGAGCAAATTCTGTAGCCTAGCTGGTGAGGGCCAATGTTTTCCCTCTGGACCTCTGGTGTTCCTTTTCCAGATTCCATCTCAAGGATGCTTAACACTTCTGCAATGAAAATCTAAGTCTAATTTAATTTCTCTTAAACAAGAAGGTACTTCATAAATAAGATGCTATAAAAAGAAAAAAAATACTATGATTGTGTCTTATCATCCAAATGTTTGTAAACTTGGATACATTTATTCCGTCAAATGTCTTAATTTTCCTGACTGCTGATTCAATATTAAATTTTCTTTTAAAACAAGGGTCTGAGATCTGCTCAGCTTTGGACAATGAATTTTTAGAAATGCCTACTTATGTAACTGTTTTTTGGAATCCTTGTTATTCCAGAAATGTAGTTAACCTGGTGAATGTGGGGCAATTAATATTTTTATATATGTTTTCGTAATTAGCCCCCAACAAGCACATATATAAAGGTTTTTATGACGCAGTGAGTGTTGGCTCCTTTAACCTGATGAAATGTTTATAACAGGAAAGAAGTAGCAAAAAAAAAAAATCTCTCAAACAACAAAGCTTTTAAGTAATTTTGTTGGTGGTGGGGGGGACACGACCACCAAACCCCCCAAAACCCTGCTTCTTAGATAACTTCTGTTCTTAGATGGGCTGAGATACATACATATCATAAGTCTTATAAACTGCTTGTATGCCAACAGTAAGTATATTGGGACTAATACAGACAGAGTTTAGGAAGAAAACTGTTGACTTTTTCTCTGTTCCAATCAAGCCTTGACTGTATCTGTGGCTGAGTTAGAAGGGAAAGGAAAAGGCATCCTCTTCTTTCTTGTCTTTCTTGACTGCTATTTTGCATGTGTTATTTGTCAGCATAATATATTTCTTATGTCTCTTTCATTCTGTTTTGCATTGTATGTTTAGATATAAATACTGTTTATGCAAACAACAAAAAAGAACTGTATACTTTGACACTCTTAAATTGTGTTCTGTTTTTTCACTCTGAAGTGAAGGTTGTCTGTAATCATATTTCTTTGTTGTCATGTCAGTTTCGTTTTACTTTTGTTTTATAGGTAGTTCATCCAAAAACTGATGAACAGCGATGCAGACTGCAGGAAGCATGTAAAGATATCCTACTCTTCAAAAACCTAGATCAGGTAATATGATTCTAAGCAACTCTTAGGTGGAGTTGATGGTTTGTAGGTACAGGTAACAGCATGATCTAACAGTCCAGACACTTGTTTGCATTGTGATAGTTCATGATTTATTAATTATATGCAGGCTGGATTGGGACATTTGTTTGGAGATAAACAATCAATGAACAATATAAACAAACATGTCAAATTGTCAGTTACTATCTCTCTCCCTGCAAATTCTATTATTTTTTTTCTTTAGAGAAAAGTTTGGGGGTTTTTAAAATTCTTTTGTTTGTCTTTCAATATTTGCTGTTGGGTACCATTGCAACTGATTTACTTTTCCCTAGGAAACAGTTCATAATTTTATGAGCAATGTAAAAAGCAAATTACTTACACAATTGTGATATTGAACACTATCCACATTTGCATGATGTCAGATTGCTGCAAGTTTTTCTCAAATGCTCATATGTCAGTAAATTTTCTGTAAATGTATATAAAGTAATGTTTTTAGGTTGTTCCTGTTCTTACTTGTCTTATTTTTATTGCTGAAGTTGATTATTAACTACTCACTGCCTCAGCATTGAGTTTTAATGATGAGTGCCTCCATTGCTCACACTTAGTAATCTTAATTGGTATGAATTTTTTTAATGAAGTTCATAGGATAGTTTAGGAACAAACCTTTGGAGATCCTCTAATCCAGCCTCTGAGAGGCCATAGGATAAATGCATCTCATCTCTGGTCTGCTGTTTCCATGAAAACAGAACTGACATCTCTACTACAGGTTAGGGAAGAATGAAAGTTGTAACACCAGCGGTGGTCCCTGCAGCTTCCTGGTTTGAATCATTGAACTTTGCCTGAAATATGAAAGGATGGATGTGATAGCTTATGGTTTCAGAAACGCTGCTCAGCTTTCCTTGACAACCAGGAAGTTCTCCCAGTTTCTGGTTGCTGTACAAACCCCAAGAGCCACTGAACTGCATTCTGAAAATAACTGTTGAAAGCTTTTGAATGCAGCAAGCTTGAGGAATTGACATTCTGTCAAAAAGTTTTCTTGAAAGCTGTTGTTTCCAAGACTGGCCTTTCACTGTTCTGGGATTCCTATTATTAAGCCTATTTACTTAAGACATTTTAAATGTTCTGTTGCAAGTAACCTCATTATGTACAGTAAAAAATGAAACATATTTAAGAATATTCAACAGCTCAAGGGGTATGTGCAAAATGTGATCACCATTTGAATTGAGTAGGCCAATCTTTTAGCTTCCAGTAAAATCACCCAGAAGCAAAAATTAATAATCAGTTTATATCCAAATATGGCTTTGAAAAACAAATTTGAGCTGAGAAGGTGGGCTTGGAAAAATACTTCCTGGGAAAATCTTTCTAAGCAGCTGAGGGGAGAAGTAATGGAAATTATCTTGACTGCAAGTGTTAAAGACTCAGGCTTTAAGGAAGCACATGGCTGAAAAAGATGGCTGCAGTCCCTACATTGATTATTAGTATGATAAATGGCACTTAGCAGTGAGGGGAGAGCTTTCCTAGGAATGGGTATAAAGGGAGTATGGAATTTGCATCCTTTCACCCCTCCTCCCAATAATTTCTTTTTAACTCCCTCTGACTGGTTTGGAAGGTTGGCTGTAGAATACCCACTGAAAGGCATGACTGCTGCTTTTGCTCAGTGTATATTGTCCTTTAATAATTGTGAAGAACACTTTCAAATTAAGGCTCAAAGTACGTTCTTTTGCTTCTTAACCTCTAAAGAATGTCATGTAAAACTGTTAAATACAAGCAAACAAACCCAACAACAATAAAAGTGCTTAAAACCCCTTT
>JAVJGG010000037.1:15132891-15147995 GCA_035590195.1 Aviceda cuculoides | reverse complement strand
CTGAACTCAAAACACAGCACTGTACCAGCTACTAGGAAGACAATTAACTCTATCCCAGCTGAAACCAGGACAAAGTGATTAGCTATAGCTGCTTCTTTCAATTAATTGAATACTTCTTGGTGTTTTTTTCAGAAAACTTGACAACAGCGTTGTCTTGTAAATCTGTTTATTGTACTTTTTAAAGTACAATGTTTTAAATAAGCTGTATTGTAAATGATAAAAGGATAAATCTTTTGTTAAAGGTGGTATCTTCTGTTGTACTGCTGACCCTTATGGAAAAAGTAGCTCTGGCCATTTTTTCTCATCAGCTGTCTGATTAACTGTTTCCCTCTTCCCACAAATACATATTGTACCTTAAAATCGTTTTAAACAAGGGAGGGAAGGAAAAAGATGCTTTTGACACTGTTAGTCTAGGAGAAAAAGTGTTGTGAGAGGAAATCTGCTTTCCAAAGGAGGACATCTGGGGAAGACGTGTTAGCAACTTCAAAGAGAACTTTTGGAGCAAATACATGTATAGGTAGCCCTCTCTGCTTGGGAGGGGTCAGCGTGAGTGAAAACTGAAAAAGGAATAATGATCTATGGAAACTTGTCCACTGGAGCATTCATACTGCAGAATACCACATTATGAACTTAATTTCTCAGAGCAAGCTACCATGTGGGTATGAGGTGTTTACTTCTTAGAACTGTATTGTAATAAAAGCTTTTCCTAGGTTTTGTAGAATAAGTAGGTCATACTTGAAGTGTGAAAATGAAATGTTGGTTTGCTTGGGAATGTGACAATTCAGAGCACCCTCAAATGTTTTTTTTTCCTATTACGTCTATTACAATTACAATGTTTTTTAGCATTTTAGTAGGCGCAAACAGGTAGAAGGAGCAGAGGCAGATAACTTTATCTTCAGCATTGAGATGAACTAGAGTTAATAATGTATTACTGTACATCAAAAAGTTTTTTGAGAACGTTTTCAGAAGATATTTTGACGAGTGCAGGGAGGAGTTGGTGGTATCATTAAATAAGCTGACAACTTCTGCAACCAGCTTTTTGGTATTATGGCTCAAGGGAAAGTCAATAAACTTTGATTCCCAGCATTAGTGTAATTATTTTGATTTTTTTTTTTTTCTTTTTTACTTTTCTAGCTCCTTCTGCAGAAGGCTGCTGTAATATAATATCAGATGGCCAAAAGCAATTCAGAAAGTCAGCGTCCCATAGGATGACCTACAAATGTAGGAAGGCTGGGGGTGGAATAAATAATTTCCTCTGATCTTGTTAGGGATGAAATTATTATAGAGAAGGAAATGTAATTTGCTGAATATTCTGGGAGGAAGAGAAGTATAAAGCTCCTTTGATTACCAAAGGTACTCTTTTTAAAGTGTTTTTCTCTTCCTCTCACCTATGGTATTTTCCTTTACACAGTATACAAAGGTGTTTTCATTGCCGCTTGTCTTGGTAGTTGTTATATACTACTTGAGGTCAGCTGCTACTCTTGTATTTTGGTTGATTTGGGATACTCAGACATTAATCTTTATATTCCCTTTACTGTGACCTAGTGAGAAATTACATTAAATGTTTCAATAACAAAACTTACATTGTCTTTTTGATTATTTAATTATTCTAATATTAATGTATTCAATTTCATGCTCCCATGAGATAATATGGGACAGGTGAGATGAGTGAATCATAATGCCCTGTTGAATAGTATAGGCTAAAATTTGCAAATTGACCTTAAAACACAAAAGCTTGATCAACTTCCTGTGAAAACAATCTTTTCTCTGAACAAAAGAAAATTAAAAGATGATGTACTGTATCTTTTTAAAATGAAACCTTTCCATAGGTAAATGAAATGCATCCTGATGTGTCAGTTGCTTAGGAAAAAAAAAAAGTAAAAGTAGGAGACCTATGTGTACACAGTATCTTTTAAATGTATTTTGTTTTGGAAAACGAAGTCCGTAAAATAGAGTATACTAGAAGTCTATAACCTTTTCTCAGTCTTCTTTGCAGGATTTAAAGAGTAAGACTCCTGAAAATAGTAGCTTTTGATGTGTTTTGATACATTCTTTTTACCTTCCCTTTCATTTTTACTGTTTCTTCACTGGGACATACAAATACAAGAAAATTATTTTAAATACCTAAACTTCACCCTTAGAATATTATCTGCAGAACTCTAGCAGTGATAAAACCCCCCAAAGCTCCAAAACAAAGGAAGAGTTTGGGTGTTGCCTCTAAACAGAAAAGAATAGGTGACTTGTTTAGCGTACATAGAGATTCTTGCCAGATCCAAGCAGAAAATGCTGGAAGGTATTATTCTTTCTGTACCTCCACCATCCAACCTGGTATTGTGCCAGTCCCTCTTGGAGTGTGCAGCCTGTCCCAGGATGGGGCTTTCTTTAAGTAGCTGGCCTGGGGGTGGTGCTGGAGGAGGTTCCTCACACTGCAGTAGAAGTGACTGTTCCAGACCCAGGCATAATTATCTGTCTGCTGTAAACAGTCTTTGGCAAGCCCTGCTGCTGCTATTCCTTTTCCTGAATGCTAAGCTATCTGTGGGAAGCTTTTCCTTTCACCAGTCAGGTAGGCCTTGACCCAGAAGTCTTTACTCTGTTCCCCAGCCCTGCTTCTGCCAGCACAAGCTGTAAATTACAGAAGTGCAGCAGAGGCTGTATTCCAGGAGCATTTTGCCTGAAGTGAGATGTGGAGTGTCTAGAACATCCTGTTGGGACTGTGGTTGTTTTCACAGCTTCCTACCAAAGATTGCAACTTAAAATCATCATCTGCATGGTTATTTAATGCTGACCAACAACACTGTGTTCAAGGTGTCATGTACAGCAGTAAAGCTGATCAGGTGTGATGTAGCAGCTGTGGTCGTGTAGATCTGCTTTCAGTCACTTGAGCAGCTAGCAATTAGCAGCCATCATAAAAGGTTAACGTCAGTGTTAGTCTCCATGCAAGTCTGCCCTGAAGAGTCAAACTCTAATAACTATAACTAGGCAAATACAATTCCATGTAAATCTTTAATTTTCATAGTGTGGGATTTGACGTGCAGTGTTTTCTAGTTAAAGCCCGAAGTTAGTTAGAGTTGTCAGTTATTGTTAGGGAGGAATAATGTTCCAAATGGTTAAATTTAAGGGTAAATTATTCAGTTATACCCAACTGATGGAAGTGCCTAAATTCCTGGTTTGGGAGAGGCTTGACTTTCAATAAGGTTAACAGTTTTTTACTACATGAATTTGATGAACAGTAAGAGAGACTGAATTTACTGCTTCGTGGTTACTCTGTGGTCACTCTGCAGGTAAACACTTATAGAGCACGCTAGCATAAGATGCTTTTGTTTGCACTACCTCACACTTACTACACACAGAGCAGTCACATCCAGAGAATTAGTAGATTGTATCATGATTATTCTTACCTTCGTTTATCATAGTAATTTCACCATGAAGACAGTCTCAGAGGCTCATCAGTACATAGGAACCAGTTTCACAAAGCAATTACAGGTTTGGATGATACAGCTAAGCATGTCTTATAAATCCCGCTATCTGCATTATTACACATTTGAGAGTTTTGGTGACCTGCGGTAATTAGATTGTCTGATCTTTCAAAACAAGGATAAGGCTTGTAGGTCACTCGAGTGCTTTGGAAAATGATGCTTTGTGATGTTTATCGTGTACAACTGATATTTTCTGGCATTTAAAAGGGAAAATCTTTTGCTACATGTAAAACTGAACCTGAACAAGGTAGTCTAAATGTTCCTTGTTCGTGGTTTGATCTTGTTTTTTTTTTTAACTTCCCTTTTGGTAGAAACTGGTAATCAGAATAGGAGACCTCTGTCTGGTAAGAGCTGTTTTGTATAGCTGTAAATAGTAATACACTTTGAAATGCTAATAGGCCTCACATAAACCATGATCTGATTTTTTTTTTTCTTGCCTTCTGGCAAGAAGGCAAGATCACGATGCTTTATTATTGAAGCAGGTTCTTGTGTAGTGTAACTAAAGCTTGAAAAATCTATCACATTTTTCTTAAGTTTCATTTCTATGGGTTTGATAGTGCCAAGCTGATCCTATGATTCTCTACTGCAGTGGCTTCAGTGCACTGACTCACAAGTGTATTGAGCCAACATGACAGGAAAACGCATAATTTTTCATGACTAAAGAAAACCTGAAAGATAAAACTGTAGTGGCTGAGTGAAGGCAAAAGTAAAGAAATATAATTTACCTCACTTCTTGATTTTACTTATTACATAGTTGCTATCCTGCTGAAGTTCTGCAGGTAATAAAACTGTGTTGAATGCTTTTTTGTTGCTGTGGTTTGTTTTTGTTGCGTCACTTTCTTAGAATGTTTTGTTTGTTTTTTTTTTTTTCCTGAAAACTTAACTTCACCTTTCCCAAGCATGTATTTTACACTTTGGAGTGATCATTAGAGTATATCCTTTGGAAATATATTTTACTGAAGCATTAACAATGCAGTTGAGTCACTGAAAAATGTGGGAGCCATGGGCACGTGAGGCTTGCCAGGTATAGGTTTTTGGTAGTAGAGAGTAATAGGATTTTTTTTTAGTGGTCTTGAGTAGAGACAACTGTCAATAATGTTTACCTTGGCAAAACCAAGGTATTGCAAGCCATAAAGATAGTATGAAAGTAATATTGTGAATAAAAGCAATCGTTAATGGTGCTTATTAGCAGAAGACAGTTGCATGTGAAACAGATTGCATACAGAACTGTCCTGTACGCTATACTTCTGAAACAGCTGATGTTGGTTGATATATAGGTAATTAATGGGTTTAATGACTTTTTGCATGCTTTCTTGAAAATTGACATGGGAAGTCTGTAGCTATCATTAGTGGTAGCATCACAGAGGATTATTTTGCATAGTGACTTGTGTTTTATTCCTAGGTGTGTATATACGGATCATTAAATTCCTATTCATGGTGCAAATATTTGTATAAGTTCAAAATCCTGAATGACCAAGCAAATTTTATAGTTTGAAGTAATCTTCCACAGGCAGTTGGCTGTATGACTAATAGAATTACGTATGCGTAAAATTGCTTTTACTGTAGAAGCCAAAATGCAGAATAATAGCTTGTCAAACTGTCATTTGCAAGTGAGATCATAGATTTTTGTAGTCCAAATTAGGCTGTGTTCTTTTTCTTTTTGTCAGGTCACATTCTAATAACCATATTGTGCATTAAACCCTGTGATTATCTGAACACTTGACAGATGGTAGGATGTTAATTTATATGTAAGAGACAGTGATTGCCTGTGCAGTAATAGTATTCAACAAAATATGAAATGTCAAAATCTACTTTTTTGTTATGTTTTTGCTTGACTTATTTCAGCAAGGTAATTCTAGCAGAGTAATTTTTTTTTTCATAGCTAAACATATGCTTCATTTACTACTGTTAACATGTTTTAGAATTTTGAATCTTTTTATATTGAGAGATGTTTACATGTTGGTCTACAGTGCAAGAAAATTGTAGAAGACAGTGAAAATGAAAGAAGTTATTACATTTATGAGGGAAGTTTTTAGTATGTATATTACTCAATTTTAAGGAAAATGAGATAACTTAAGGATTAATATGATACTGATCAATTGGTTTTATAACACAACTGAACTAACTTTATACCAGAGTTCCTTTAAATTATCAAAATGAATAGTTAGTTGCTTCTAATATCTTCTTTAATTATCATTTTAATTAGCTTATAAGATGTCACGGAAAACAATCCATTTAAGCCCAAAGGATTTTGCCTTTTGATGGATTTGACAGGCAGTTGGGGTTCTAATGTAGATCTGGAGGGAAAGAAGTGACACAGTTTAGTGCCACACACTTGCCTGTATGAACTACACGAATGTCATGGAGGTGCCTCCGAACTCACTGTTTTCACATTTTCATGAAAGGTGTGTTTCAGAAACATGTTGGTCAGCAGTTGTTTGAAGGAGGTAGAGATTTGATAAAACGGAATTTGGAAGGGTATTCCAAGCTTACTGAGCAGCATGGAAGAGGTCTTAGAGATAAAAGGAACTTTGCTGTGTTGTCTGGAGCAGTCAACATCAACATAAGTCATTTCCATTGCCTAGTGTTTCTTGAAAGCTCTGACTTAACTAGTTGCTTGAATGGTTTTCCACATAAGTTGTCTGCACGTAGTTTGGGTCATTGGGACTGTGCTTGCTTTCAAATCATCATAAGGTACAGGGTGGCTTTGCAATAATTAATGGTTAATTAGAAACACTTGCTTAACTCTTGTAAATCAGGCTTTTTCACAAAGAGTGTGATTATTAATTCTTATTTGTTAATAAACTAATAACTAGTTAATAGAAATCTGACTTAGTGGTCAAAGATTTATTAGTTTTGCAGTTCAGTTGGTTCCTTAATTTTTCAAAGAAGTTTTCTTCCTTTCTTTTTCTTCAAAAGCTATACAAAAATAAAAATTCACGAGGTCTTTTCTCCTGTTCGACATGCTTCAGAACCCTTAAAGAATGGCAGTTCTTCATAGAAATTAGTTTTATGCAACCACTGGAATTGCTTTGTTGGGTGTTCAGTTGCTTTGTAATTGGGATAGGAATATGTAGTCCAGTGGGGCAGAGGAGGACACAAGCAGATTTGATTGGCTGTTTTGTGTAAAAGCAAGACTGAGACTAGCAAGTAGGGAGTAAGTTGTATTATATTGCAAGAAGTTGTGATAAAACCACTTTGGAAGGGTTTAACTGGATAACAGTGATAGCTTTTACTATGTAGAAATGAAGTTGTATGCTCAGTTATTAGGATTCTCTTCTAATCGTAAGTTCTAAGAATATAAATTGCATTTTCTTTATTGAATGGGCCTTCTGCTTTAATCCCCTACTGGCATTTCAGATAAAATTGGTGCAAATGCTTAAACACAAAGTTCCAGATGTTGAAGTCTAAAACCAAGCATTATTCAGTGGAGGTGTAGTGGCTGAACGTTGGAGGTGGTACCTAGAAAACATGCATTCAGAGCATTTGGTGAACTGAGTGAATATAAAAGCATGCTGAGACCTCTGTTTGGAAACATAAGCAACTATGACTGCTATGAAGCTAACAGGTAAGAGCATTCAAAGTACTGACAAACAAATAAATATTGGGCTCTTTTTTTTTTTTTTTTTTTGTTTAGTGCTTTGCTTCAGAATTTACATATACTCTGTTGTCCTTTGTTGCCACTCATACCTCTTTTAAACCAGTGTATGAGTTGCTTTGAAGCCAGTACACTCCTCTTCAAGTGAAAGGGGAAATATATTTACTTTATCTTATGATTAAGAAGTCCGTGATTTATATCTAAAATTTTCTGAAAACTAACTTATTCTGCCAAGAAAAATTGCCTTAGTACTAGTATGGAACTAGAGCTAGTCTTGCTGTCTTTTCTTGAGAGCAGGGGATCCTATTGTAACTTTTAATAAAAAGTTGTCTCTGAACTGGTGATTGTTCAGAGTTACAGTTTAGAGAAATGCCTGAAAAAATACTAGATGTGCTTTGTTTAGAGAAACCTCAAATTCTAATATTAATAACACTTTAAATACATAAAGTGCAAATTTCCTGAAATAACTTTCTGAAGCTGAAATAGAAATACCCAAACAACCTAGCTGACATTATAGTTTTCTTTAACAATGCTATATTCAGAAAAATCTTTCTACCTCTTGTTGGGAATTCCTTATTCCCTTCAGATTATTGAGTGCTCTCTGCTTGTATGCAAGTTCACAGGATTTGCTTGTTTGTTACTGATTTGTTATCTGCTGACCTTCCACTAAATTTTAACACCTTTGAGATGAAGAACTTTACTTTTAAGGAGATGAAGTCCCCAAAATGCTTGGCTTTTGAACAAACAATTGAAGTATGTAGTTTTCTAATACTGGGGAAAAGAATCAAGGAAAAGAAAAATAGGCAGTGAAGTATTGCATTTGCTTGAAACACATTTCCAAAAGAAGAGAGTTGAAGTAGAAATTCCCAACAGTCTTAAATGATGTATTTTTGCAGTTCAGTTGTCTTTGGCTGACAGATTATTATTATGCATTTATAATCGATCACAGTTGAATTTAGGTATTCAGTAACTCTTGAATTATAGAGGAATAAGTTCCTTATTGATGTTCCTTAATTACAATCAAAGTCAGTTTTCTATAAACTGCGTTTCAGCAGGCCGAGAAAGGAGTCATCAAGCCCTAAAGAATGGTAATTGCTTTTCTTGTATTTGTAAGTGTCACAGTATTGTATTGTTATTTTCAGTGTGTGTGGGGAAGTCTTAAAGGTTGTGAATTGGTACTTCAGGAATGGAAACAGCAAAGACAATTTTTATTGACTATATGAGTTACAGGATTTTTTTGTTGGCTTCCAAGCTTAGAGAAAGTTTGTCATCAGCGTAGTTAACATGCACTATGTAAACACTTTAATATAAAAATATTAGCTCTGAAGCACAATGTTCTTTAGGAAGAAGAATACGCACAAGAATTTAATAAACAAAATAGGTTTCACTTCTCTTACAAGATTAATGCTTTTATCCACATTTTCTAACCTCTTAGACATTATGAAGTTCTGTTCAGTCATGAATGCTTGTGACATTTTGAAGGAACTGCAGAACAGTGTAGTATATGATGATCTGTACGTTATGTTATAGTGATATTTCATATAACCTTTTCCAAATACATGGAAAACCATTGTTTTTCTATTTTGATAATGTTCCAAGTATGTACTACCAAAGAGAGAAATTTGAAAAGTAACAGCATTGTTGCAGCCATTCAGGTTTTTTGCAGTTTTGCCTGATGTTTACTATAACAGTACTATTATAGTATATCTAAAATAGAAAATATAATTGCTAAGATGATCTTTTGCATTACTAAATAGTAGACTAAAAACCTACTGGGCCTCTTTATCAAACCAAGCTGCTTCTTAATCTTTCTTTTTAGAAAATATACTCTAACTTCAGAGTAAAGTAGTAGCTGCTTCTTTGGTTAGTTTTTTATTAATTTTCTCTTGTGGTCTTAATGATGGGGCTTGATGGTGCTGGCACATGGTCAAACAATTATTTGTGTATCTGCCATGTCTGGATAAAAATCCTGCAGTTGGACATCAATGAGTTGTTAGAAGAATTTGCTAATGGTTTTGTGGCCTCAATTATTTGTTCTCAGGCCTTCTGTCATAGTGATTGAAGCACAAGCACAAAAATGGTTGCTAGAAGACATCACAAAAATGCTTGAAAGTGTTCCCTGAATTAGGATAGTTGCATTCCATAGCTGATTAAAATATGTTAAAGAAAACTTTCTCAAAAACATGAAGAAAAAGAGTGCCCACTATAGGATAAAGGATAACTATATGAAACGCATTGGCTAGAGCCTTAAAGATGTGGTGTTAACAATGTTTATTTTATCAATTGTTGACAAGGTAAATATTCCTATTTCTACTACAAGTGTTGCATCTGGTTTGGGGGTTTTTTTTGGTACCTGTTTTCTGTAAGATTGAATACATTCATGGGCTTTATTTAAAGCATACCACAGTACTTGTAACATGGTATTGTAATATTGATGCTTTTAATTTAATTGATATATTTGTCTATATACAACTGAGAAGTTATTGCCATGAGTGATATTATTGTTGTTTTCTGTTGAAACTTTTCATAGATGGAATTGTTATCAGAAGATTAAAACTTTTAACAGAGGCCAAAATATGACATTCCCATGGAGTCTCATTTTGAAAGAAAATCTTGAAGAAAAATTTTTTTTTCATTTAAATAATGAATCATTCTAGATGCACTCTTTTTTATACGAAACTATCTTCCATTAAGTAAGCTTTGGTAAAGATGTCAAATGAAGTACTAAAAATGCACTGAATGATCCACATGCAATATTTATCTTAGCAACTGTTTAGGGGGAAAAAAAAAATTAGGCATACCTAGTGGCCTATAGACTTTTTTTTCCAGAACTTAAATATGTTAGAGACTCTGAAGGTTCAGTGAAACACTAAAGCTGGTGGAAATATAACCTGTTACACAGCAGCAGCAGCTTGTAATTATGCAATAAAGGAGATAAAAATCATTGTTCTTACTGGGAATATAAAAAGAAACAAACCAAACTAAAAATAAGTGCAGGCATTAATGACTTTGGAAGCAGAAGAACATGTTTTAATTAGAGAGCAAGCAGTCTAAAAGGAATGATGTATAGGTGCTCAGGGGGGAACTTGGAACTACTTCTCAATTTTATATTTTGCAGAAGTTTTTGTGACATAAAACGCATTTCCCTTTGAGATAGCTGAGTGCTCAAAGTCCAAGCATGCTGCCAAGAATTTGCCAACCATGATAGCTGGAAGAAAGAATGTTGGTCCTCCTAATACTCGCCGCACCATCTCAAAATCCCCGTTCTTCCTGAATAACTGGTAACTTCCTGTGATGATTGCCAGTTACCTCATCCATTCATGTTTCATCTCTAACCTCATAGTTCTTGGAATGAACTACTTCCTATTGCACTCTTTTCTTGAAGGCAGATAAAAATCAGGAGGCTATATAATATATAAAAATAAGGTACAGTGAAATGTTTTAATATTTGCACTGGAGCTACACAGGAAATGAGCTTTGCAGTTAGAACTAGATTCTGAATTGAGAATTCTGGTGTGCTGGCAGACAGGAACTCTTCAAAGTTAATTGTGATGTATGTAGTTGCAGCTGACGAGTATCTGATCAGTTCTGTAAATGCAGAGTCATAATTCTGTGCACAGTTGAAGGAAAAGATAAGTAATATGTAGCCTTTTTGTTACTTTACTTGTGATTTTTATATGGTGGTGAGTGTATTTTCAATGCACTTAGTCACTCAAATACTACTTACGAATTGACATTTTACTTGACAGTGAGGTGTGGTTTCAAATAGCAATTATGTTTCAAAGTACTGTTTGAAATACTAAGCATGTTTGTATTTCTATAGTATACCCATTTAAGGATCTCACAGCATTTTGTAAGCATCAGTGGATTAAGTCTCACTGCAAGGTAGATATTATCCCAGTTTCACAGATTGCAGGGAGGTTAATTAACTTGCCCAGAGTCACTCAGTGATCTGTGATGAAATTGGTTTCTGTTTAAAAACGTCTGGATTTGCAGTCTCATGCTTTAACCATTAGGCTGTGCTCCCCAAATAATTTTTGTGGTTGAAAATAATGTTTGGCTTATTATCAAGTTATAATAAGCTTTGTTTATGCACAAAATAGAGTCAAAGTGACCAAATCAGTTTTGACTTCATCTAAGTACTTTGCAAGTTTTCAGTATAGACAGCTGCACAGAGTTGCATTTGAGCTGGGTTTAATCTAAAAGCAACTTAAACTAGATGAATAGAAAACAGTCTTAATGCAAAGTGCGTGTCTATGAGCAAGTTTGTGCTAGTTTATATCAAAGTATAAATTGAAAACTAGTGTTCCTTTTTGGTTTCAGTTTTTCATAGAAACAATCTAATTTCACTTAATCTAGTTTAACACAGATAACACGTAAATTGAAAAGTGAGAGGAAAAGATATTTGTCAAATAATTTTAGAAGTCATTTGTTCATATGTCCTGTGGTTCCAATTATTTAAGCTGTATAACCACCACTTCTAATAATAAAAAAAAAAGTTTCCTGTCAAATATTTTCACTCTCATTAATGAAAGATACAATTTCAGGTGAAAAAAAAATATTAGTAAAGTTTTATTTCTGGGACAATCCATCTCTAGTTTTGCTGGCTTGATAGAAAAGAAAGTAATTTAGGAGAGAGGGCTTTATTTTGTTTGATTTATAGCCCTGTTTTCCCTGCTCTTATACTCAGGTATGCAGATCTGGTAGTAAAAGTGATGATGCTTGGGTCTTAGGAAACCTGCAACTTCTTCAGACACCTGCTGTTCGTTCTTTATGTGTCCTTTAGCAGATCATTTAAATTGGTTACAAGATAGTTTCTGGATTTCCAAAATCATCATAGTACTTGTAAAATGCTTTGAAAGTTTGAAATGTTATGATGAAGAAAGTATTATTTTTATTATAAAAGTGATAGGAGCTTTTCAAAATAGAATAACCTTTATTTCAAACTTTATATTCAATCTAATAAATCCCAGTTAAATGCATTTTTGTTTAATGAATGAGGCTGGAATTCATCACTCATTGTCTTAATTGGCAGCACTTGACTTTATGCACCAAAATGCCTGATTTGAAAACTGTTTTCTTTGCAGTTTAAAAGAAGAAACAACAATATTTTAGGGCATAAAGGTTTTTTGAAATGCTTTCTAAATTTCTTGTTGTGATTGCTGATTACCAGTAATGCAACACCTATGTAGACCGTATAACTGGCACAGCACAATGTTTTCTTCGAGCATTGCTGCCTCTAAGGTAATGCAATAAGTGTGTGAGTGAGTGCTAACATTTTAAATAGGAAAATCATGTCATGTGGCACTCTCATCTAATTTAAACTGATTTTTACAGCTTCAAATGCAGTAAATTTTTAACATCTGGGTTATACGTTCAGAAGATTTGCCTTTTTCAGAAATAAGATTACCAATGAACCTTTCAACACTTCCTCTTCTTCCCTGTCTCTACTTTCCCATATCTTGTTTTTGGTTAAAGGCAAGCATATATTTGTAGTTCACCAACTCTATACTGGTTTTCCTAGATTTCTTTCTTTATTTTTCTCCAAGCAATAGGAAAGCTTCTAAGACTGTTCTGAAGGTAGTGCTCTACTTGGTGCTGACTGTAACAACTGAAAATCCTTCACTTTGCTTGTATCTAATTTCCATAAAGGCACTGTGGCCTGTAAGTGTAATATAATATATATAATACAACATGCTAAAGAGGAAAAACAGTTTGATTTAATAAATATTCCTCCAACACATTAGTCATTCATTGCATATAATTATGTGGAGACCCAGAATAGGTACAGCTGTAATATGGCTGGTGTTAAAGTTGAGATTTTTCAATAATGTGTTTCATAGGTTACTTTTGCAGGTTTCCTTCCTCCCTTGTCTTTTTATTGTGCAAAAATGACTTCAATCAGAAGTGGATTGACTAGGAAATGTTTAGTCTTGCTGCCACTCAGGCTTCTGAGAGAGTAGACTGGATTGTTTGGTTACACAGACAAAATTAATAGCAGGTAAAAGCTTCCTGTATTTGTCAGACTATTTTTTTTGGAGCACAATGTGATTGCTGCTTGAGGCATGGAACCACAATGAGAAGTGGCTGTACATTAATACAAACTAACTTTCTAGTCAAGCAATTCAGAAATTTCAAGAACATTTTGCAAACGAAAACAGAGTGCCAGCCAAAGGTATACTCCAAGATTTGTCTAATTATATTTGTACTGTACTAAATAGAAAAAAGAAGTTCTAAATTTCATCAGAGTATTTAACCTTGTAGTACTGGTAGCCTTGGTCACATGCTGCATTCATGAAAACATGAATTTGGGTCACTCTTAGTATGTATAGCTACTTTGGCAAAGAGACTTAATGATTTCAGTTGGACTTGTAAAGAAAGTGTCCTGTCAGGTAGAAAGTTGTTCTCAGTATTTCTTTACCCCACAGGCATGCTGAGAACAATACTAGTTGGGAGTAGCACCCATCTATTCTGTAGACTGGAAGTTCAGTCTCTTCAGTTGATTTATATCTCAGTAGAAATAAATGTTATGTGGTATTCTCAGGAAAATTAGATGCAACTGTCCAGGGAATATATATCGAGGTAACATTGTACTTCTATGGTTAGGACAATATTTATTAGTTGTGTATTATCTAATAGTGGGGGCAGGATTGTTATAGTCAATTTGTTCTCTTAATATTGTTTTCACATCTTTTGAACCTTGAGGTGTTACTGTCTGTGCCACAAAAACATGACTTCATATCCTAGGTAGTTTAGATGCTGTTGAAAATTTACTTGAGGTTCGTGCATATGTTTGTATGCCTCTTCAAAGTTGGAAATGAAGACTTTGAAGGGGTTTTGTTTGGATGATGTTTCTTGGTTTTGGGGGATCCTGTTTTTGTTTAATGCATAGAATTATGTTGGTATTCTTTCCTAAGTGTTTCAGAGCAGAGTCAAGTATGCATCACAGGCCTCAGGTGGCTTAGGGCTGTGTGGGTATGTATTTGTCAAGCTGGAAAACTGTGATGGCTAAGGGGCAATTCCAACAATATAATTTCTTTGTAGTGTGTTGGCCACAGGTTCTGGCATACATGTGCTGGACAAGTAATGCCAAAGCACTACACAACTTTTTTTTGTGTAGCTTCTGAATAGCTTTTGTGGAATCTATCATTATATAACTATTATCCACCTTGATACCATCATGCAAAAAATAACTGAGGCTTTCACTGAATTTTTTTTTTAATATATATATATTTATTTTTTTAGATCTTGGTAGGTAAGTTATTTCACTGTTTCTTGGTATTTGCTGGTTAAATACCAGCAATCCCAGTTTCCTGGGATTTATGGACTGACAGTTCAGAGGAAGAGGGGAAGGAGTTTCCCTTTTTCCCCATGTTAACACCTTCCCATTGATAAATAAGACTTAATAAAAGTAGTAATGTTGTTCATCTGAGCACTTGGGCTTGGGAAAACCAATACCTAGTACCAAGGGAGCAAACATCAAAAGAGACCATGGATTAATGCTGACTCTGAAAGTTTTTCTTTTCTCCAGTTAATCTTATTTTTAACACATGCCTGTGGAATGTTAATAGGATAAGAATTCTTCCCTTCAAAATTGTTGCATATAGTAAAGGCATTTGTTTTAATAATACTTAAATTTATTGTGGTTCTGTCCACTGACTCAGAAATGATTTTGTGACAGGAATTGTAAAGCATAAAAATCTACTAAAAAGAGGTCTTGACAATTGAAAATTATGGAGGAAAACTGACTTCCTTTTTTCTTTATAGAAGCAACTATGGAAGATAGTCTAGTTCATACTGTAACTTAAGGGTAGAATGTGAAGATTCTGAAGGTCTGACTGCTCAAATGGCTGTTGAAGATAGTAATTTATGAACAGCAAAAAACTTTAGTAGATTTTTCACTGACTTGCTTTGAGCATAATGTATTACAGATAGGAGGCAGAACATGTTACTATCTGACTTAAACATGGAAAAAAAAAAAGTTATAACAAAAGGGTTGGGTTGTTTTTGTGCCCCCCCCCCCCCGGGGG
>JAVJGG010000037.1:15115841-15129540 GCA_035590195.1 Aviceda cuculoides | reverse complement strand
CTATCTTTTTTTGTTGACCTACCTTGAGCTAGTTTTGCTCTTTTGTGACTTTCTTCTTTAGCACTTAATTACAGGGATCATTAAAAAAACAAAAAAAACCCCAAAAAACCAAAAAAACCAAAAAAACCAAAACCAAAACAACCCCCAAAACAAAAACCCAGTTGTGACTAGCTTTATGAAATCATTCTAATCCAACATCAGAAAAGAAAAATATACAAGTATGAAACAATTCAGGATTTGAAGTCACTGTAAATGATCTAAATCAGTAAATATGGAGGCCTTTTATCCGTTACTTATTTTATCATTATATAAACAAATGTATCTAGAATTATAACTTACAATTATGACAGGTATTTTGACTACAGAGAACTTTATATATTTTCCTGAAACTTTAGTTTACTAAATGTGTCTACCTTATAACACGAATCTGTCTTGGCATTTGAATGTACATATTAGACTAAACTGGAAGTCTTGGACTTGATTCATAACCCGGCCCCCCCGTATCCCCCTCCCAAGCCCACCAGCACTCTCCCCCATCCCCCACCCCCCAACCAAAACTAAATAACCCCCACCCCAAACCCATGATTAACTATTTATCTATTTGGAAGCAAAGAAATGCTTGAAGTATATACTGCAATTTGTTTCATTTTGCCAGAGGTCTCAGCCTCTCTGGCGTACCAGTGATATCACATGCAAGATTCTTACAGGACAGAAAAAATAAAGGTTAAATGCATTATATAGCTTGTGGTTTAAGGAATGATATTGTCAGGTGTTAAAAAAAATGTTCTTTGGAGTGTGCAACTTAATATAAATTAAGTTAAAATTAATATAAATTATTTTCATGTGTCTAATGACCCATGGATAGCAAGTGTATCTCATTTGTTACAAATATCCTGTGTCAAATCAAGAATAAGCAGCTGGTTTGTTTTAGTTCAGATTTCCACAAGCAGTTTCACTACTTTAACACAGCTTAAAGAAATGTTGAAGAACAAATTGCCAGTGATGTTCATAAACTGTAGGAATTTCTACCCTGTGTCCTTAGAAGTTCTACTTAAGTCTCCCTTATTTAAATTACTTATTAAAGTTACACTATTAACCAGAAGCACAGCAAGTATGACACAAAGAAGGCCAGTCTGGCTACTTAGTCTCTGTTCTAGGGTATATAGGCTCAGATTTATAAAGGAAAAGGAAAAAAACCTTTGTGCCAAATATACTGTTTAAATTTGGGAAGTGAATAAAATCTGAAATGGCTTGAAATACCTTCCTCCCCAGGCCCCCCCTTTAAAAAACAAACAACAACAACAAAAATCCCCAAACCCCAAAACCAACACAGTATTTTGTTTTGTGGTATTGCAAATGGGATGTGAGCCCGTGTTCGAAATCTCTTAAGAACAGGACGAATAGAAAGAACTAGTTTATGGCACTAGTTCTGTCATCCTGACTTTGGTACTACTTCTGCTTAGTTCTGTGAAATACGGTTTACTCTTTAAAGGCAACTTTAAAAAACCACTGGAATCAAAACTAGGAAATTGAACACTGAATTCAGTTTCTGGTCGTGGTTCATGTTGCTTCTAACCTTGACATGGAGGCCAAATTCGGCTGTTTCAGTGTCTTTTAATATGTGGTAATAGATGTTTTAGATTATTAATTTACTAAAGTATAAATTAAATGAATAGTATGGAGTGATTTAAAAAAAAGTGTAGCTAGCGTGCAGTGCTGGAAACAGAAGTGCTTTATAAGATGAAATAGTTACATAAATATTTGAATCTTTCCCTTTGGCTTAAAGCTTTTTATTTTCTTATTTGCAATAGAAATAAAAATGATAATATTGCATGTTGACAAACTCAGTTATAACGTCTAGTTTACCTAGGAGTAAGTACTATCTGCAAAATATAATAAAGAGGCGTCAGCCTTACAACTAAACCCAGAAATGATTGAAAAAACTTTTCAAGATACCCATGGGGATATAGCACCCTTTAATATTCTTTTTTTTAAGTTTGTGCTTATTAGAATTACTGCATACAGCTTGGAAACTTTAATAAAAAGGTAGATGAATTCTGAATTCTAGCAGGTTTTCTATGCAGCTGGGCTATGTGGAGACAGTCGTGAGACGGATTCCATTCTGGGTTATAGCATTTTACTGCCTTAATTAGTGTGTGGAGGCCCCATAGCTATTATACGAATTCTCTGCCTTTTATTTTCAAGAAGCCACTTGCTGCTTTTCTGAACTGAGA
Organism: Aviceda cuculoides; assembly: GCA_035590195.1. Classification (NCBI taxonomy): domain Eukaryota; kingdom Metazoa; phylum Chordata; class Aves; order Accipitriformes; family Accipitridae; genus Aviceda; species Aviceda cuculoides. The sequence goes on along the minus strand of JAVJGG010000037.1, from coordinate 15,127,306 downwards.
ACTCATATGTAAAAATGTAGCATTTGTTATCTGATTAATACAAGATTCAATATTCTATCCTGCCTGGATTTCCTAGAGTAATGAAAAATTATCCTCTTTTTTCATTTGCTTTAGTTCACGAGTAAGCAAAACACAACTGTGAAACTCAGCTGTTTCTTCCTCCTGTCTTTTTCTGCTCAGCATTCTTTCCAGAGCATGACTCTATGTGTCATACATGTGACTCCGTGTAGTCATCTACAAGCTTTTCTTTATTACTCTTTCAGTATACCAGGAGATTTGACCTAAATGGCATGACTGAAAACTTGTCTTGGAAAAGACATAGAAGGTTAGTTAAATTGAGTAACTATACCTCCAGCATGCAATTTCCTTAATACTGTTATTTCAAAATTTTTGTTAAATTACAGTTTGTGAAGTTCTAGAGGAATCTTTCACCAAGAACTGTGGGACATAAAAAAATCTCTATTTAGATGGGACTTCTTTCGTGAATGAATGAGATTATATAAATGGATGTTATTGACACTGGATTTAGTTAAGCATTCTAGGAGGTCCCTTACATTCCTGAGTTAAGTTGGTTCCTCCTGCCCTTTATTGTGTTAATGTATCTTTGGCATCCTTTCCTAAATCGCATACCTTATGTAATCATGCTGTGTTTTATCAGTCCTCTCTTCAAACTCATGGATCAATGTCAAACAAATTTAGAAGAGGACCTCAGGTAACTGAGGTGCTGTGAACATCTGAGGGCATGCACTGACCAAACAGCATCTACTTAAAATGGTTTTTATCCTGACAACAGTGCACAGTTGTCTGTGCAACCAGCTGATGTCCACAGCTGTTGGCAGTGATGACTCTGAACCATCCTTATCTGCCCTCTTTGTTGACAGCTTCACAGCAGTAAGCCTTGCAGCCCTTCCCATTTGGGCAGGGTAAGCAGTTTGAGAGAGCAACATTTTTACGTCCATTTTGTGCTTATCATTATAGGTCTTTACTGCTTCTAGCTCTCTTCAAGGGGACTTGCCTGTAATCGTGTAAAATCGGGCAAAAAGAGTTGTGTGTTAATATATTGAGGTAGCATATTGATAAATCAATGCTGCCTTAGCAACCGTTGTTGCTCAAGTGTTTTATATGAAAAAAGAAATCATTAAACCTCCAAGTAGCCCTTGGACAACTTAAAAGCATTGGTGGAGGAAAAGTAAGTTGAATGAATTAATGAGTTATTCAAAGTTACCTAAAAAATTTTCTCTGTAGAGCACTCACTCAATGTGACACCTCACTGTAGGACTCTGCTCATCCTGGAACAAGGTGACACGTTTCCGCCTTTGCGATCATGCTCACTGCCTTGAGTGTCTTCACGTGATTAGGTATAAAAGGAGTAGGGTGTTATCTCCTGGGACTATTCCAAGAATACGTTTATTAACAGACTGAGGGAGAAGGAAATACTAGAGTTAAACATCACAATGTTTTTTGGTTTAGAATTTTTCTGTGTATTTTAAAAATGCTTTCCTGATTAACAAACATTTTACTTACCACTTAAAAGGAGATGGATGTTGTACTTTGCATTGCAGAACCATGTACTTTTAATGTAATGGGAATCAGTTTATAATAAAGCTTTTTTCACCACAGGAAAGTTCTTAGCCTTCAATAAACTTGTACTTAAATGCTGACTTTTTAATAGTAAAATTTAGGTTAAGCTGTTTAAAATGAGGGTTGAAAATAAGGTTTTTGTTTCTTAATACCAAAGCATCCAAGTTTGTCTTGTGGGAGGAAGCTTCTCTCCAACTGAAATCCTGATGCAAATAAATTTAAGATTTGCAAGTAGCCTTAGTAAAGCCAGTCCAGCAAACTCAACAATTTCTCAGCATTTGAAAGAGAACCTGGGGGAGAAAAGATACCTAGAAAGAGGTATTCTAGAAGATGGTGGCATTATTGATGAGGATCAAGTGTTTCAGATGCTGAGGCTCAGAGTAGTTAGAATTCAAGATGCTGTAAATTCAGATCTGCTGTGCTTTTAGACTTTGTGTTACTCGTTGTTATTGAAATTCCTGGTGTATTAAAAATGTGGTCATAACACCCCTTTAGTGTTAATGAGAACTGTATGTTCAGTTCTCAACATGTCACTGATTTACTGTTAAGTTTTTTTGCATTTCTGAAGTCTTTCAACTTAATGTCAGCAGCCTCAAAGAAAAGGGGACTGACTGATATCTCTAGAAATCAAGGATTCAGGCTTAATTTAATATCATAGAGAGACAACTATTTCTACAGGCCCCAGCCCAAGTCATCTCAAAGTCAACAATGTCTCTCCATAGACTTCTACTGGCTTTAGAACAGTTCCCTATTGAATCTGTTTATGTAACAACATGAAGTGGTTTTTTTTCCTCAAAAGGGGAAGAGCACCTTTGAGTATGTAGTTTATTGAAGAAGTGATAATAGATTAAAATGTATGCCAGGGTATTTGGTGGGTAGAATTTCTAAAGCTGTATCGGATCTAAAACAACTATGTAGTTTAGCGCGAAATTATTTGCATTTTAGATTCTCTTATGTGACCATTATTCTCTGTCCTAGAGTTACCTCTATTTATTGATTTGGGACATATGCCAGTCTCTAATTGTTTCTTTCAAATAGCATTTGTTCAGAGTGCTGACTCCATTTTAGTAATTCTTGCCCTTCAGACTGTACTGTCCTTTGCCATATTCTGCCAATCTCCCTGAGCAGTTTGAGGGACTGTGTTCTTGATCAGTCCTAGTCTTTGTCCTACCAAATTCTGTCTTTCATACTTAAAGCATTTTGAAACGACTTTTCTGTTGCTAGCAGGTGTATTTTTTTTACATCTTAGTCTGTGTAGCTATATTGTGGATGTGACTTACGTGTTTTAAAACTCTTCAATATCTATGCCAGATGGAAGCATTCTGTATGTTGCTTTACATCTGAATTCTCTTGTGTACTGTTTTCCTTCTGCAGTCTAGCAGTCCTTCACTCTTTTGGACAGATTTATGCCATTCTTTTCCCTGGAGGAACTTTCAGTTATGTTTTATGCTGGTTACTTATTTTCTCATCACCCTGCCCCCAGCCCCCGAAACTAAACAAACCACGTTCCCCTCAGTCCCTCAGTTTTCTTTCATTGCAGCTCAGACTCTTCTGTTTTCATTCTTCTTTCATTCCATTATTTGCAAATAGTTAATTTAGATGTGTATTAGTTAGGGAGGAGAAAATCTTCTTTTTTATATATATATATATATATGTATGCCCTGTGTATATATATACACATGTATATGTATATAGTATGTCAGAAGAACACTTTTAAGTAACTTGTACAATTCTGGTGTATGTTATGCACAGTTTGGGCTGTGGGTTCCCCCCCTGCCCCTTATTCAGTGCTGGCATTGTTATAGGTGTCTTGGTCAAATAGTTTTTGATTTTATGATTGGCTTGTTTAGTGGGTCAGGAACCTCGCTTGTTCAGCCAGATTTTTCAACTATTGCCATGGGAATAGACACATAACTGTAAAGTAGAACATTTGGACATATTGATGCTAGGCACTGTTAAAGTTGTACTTTCATCTCTGTTTATGGCCATGGGTAAGACTTGAAACTAACTTACATTCCAAGTCTAAATTGGTAAACTGTATTCTGTGCGAGAGGGGAATGAGTGAAAGTTGCTCAGGGAAACTTAGAGTACCACTAAAAGTTAAACAAAAGTTTCTTTCACAGTATGGCATGCCCATTAGCACTACTGGTAATTGAAGATTTTTGGTTGGTTTTCCCCCTGCTCCCCCCCTTCCCCCTTAAGATTCTGAGAAAACCTTTCCAAAGAAGTTTCAACTCAAATACAGAGAAATTTCTTCTGGATTCTAGAACACATTTCTCTAATCAAATGTGACAGACAGCTATTTGAGAATTAAGATTATTTCTAGTCTTTAAAGTAGCCCTGGAGCTGCAAATATCACAGGTGCTGAAGAATAAAGGAAAGGTTGGGGTGAAAGTAGTAAATTTAAGTTCAGCAGATATGAACTCAGTTCCTGGCTCTTGCTCCTTACTGGCTTTCTGCTTGGCTCTGGTAAAATAAGTTTGGTTTTGTCCAGTATTTTGAGGATTTTGTTCATAAATCCCACTGACTTCCAAAGCCAAAGGAATTTAGATGTAGAAGTAGATTATTTTGAAAAATCCTACCTTTCATTCTTTCCTTCCATCTGAGAAAACAGATAATGATAATTCCATTCCTTTACCTCCTTTTTTAATTTACATTATCTTCACTGGACAGGGGAACTGCACTCCTGCACATGAACAATGACCATCCCAGTTGGACTGAGACAGTTGGAGAGTGCCAGAATTTGTAGAAGGCTATAAGGGATTCATTCATGGAAATGCACTGTGCTATGTTAAAAATTCTTGGAGATTTTGAAAATGGCAAATGAAAGGCTTTTGATTTTTTGTTGTTGTTCTTGTTCTTGTTGTTCTGTTTTGTTTGGTTTTGGTGGTTTTTTTGTTTGTTTTTTTTTGAAGTGCATTTGTACGATGTATGGTAAAAGTTATTACTGTGTCAGCAGATTTCTTAGATGTATGTTGAACAATAACTTAGCTGAAAAAAACCCAAAACAATGTAATAGAAGTTTGATGGATATGAACTATATATGCAAAATGTCCTGGTAACTGTAGTCTCTGCATGAAAATTTGAAGGAAGAAGATTTTCTTTTAGCTCTGCAGTAGAAAAGTAAAACACCAAAATACAAACCAGTGACAAGAACTCAACTTGCCTGGATGCAAAAACTATGAGAAGAGTTTTTGTAAGTATTTTGTTGTCTCAAATGCCTTGTCAAGGAGCTAGCCAGAATTGGATTTCAGTCTAAGTTAGTGGTAGAACTGATAAGAGCTCTCAGCAAGGAGCAATAGTAATAACCCTGATTCCTTGGCCTGTAAAGAATTCCAGGAAGTACTGTGTTTCCCTGAGACAGTGACTCCTACAGTCATATGGAAATGTATTCGTTGTCTTCAGAAGACTAATAGGTTCAAATCAAAATGATCCTGTATGATGCATTAAACAACTGGAGAATGAAATAGCTGATTGGTTGTGCCAACTGGAACAGTACAACTTTCAGCCATATGCCTAGCCATCAGCCTGTGCTGTTCTGTTTAAAAAGATGTCTTCCCAGCTGCTTTATTTTTAAGGCAAAATAGATACACTCTTTGCTTGTTGACAGCTATGGTATCACATTAATTTATTTTTCAGTGTAAGAGCTATTAAAATTACATAAGAGATGTGAGGTTTTTAATAATGGGTAAAGAGATTTAAAACATCAAGGCTTTTAGCAACAGAACAAGTAGGGGTCTTATTTATGATGATGCACAACAGCTTTATGTTTGTTTTACATTGGGTTAGGAAATCTATAGCTTAGGATGTGGCTGCTGTCTAGCGTATGTGTGTGTGCAAAAATTAGAAATGCTGCTGGATAATGCTAAAGCCGTTTGGTAAAAAGTCTGAAAACTTATTATAGGATTTTAACTTGGAAAACTATCTCACAGGACCAGGTAATAAAAGTATTGTAGTAATTTCAGAAATTGTATATTGGTAGAATTATTAGAAAACATGCATTCAGTTAATCTAGTTTGAAATTCTAAAATACTATAGATGTCACCAAAAAAATAAAGGTTAGGAAGATTTTCTTCTGTGGGGGTGAATAACACAAAACTCTGCTGAAATACTGTGTGTAGATTCCCTCCCTCCCTCACCCTTTCACTTGTTATATACAACGGACAGTTAAACAAAGTTGCAGTGGCTGTGCAGCTTTTGTGCCTGATTTACTGTGCATTTAATTTAATTCACTGAAGGTGACCTTTTTGTATTTCACTACAGAGACACAAACTTTGCTGGCTCTGATTACCCAGGCTTATGTTGGAACTTGCCATGGTAAAAAGGACATGACAGTTTTACCTACATGCCATTACATGACCTGGCTTTCGAGCATTTATTCACCTGACTTGACACTATTTTAATTTCCTCATCTGGAGGAGGTTCCTTTTAGGAGCTTGACTGAAAACTTATCTCAACCATGTCTTTACCCGCTATGTGCAAGCTACCTTAAATAACAACTGTTCAGCACAGTTCAAAAACCTTTTGGGCTGTTAGTTGGTGAGAACGCAGGATGGTCAGTCAGTGTTGTGCTACTGGTGTTTCTTTGGGTCTCTGATCTACGGAGGAACGACTTTGTGAAATATATGTACTCACAGCTTTGAATATGTAATGTGAAACCAATTCTCTCAGGAGAAGTAGAGGAATGATGGCTTGCAAGAGGCAGTTTTGAGTGCATTCTGTGGGTAAGTTTAGGGATGAACTGGCCCTCTGGATAGTTCCCGCAGTGCTGCAAATTAGCCCTTTGAACAGGGGAGTGTGGGGTGTTAAGGCTCTATCTGTGTCTTGCTTTTTTTGGAGAGGAGTGTGTGGTGGTGTTAGTAGTTGTTTTTTGCTAGTCATGTGTCTTTTGGAAGACCTGAGAACTGATCCCTCCAGAAGCTTTCCCAGGGAATGGAAATTAAATAATTGCTTAGACAAAGAGGACAAGGCTTCCCTCGTTTTGTCTTTTGCCCATCTCATACTTAAGGATGTAAGTAAAAAATGACTGACTGATAAACTTTTCACCTGGACAGATAATCTTCTGTCTATCTCCAGGTTTTCTTTGTCCTTTCTGGAATTCACAGGTCTCAAGTCAGTCTTAGTGGAAAGTCTTGATCAGTAAAACTCTAAGTTACTTCTCCTCAGTACTAAATTCCAAAAGTAAATCTAGGCGGTTACTGTGAAATCCTGATTTTTGTTCTGCCTCTTTTTTGTTTCTAAATAAGATGTCATAGAGTAGCAGTAATTTGTTCTGTGTTCAGCTCTAATTTAGTGTTAGAATTCAATCTAATTGACATATTTCAATTTTCCAATAGAAGTTTGACTCTAATTTGATGTTTAGACACAGGTTGAATCTTGTGTCTTTGCATATTAATAAGTATTCTAGAAAGGTATCTGATTTTCACAGCAATAAATTTTAACGACTTCTGTTTGTACAGCATTAGAAAACATCTGGTGTTATCAAAACTCATAGACAAAATGAACTTGGTGGAGAGAAGACTGTCCTTTTCTGTTCATAATGGCCTCAGCTGTTTGTTTTACTCTGAAATAAAAAACCCAATTGTCTGTATGTGATAATATTAAGACCCCTGCATTACTAGATTTTGGTATTGCATAAAATTGGAGGAGCTGCTTTTGTTTACAGAATGACTTGGTAATGTAGTTTTTTTTGGTTTATTGCAAATAGACATTTCCAAGTGAAAAAGTGCAGTGTAAAAGCTGCTGTCTTAGAACTTATGGAGAGCTCTGTGTGTTTTTATAGCTGTTACACTTAAGTGTGTCTTGCAAAAAATACCCAAGAAGCATAGTAGTTAACTGCATAACGTTATTTTGGAAAATGCTGTAGATAAAATTTTGGAAAGTTGTTGTGCATGTTTGTACCTGTGCAATCCACCTGTAGAAAAAAGAACAATTACTCTCTTCAGCTTAAAATTTTGTTCACACTTCTATGTGCTACAGATTTATGGTATTAGCTCTTCTTTAACACAGACCTTCTCTAGGTGAGTTCTGTCACTTGTGTTAATCTGGTTTATACCTCTATTTTATACCTCTATTTAATTGTTTAAGTATGTACTAATATTTAAAGTAGCAGTGGATAGGAAACATTATCTAATTTAGAAGACTATTCATGATGTGTGCCCGATCATCAGTCTATAGAGTATAACTGATTTCTCCCCCTCGCCTCCCGCCCCATGAAGAATCAGGATTATAGTGCAAATTCAGATGAAAAGCAGGATGGTTGTAAATAGGGTTTAATCTTCTCCTTCAAATCAACCTGAAATGGAAATGATTGCGAGGAATGGAAGTGACCCTAGGGGACAAAACTAAGAGAGAGAGAGAGTCTGGAGCTATACACTTCTGCATAATGGCACTCCTCACAGTAGTTCTCTCAAACAATAGTTACAGCTTTTCCGAGCAGCAGTGTCTTCACTTCAATGTTATGGAAATTCCTCAAGCAAAATAATTTCCCAGTCACTGGATTTTCTTCTTTGCCACACACTAAAAAAAAAACAACCCAAAGGGTTGTTTAGGACAGCGAGCAAGTTGACTGTTGAGAGATGAGTGGTTTGGTGTGGTTTTGGTTTTTTTGGTTGGTTCCCCCCCCTTCTCCTCTAGTACCTGTACTCTGTTGTATCTTTTCTTCCCCTCTAGTAGCTGTACTCTGTTGTATCTTGGCCAAATCTTATCTATCTTATCTGTGTGTTTGCAAGCACGGTATAAAGACAACTGTGGATCGGAAGGGGATCTTGCATCAATTGCAAAAGCTGGGAATATGTGCGGCTGTCTCGGAGGATGTATGTTCTGGAAATAATTTACTCTGAATAGTAGTAACTTTAAAAATAGTGAGTCTACTTAATAAAACCCCCCCCAAATAACAGTTGTCGCATTTTGCAGTCTCCTGTCTTACCCTTATGTATAAGAAGGTTACCAAGTAAATAGTATGCCAATATTAAGACATGGACCTGTTGGAATGGGTCAGAGGAGGGCCACGAAAATGATGGAACACCTCTCCTGTGAAGACATGCCTCTCCTATGAAGAAAGGCTGAGAGAGTTGGGGTTGTTCAGCCTGGGGAAGAGAGAAGGCTCTGGGGAGACCTTCTTGCAGGCTTTCAATACTTAAAGTGGGCTTATTTGAAAGATGGGGACAAACTATTTAGCAGGGCCTGTTGTGAGAGGGCAAGGGGTAATGTTTTAAACTAAAAGAAGGTAGATTCTGACTAGATATAAGGAAGAAATTTTTTTACAATGAGGGTGGCGAAACACTGGAACAGGTTGCCCAGAGAGGTGGTAGATGCCCCACTCCTGGAAACATTCAAGGCCAGGTTGGACGGGGCTCTGAGCAACCTGGTCTACTTGAAGACGTCCCTGCTCACTGCAGGGGGGGTGGACTACATGACCTTTAAAGGTCCCTTCCAACTCAAACTGTGCTATGATTCTGTGATTTTCAAATATAGGTTTTTTTAAATGTGCCACTGAAACTATGATTTCTTATTTCATATAAACAAATGTATACAGAGTTTGTGATTATTCAGATGGATGATATATGAGATCTTTAAATACTACCTTAGTTGTGCTTGACTGTAGTCAATGAAGCATGCTGCCTCTTGCATTTGTTGATTTCATCAGTTAAATCACTTGATAGGTTGTTTTCTGTAGATGATATTATGGAAGTAGTCAGTGTTCAGTTACCATAAATCAATAGTTTGTCTGGTACTTCAAATATCTACCATAAAACAGCATTAGTTCTGAATCTTTGAACAAGGGCATAAATTCGATTTTGGGAGTTTGCACAGAAGCATTTGCTGTACCATAAAGTAAAAGTTATGTATATTGACTTGGGTGGAGAGAAGGATGCTTCTAACTTAAAGATGTCTCCTTTTGATAGAAGTCAGTGAAAGGAGGCTTGTAGTGCAGCGTTTTGAGACTTTTCACATTGATGCTGAAAATGACAGCAGATAGCATGAAAAACTAAATGGTGAAAAATATTTTTGGTACAATTTGTGTTGCTACAAGATTTCGCTGGACTTTTTGAGGAAAGTGCTGACATTAATTACTAATCTAAGGAAAATGTTTGAACAATAGTATTTTGTGTGAAATTTATGGAAAACAAGTTCTCTTAAGTTCTTATTGAACTTGGTGCTGTGACATTTGAGGATTTTCTAAGGTTTAAAAAAACCTCAAATTATGTAGGTCCATCAAATAATTAATACAAGATGGCTTTACAAAAAAACCAAACTGATGCTTTCTATTTTTAATTCTGTAAAAGTAGAAAATAATTGTATTGATATTTTATGTGGTCCTGTGTATGCAAAATTTAAGTGTTGTGTCTGGAACAAAATATGGTCATTGTGGTTTAGTGTCTTTTCTGCTAAAGATGACTTCTAATTAGAATAAAAAAATAAAAAACAAGGAAAAATGGTTTGAGGAAGAATTGAAACATTGCATGTATAGAAACTGAAATTTATATTTTGCTCTTAATTGTAGGAATAGTGACATCAAAGTAACTCAGAATAGGTTTATTAGATGGACAAAGCTATTTTAATATAAAAATCAAACACTGGTATTATTGAAACACTTCTTGCCATCTTCCTTCTCCGCTATTAATTTACGGCAAATTTAGAATAAAAAGTAATTTCCAGTGGGAACTATTTAATTAGAACATGCTTCACCATTCTTCTTCCCACAAAGCGTCATGAACAATTCTTCTCAAATATATATGTATGTTTCTTTTAAATGTATGCTGAACTTGAACATGGGGAAGCCAGATGTTTTGTTGATGTGGGGAGAGAGACAGTTTGATTGTTATTGGAAGGTTTAAACTAATTGTATTTGTGGGCTCCAAAATCAGAAGATTAAAAAGGCAGGCTGGAACCACGCAAAGCAGAGATTTCTTACTTGGTACGTAGACAGATGTATACAAATACAGTTTCATTCGATGGTGATTTTTTTTTTTTTTTTTTAAACCTGTCACTAATTTCTGTAGTTTTATGAGCAGGAAGATGTAGTCCTCTGTAAGCTTGCATTATTAGTACTAAAATTTTTGGTTGTATGTAGTTATCTTTCTTTTTTTCTCCTTTTTGCATTTATGTTCAGTTCCCTTCTTTTTCCTGAACAATTGCTGTTGTAGAATTGAAAAGCTGAGGCTTGCTTTAAGAATATCTGTACTTTTCATACAATACCAGCTGTGCATCATGATTACTTGTGAAGTACTTCAGGTCAGTGTTCTCAGAATATTTATTGAAAACACGTGTCACTTATTCAATTATTTTCGTGGACTGAGAAATTCTTATGGTCTCTTTCTACCTGAGATGAAAATCATATGAATAACTGCATGCCTATTAATGTAGACAGTTTCTGTACATCTGTGAGTAGAGTACAGATGCACTGACTTAAGATGGATTTGAAATTAAAGGTTTGGTTGTTATTTTTTGGGGTAGGGTCATAGAAATGTTTCAGAATATTCCTTGAATATACACCCCCCCCCCTTCAGTGATTTAGAAGAATATGTTCAAACTGTCTGCTTGGCTATAATATGTCGGAGGGGTTTTGTTTTCTAGAGTTAATACTAATATGTTACAGAAGTCTTAATTTAACTTTAGGAAGTTTTGGTTTTTTGAAGTGGAAGAGTAAACATCAATCTCTAACATCAAATGTCCTGAGAAATCTTTTGTCTTAAGTAGAAAGTACTATAATATCCTACAACTGCTATCTTCAAATTTTCATATTAAAGGTAGTGGTGTTATGAAGGTCCATGTGCACAATGAAACAGTGTCAGTACTTGCAGGCGAGTAACCCATGCTGTCTTTAGTCAGCTCTTGTTCATTTTGCCAGTTTCCTTTCCCTGCCCCCAACTCTCTAAAGT
>JAVJGG010000037.1:15081816-15099117 GCA_035590195.1 Aviceda cuculoides | reverse complement strand
AAGTGTTCCTTACTGAATTCTGAGAAGTGGTGATGGCTGTATGGTAAGTTGAACCATGCTTGCAGGTGAACGATTTGTTCTCTATCAATCACATAAAATCTCTGAATGTATGTTTTACTTTAAAAAGACAAGTTTTCTGTAAAGTCTCTGCTTTCTTCTAATGCCACTTTTTTATTTAAAAAATGACGCAACAATACAGCAAGTCCGCATAACCACAAAATACACAGTACCTGGTTCCACAGAGGCTCATCTCTACAGCAAGGGCTGTGGCTAAAAAGGATTGTTTGTAGTCATGTTCCCACTATGCTTTTTCTGTGTGATCTTTGTCCTTGCATCTCACTTGAGTTTCTTGACTTCGTTCCTCTGCTGCCCCCCTTCCTCACATCTCCATGCCCTAAAGTTTGCTTGGTTGTCTCCTGTGATTCCCACATCACCCTTGCCTCTGTTTTTCCTTTTATTTTTGTCTGCATGTCTTTGTTGGTCCCTGACCATCAAGACCTTCTGACAGTCTGTTGTTAATTCATTGTTGGTCTAAAAGCAAAAGAAGTCAGGAAGAAAGGATCTGCCTTGAATGGTGGAAAGTATCTGTGAGCAAGTGGCATGCTATTTTGAAAAGAGGAATAAAACAGGTAAAAATGAAAGAGCTGTCGCACTGAATCTACACCTAAAGGACCATTACTACAATGAAGATATTAGTGCTTCCAGTCTCGTAAGACATGGAAGAAGAGAGCAAACTGTCCAAAAAATATATTCCTGAATATCTCTACAGTGGAAATGGGATTTGGGATTGAAGGGTTTAGTTAGCACTGCATTGAAAGGAAGAGGAAAGATTCAGATCATATGCTGAGTTCTTCATCACTGGGTTTTTAGCAAATTTTTTTCATCCATTAAGTTAGAGGAAGCACGAAGGCAATTGTTAGTTTTTACACTTTTGTGACAGGTCAGCAGTCTTGCATTTTGTTTCATGTAACTGAATCCTGTTCTGTGCATTAACAAGTTCTTGATCCAGAACAAGGAAGCGGTACATGCATTTTAGGAGTAGAATGAGATAATACTGTCCTAACAAGGTTTATAGGATACCAAGTGCTACCAATTTGCCTGTTTCCCATCATGTAGAAATGCTGCTGTTGTGCAGTTCTCTTCTCGTAGATTAAGTACTGTAACTACCTTTTTTGAAAAGGGAATATGACAGAAGAATGCACTGTGGATTGGGGACAAGTATAAGATACAGCAAGTATAGGAGGAAATGGTTTCTATACATGTACTTTCTCTGTACAACTCCCAGGAATGAGTTTATCAATGATAAAATTCCCGCATTTGTTGAGATCAATGACAGTCACATGGGACCAAAGTTTGCCTTTTAAGTAAAGTTTGTCTTTCTGCAAAGGTCCCTTGAGTTTCTATTCTGCAGCCTTATCCTAGCTCTCTTATGTCCTGAAAACTGCATCAGTTTTTTAGGATATCTTATCTGTCCTAATATTACTTTCTATATCTCATTTCCTGTTGAGATGCTAATGCTGTCTCTGATTCCAGCTTCTGTCCTACACTTTCTTAATGCTGTTCCTTTAGCCCAACCAACTACCCCATTCAGAAGTTATCAGAAGAAAAGGATGTTAGAATTATTAAGAGTAAATCTATTTATTTGCAAGGCTACAGAAATCTGTTTCCCTTAACGCACTAGGAATTGAACAGATGACTTCGATTCGCACTCAGCTCCAAGCAACCCTCTCCAGTCACCTCCTAACCTGAAAACCCCATCAATTAACTGCTCTCAGGGTGCTGCTTCCTGCACTTACTCTCATGGTGTTCTTGGATTTTGCCCAGCTTCATCAGTATGTGCTTTTGTTTCTTTGAAATATAAAGTTGAGCGTGGCTCCATAAACAGTAAATCTACTTGGATCTACTGACATCCCCAAGAAATTGCCTGTGTGTTAGTGGCATAGCTTCTTTAAACTCCTGAGGTGCAAGTGTGAATTATGGGTGGTGACCTACATTGCTCTGTACAAACAGATATATAATTACTCCTCCTTTGGTCCTGTATGTCAGCTCAGGTCTTACAACCACTAGTTTTAGTGAAACTTAAATTATTATATAGAATTAAATGTACTGGTAAGCACCTCTTGTGATTTCTGTCGTGCTGCATTTTGTACTTGGGAGTGACTCCCCTTAAATGCATTTATAGCTACTGAATTGTCTGCATAGCATCTGTTATGTCTCAATGATCTTAACATTGGATAGTCTTCAGGTTTACTAATGCTACTGCATGTCTGCAGCAATGAAGTTATTTCCTAGTTTCCATTAAACATCTTGTCTCCCTATTGCAATCTCTTGACTGAGCTATCCTGCTTTGATCCATGTTTACAGAGATTCTGACAGCAGGTTTATTCCTTGATTAGGCTTATGATAGTAAAATTTTAATATGGCACCCCAAAGGCAAGTTTTAGCCAAAATGAGAATTTCCTAAATTGACAGAACTTCTAATAGGAAGACTGTTTTCAAGAAACACTAAAAGCAATGCTAGAAAAAAAAAAGTTTAAAATTATGAAAATCTGGAAATGTTTGGGTTTTTTTTTAATAGGCATGGTTTATAAAATTAACATTTATTTTAGCTTATTTCTCAGTTCTTGAAATTCAGATAGTATTTGATAATAACAAATTGAAATATTGAGGATGAAATCACACTCATCTAATTAGATAAGTCAGAACAAGAGACAGATATTATGAAATTATGCTGTATGTACATGCTTTTTTCTTTGCATGTACACATAACCAGTGTTATTTTTGTCTCCTTCATGGTTCAGTTTTCAGTTAAAGACCTATTAAAACAGGTAGATAAACTGGGCACAAACGAGTATCAGGGGTCATGTCTTTACTTGTTGATTTCCCAGTTTAAAATCTATGAATACAAAAATCAAAATTTTGTTTTCTTATCTAAGTATACAGATTTTTGGTTTTAAATGTTTCTCTGTTTCTTCATTTTAAGAATACATCCATGTTTGTTTTGGTTTTATAAGTATATTGTAATCCTAATTTGTAAATCAAATCATCCTGTTTCTTTTGAAACACGTTGCCCAAATGTAGTTACGATGTTCTGCCCCTTGTGTCATTATCGTTGTTCAGCGCAGCGGGAACAGTACAGCATTACTGCTGCTCTTTGTCTCTTAAAATTCATGTCATTTGCTTAAAGAAACAACTTTCACAGTGCAAAAGAAATGAGGGCATCTGTCCTAAAACTTCTTAACACTATTTCTAGGTATCCTTTATTAGAATATGCACTTCTTTTTGTATTGTTCTACTTTTTGGTCAAATGATGAGAAAACAGCTATACTGAAGTGTCATTGCTGTTGATGGCTTAGAAGTGTTTATACTCAGTTAAAAGATGCAAAATTGAGAAATAACTTTTCATTAAAAATGTATTTCATTTAGCCAATGTAAAATTTGAGAAAGGCTTTGATTCTGCAACTAGTATTCATGTTAATAGACCAGTATCTGTGTTGTGTTCCAAATTTCCTTCTGATTTTGCCTTCAAAATGAGTAGCATGTCTCCTTGTATTTCTCTGCTTCTCACTGGTAGTGGTTATTTGCTGGCTTACCAGAAGGTGTCTAATTGCAAATTAAGCCTATCTGACATGCAATAAAGTAGATTTTTTTCATCGTTTTATATTAAATCTTACCCTTTGATAATGTAAAAAATGCCCAAACAACTCTTTTTATAAGACATCTGTGAAGCAATATTTTAATAATATGAGCGAGAGGTGAAATAATAAAGTGTGAGGATGTGGAACAATTTTCAAAACCACTTTTAATGTCATTATATATGTACAACAAGGAGAGGACAAGGGCTGGCATTTTATGTAGAATAAATATGAGAGAATTTGTTCATAAATCTCTTACAAAACATGGATGGTCAGGTGATGTGTATGCTTAAAAATAAGGAGAAAGCCCGTAGTGTTTCTCTTCTGAGCTCATCTAAGTGATTTTGAAGAAGTTGGGAGAGAAGTCAAAGGGGAAAATGCTGAAATTGGCCTTGGGGAGGATGGGGAGCTTAATGGTACCCCCCCCCCCGCCATGCTAATTGGTGATGTACGTGGTAGTTGTTAGTGGGGAGGAGGACGGGAACCCTGACATTGAGGCCTTAATGAACAGTGGCAATTACTTGATGGAAAATAGTGTGTGGGTTCCCCATCCCCCTGCCTTTTCAGGCTTTATTCAAGGTCATTTTGTGCAACACACTCTATGGGATTTTAGGATTTTAGGGCAGCCCTTTCTCCAGCAGTTTTATAACCCAATGGATTTTACTAGTGTTTCACAGGGTTTCAGTAAAAATCAGTCTGTGTCCAAGGGTGTATGTGGAGTTGCTGTGGAGTAACTAATATGCAGTGGTAATAACATGAGAATTTCTCTTATTTCTTAAGTGCTCTTCATGTTATTGGTCATGTGAGTAATGCTACTAATTAATTTGGAGTCTTGCACAAGTAGACTGACTAGCCTGGCAATAGCTTAACTTTCTCTGAGATAAAAGTTATCAGTACTTCTTCCCTGAAAATCTTACATGTAAGTTCCTGCAGGATTCCCTTCCACTACAGCTAAATAGGCAGTGAATGTTTTGGCTTGGTGGTGAAACCAAAATGAATAAAGATGAAAAGTTGATATATGTCAAATGAATATTTTTTTTCTTCTCTTTCCTCCAATCTCCTTTTCCCTCTGTATTCCTAAACAACAAAATGAAGGAAAGTACCAAGTATTGAATTTGATTCAAACTCACGAAGGTTATTGTGATTTTGCAAGCTAATCTTTTGGTTTTACTTGTCAGTAAAAAGACATTTTTACTTATCTAGACAATGATATGCCCATTTTAGTAATTCTAAAATGTTTAGATACTGAAAGGCAAATGTAAAGTATTGTCTTTTAAATTATTTGTGTAATGCAATCTGAATTCCTCACAGTTACTGGTATGGCTTATCTATTGTTCACACATGCACAGGAGCACGCACACGTTTGTATTTTTGTACTTGTGTTTCCATCTGTCTCTAATTCTTTCACATCTTTTTTGGAAGGTAACTTGGGAACATGCAGTTATCAATATGTAGATGACAATTATTATTAATTCAAGAGTCCAGACTACTGCTGCTTTGTCAGAATCTGTTGATCTGTAGTGAAATTAATAGAGTACGCTTAATTAGGTGAGTTGGAAGGAGTATTAATTGAGAGAAAGAAGCATTCTGATACATGATAGATGCTAATGCAGGTGTTACCAGTACAGCTTTTGCACAAATGCTTCCTGTCTTGACAAGCCCGGTGGATGCATTGTTGTTTGTATACTGAGAGTAAGAACTGGCAATCTGTAGGGTCATTGATTATCTGTGGCTGGCCAGGGGTTTGCAGCCATTCGTTTTCTAATTCTGGTTTTATAAGCTTCTGTAACTGATTTATGACCTGGTTGTTTGTAGGTTTGTATTGGTTTTGCGTGGCAAAGACTCCCCTGTACAGCTGGGGGGGGCAGGTGGGGAGTTGACAGAGCGGCTTTGGTGGGCACCTGGTGTCCAGCGTATCCTTTCCTCTGTTTTAGGGGAAAGAGAGGGAAGTTCCTGCTAACACAGTCAAAGCATAAATAGTGTCATGGCCCACTAGGAACAGCTGGTTCTCAACCCTCGGTAAGGTCTTTCAGTTCCCTTTTTGGTACAGTCTTAACTCTTAATCTGGAATTTAGTTATTTAAGAGTCTGACTTCTATCTCAAATCTCTGAGACGAGATTTGTTGGAAAACGTGCAGAGCTTGAACTTCAGTCAAAAGCCTGCATACATAGAAGTCATTCCCTTTCATGGTCACCCACAGAGCCAACATCTAGAAATGTTTTGGAGACAATTCCTTTGCTTAATCCTTTTTTAAGTCATGTTTTGAATCTTAGTTTTTAAGAACTAATGTTGTAATACAATTGTTGTGATAACTGCTATATTGATACCTGCAGAAATTCTTATTCCATTTCTTGTCTTATTCTAGACTTTTACTGACTATAATTAAATTTTACTGTATGTCATATATCTTCCGCAGTAAGTCAGGCGCAAATAGTTTCCATATTTGTTTTCATAATATGGATTATGGAATGCAGAAGTGAATCAGATTTACATTTGACCAGTACCTCAGTAACTAGCACTGGATCATTTTCATAAATAAAAACCTGTCCTTTAAAAAAAATTCTTATCAAATACAGTGTGTATTGTGCATTGGGTACTTGTCTTCTCTCCTTGTATGGAAGTAGTAATGGTAAACTGATAGATATTCTGGACAAGGTACAGTCAGATTGATATAATTAGTGTACAGTTGCTTTGAGCTTTTTTATGAAGGAAACTTGTGTTATTAATGAAGGTCTGTTCTCATCATGTAGAGAACATTTTAGTCTTCAAACAATTTTCACTCCCTTAATGCTCTTTTTTTTGTGGGTGTGAAGGTTTTTGGGGGGAAGCTATTATTGTTGGAAAGGTGCCAAAGTGTCCTTTATGAAGCCGTTTGCAAATGCCTATCCATGAATTTGCCAGCAGGGTAGGAATAGCAGTGCAGCTGGTGGTGTTCCTATCCCCTCTAAGGCTACTGTTGCTATTTCAGTCATAACAGTCTTAACATTCTCTTTCACAATTCATATTTTCCATCTTATAGTGCAATAAACTCCAGTTTTGTTATAAAGTTATAGTGTTCCATTAAAACTAGCTATTGTGACTGTTTACTTAAATCCAGTTTTGGTGAAGCAGAAAACTAAGTTTCTACACCAAGTAAATCTCTAGCAACCTGTCTCATTTTATCAGTGTGCACTTGAGAGATTTAGTAGTTTCAGGCATCTTCCTCCATTACTGGTACAAATCAGTGGAGCTGAAGCACCTTAATGTTTATGCTGGAATGGGGATGTAGGTGGAGTCCTTCCTATGCTAGGCAACAGGGATGGGGGCTGGCTATGGAACAATTGATTATAAGACCTTTCTTTCATTATAATGCTGGTAAAACCAAGGTGCACTGGTGTATAGTGTGCATGGAGACCTGTCTCCTACTTGACTTAAAGTACATCAGTAATTTTTAGAAGAGGAACTATTTAATTTCTTGTAATAAGAATTTTTAACATTTTCTCTTACCCTTTTCTGTACTTGTTGTAACAAGTCTGGTTGTCTTTTATACATTTGCCTGATTTCTAGGAAGAGACTGTAAATATTCCTTGTAGCCAGTTGGCACACAGAAATCAGAATTATTGGTTGCTTTGGGGCAATTTTTAACATGTCTCACATGTCCATGACTTTCGGAATTACAGTTCAGTAGTGGGGAAATGTTCCTTTTCTATCTAGCAGAGGTATAGAAAATGTTCTTTGTTTCATGTGGTAGTAGTTATTCATAGTAGGAAAGATATATATGGCAGACTTTTCTTCTGCTGGAATATTAAGAAAAACTAGGAAAAGTTAATGACAAATATTTATTTAGAAATCTTGTAACTGTAGAGAATAACTTATGATTATGACCAAGGCAAAAAAACCTCCTCCAAAGACACCAACCTAAATTGTGGCTGTTGGTGTAATTGATTGTTACTGCAATAAAAGGAGTGATTGCTTTTATTAGATGGACAGTCAAGTAACTGAGAAAAGATGAACTGAAAAAGGAATTTCTTCAAAATTTTTTAAGCATCATTTATGGAATATCCTCCATGAAAACTGGATTACTACTTGAACTTGTTGGATTATTTCAGTTCCACGATATTGCCTTTTATTTTCCACATTCTTTATTGTGAAATATTCTGTAAAAATAATAATTCAAAAAATCTCATGTTTAATCCTGAGCAAAATCATAGTAAATTAAAGATAAAATGTGGGGAATGTTAACTCTAGGAATACATACAATCTATAAAATCACATAAGCTGCCTTTTATGTCAATCTCTCATGAATAATAGGGGATCCAAATACTTAAGGTTGGTTTATACTCAGAGATTATATTTGTGGGAGGGATATCCAGGGAAGCTTTGCAGCCCTCTGCCAGGCAGGTTTCTGAAGAAGAGAGCTCAGTGCCAAGAGGTGCTGGACAAATAAGTCTTACTGACACCTATGGGAACAGCACATTTGTCATGTGATGGCTCAGGTTCGGAGGTGAAGATGATCCTGAAAACTTCTTGGATCAAGGTCTCTTAACAGCAGACCAGACAAAACCACAGTGCAGGCACTTGGTTTTGAGTGCACTGTAGCATTAGGGTTCAATAAGAGGAATATAATTAGTAAAAGTTTCAGATTATAGCTGGTTTTATTAAAAGTAATGTCAAAGCTTTGTATTTATATTGTATGGCTTGCCAAGAAGTACTGAATATGGTGTTTCATGTTTTACAGATTAATTCTATAAAAAAGGTCTCTTAGGAAGCCAAGCTCCAAGAAACCGGTAGATGGAACTGTCTAATTTTTGATGTTATTTACTTCCTGGTTTCTGAGCACTTAGCCTGGTTGGTGTCAACTTTCAGGTTTTACTCTGGAAGAAAGGAGATGAAAAGTAGCATTTCTAAAGAATGGAAATATTTAAAAACTTTGGCTATTCAGCATTTAAGAAAAATACCAAATTATTGCATTCTGCTGTACGGTTGTGAGTACAATGCAAATCCCACCATGTTGTCAATTATTTTTGAAGTCCTTGTAAAGACAGTGCTAAAAATTGGCTGAACTGTTTTTTTCTTCATATTTCTTTATCACTCAAATAAGTCACCCTAAAGTATCTATTGGTGTGCTGCCTCATGAGAGTTTAATGATGACTTTCATTCAGCATAAGCTGTCAGTAGGTCAGAGATGCTTTGTATCTATGAAATTTCCTGAGTTTATTACCCTATTAAAATTCATTTAAAATGTCAAAGTTTCTAATTTGTACAAGGAAATTTAATTTAGGAGCATCTTCAAAGTAATACACAATTTTCTCCTAGAGTATCAAGTGAAGCATCAGATAAAAATAATAAGACCTTTGCAGTGTATTATATTCAATTATTTCTGTGTTTTAACTTTAGATAGTTTGGGGGGGTATAAGAAATAATAATTTTGTCATCTTTTTGACTTACATTTTATTATTAACTGTTAAAATCAGTTTGGAGAAAAAGTCTGTCTAACCAAAAATACTGATTATTTAAAAATAACAACAACAACAACAAAAGGCCAACATTCTCTGCAAAGTCCACCTGCCATTTTTTCCTTAGAAAATTCTGTGCTTTACTATGCCTCAAATGAATCATCGTTTGCTTCGACCTGACTTCTACTCTGTTTTGTAATATTAATTTAATTTTTCTGTCTTGCAAAGTTCTAAGCTGTCTTACTACATCTTGGCCTCTGTGCTGGTGTAGTGTGTATTAGTTCATCTTCTCGTTGTTTTGAGTGTTTTCCTAGTCAGGTATCTCCAGCTTCAACTACTGAATGAATGTTTTACACCAGGTAGAGTATTACAGAGCAAATAGATGGCAAGGCTAAATGGTAGTCCAAGTCTAAAATTGTCCACATGAGCAGGAAGATTATCAGACAATGATCAAAGGAAATGATTTTGAGCCCTTTCAGTGTGGTTCTGTTTTTGAAGCTTGACCCACAACTGTCCTGTCAGATGCATGTAAAACCTGAAGCTGGAACTTTGGTAAATAGATTTTTCTTGTTAATAAAGAAATGTGTCATTAATAATATCAGATAACATAAGTACTGGTTTGTTGGTTTCTGATTAATACCTTGTGTGCGAGTATGAGATTAACAATGGAGGACAAAAACCATGATAAATTAGTTCAGTGATAAGGATTGAGGGACCGTAATCGGGAAATAGCTTGCTGGTTTGTGGAATGTTAACCTCCCTCACAAAAAATACTAGTGGTGGTGTTTATATCTGGTGTCACTAGATTGCTGTTGAGTTTGAGGTTAGCTGATGTAAACCTAAAGACAGTGTCTGTGAGACAAATAGTGTGTATAATGTATCTCAAATATTCAGATATCATTTGGTATCACACAATTTTTATTTCAACAGTAAACTATGGCAGCATAGGAGAAAAATAACTGAAGAGGTTTTTAAGTCACAATGAATTTTGTTTGAAACAAACCTCTTAGTGGTTGATACCTGCATCGTTACTGAGTATATGTAACATTCACCAGAGTCCCCTTATTACTGTAACTTTCTATCAGTGCATATTTACATGTTTACATACTCGCAATCCATGCTAAGAGGTATCATTTTCAGAGATGCTGGCCTGCATCTCAAATTGATCACTGCTGTACCTGTGGGTCCTGAGTAGCTATGCATAAGCACATTAGTCTATGCTAGATGTTAGAAGTCTATATGGTATGCCAAAATCCTTGTTAAAGCACACTTAAATTGCTTATATTAAAAAAGGGAATGACATTAATGGTAATAAAAAAAATTAGATTTAATAATCAGATTTTCGTGACTTCAAAAGCTTTGATTACATCATACATTTATTTAGATTTTAAGTCACTGTTGAAAAAAATACTAGTTTTGCTTGTTTCTTGTGACCCCATGTAGTGGGAGTGGAAATGAGAGAGTTTGGCTTGCTTAAAGAATCACCTCCAATTGTATTAGCAATAGAAAAATGATGTAATAGAAATTTATATAGAAGTGTGACTTCACAGAATTCGATGGCAAGGTTCACTCTGTTACTTAGTACATGGATGAAATGCACTCAGGAAAATTAAGTTAGAATCAGGCTAAACTTATGTACATAGAGACCGAAATGTAACAGGGTAAAAGGAAATATTACAAAAACCAATTGAGTTAGAATTAATTTCTTGTGATTTGTGCAAAGATTGGGAATATGGAAAAGTAGGGGATACCTTCCCGTTGAGTCACGAGGTTCAAAGAAGACTCCCTTGCTTTCTAAACTCCTGTTGGAGTCAAGGTGCAGCTGGATTGACTCCTAGTCCCAGACTTGGTCAATGGTTTATATCTAAAGAGATTATGAATATAATAGCAGCCTAAAATTAATTCACAGTTGAATAAAATTCATGACAATAATTTAAGTATAAATTTGAAATTTATAACTTAAAATATACTTCCTATAATTTACTGATTATAGACTATTCAGGTTCGTACGTGTGCATGCATAAAGATACTAAGAGATATACATATAAGACAGTAAGAGAGGTATACCTGTTGAAAATTCCCCTCCAGGTCAGTGAAAGGATTCACTTTGAATGCTTCGGCATCTTTCTCAACATGCAAAGGGTTGAGCCTCAAGGAGCAGAGAGTATCGTCGCAGGTTGTGTTGGCTTTTGGCGACAGACCTCTGATTTTTGCAAACCTTCTTTCTTTGAGGAAAGTTTGCGACCTCTGAGAGGCGTCCCGCTCGGAGGGAGATGCTGGTCACAGCCCGCTGCGGTCCAGGAGAGCTCGAAGGGCCTCACTTAATACTGCTGTTTATAGGTTTGGGAGATGATTGACTTCTGCCACCAACAAATTGCTGGAATCCCAGCTGCACTGGTACCATTTCACATGCAGATAAGAAAAGCTCCAAGGCTGGCTGAGAATAACTTAAAACATAGACATGGGATGCTCCAAGATCGCTAGGGGAGGTCTGTAGAGTCCCAGTGTTGCTAGGAGAGAGAACTGGCTGTAGGTTCTTTTGAGAACTGGCTATCTCTACTCCCGTCCCCCCACCTCTGCTGGGCAGCAGGCGTCCTTGAGATGCGCAGCATATCTCCCTGTCTTAGTTGTGTAGGAGTTCCTGGCACAGCCAAGGGTCACGTAACTGCCCGACTCATTACACTCGTGCTAAGGCCTAGCGAGACTTCCCGATTTCATAACTCGGCCTGGAGAGGGGGAAGAAATGCAGCACCACACCCCACAGGAAAGAGACTCTGGTTTTTGTTCTGCAACGTGAACAAGAATGCAAACTATCTTAAATTCAGGTATTGAAGCACGAGGAGTTAATATTGGGAAATTGAATGACTTTCATGTGCTCCAAATGTAGATTTCAAGACAGTTAATTTCAGAATGGCATATCTCAGCAGATGTGTGGAATTTATAATAGATTTTGTCTTCACTATGAGCCATAATATATAGTTGTATAAAAAGTCCAGAAATGTCAAGAAAAAGGGAAAAATTCTCGATGCAAATCAATAACAATTTAGCTGTGTTGCCAGATCAGTTGTATTCTGTGGTTTGTAATTTTTCAATGAATAGACAGTAATGTTTTACATAAGCATTGTCATTTCTTTTTATATTGATTCATCTTAATAGTTCCTTCTAGTTATTAGCATTACTATTATTTGTTTGACAGTACCACCTAGCGAATGCGCCTGTTGTCATAAGCTGTAGTCTAACTTTCTGCTAGCAGAAGTAAGATACCTTGCCAAATATACCAAAAGCAGGACAAAATATTATCTCTGTTTTACAGACGGTGTGCTTAGTGTGAGTACTTACCTTAGCTTCTGGGCGGAATTGTACAATTCATGCTGGAAACTATGCTGCCACAACTACATTGCCACACGTACTTGCAATAGTAAATTTGAAGCCATTTGGATTATATATGTATAAACTGCAAAAACATCTCTTGCTTTCAGTTGTGGGCATACTCTACTGCAGTGTGCCTTCACAGGTTCTGTCATGAGCCTTGTGTTACTAAGAGGTAGGGGCAAAAGAATCTCTTCCAAGCTGCGTTTTTCATCCTTCATTCAAAACAGACCAGGTACTTGGACAGCTAGAACCGTACCTTGCTTTAGTAGAAGCCTCGTGTATTCAGCATGTCTTGTATTAAGCTCCAGGAAAGAGTTGAGTGGAGAGATCAGTGGTTACTGCAGAAGCCCAACTCCCTGTGGTTGGAGTAGCTCATACTTCCATCTTCTCATGCTTCTCTGATGTTTCTTGCCACTGAATTTGTTAATGAGTCTAGCTGCTGCTCTCTTTATTCAGGCCCGGAGGTCCCTCCGCTTTTAGACTTGTGAGTTACCAGTCGTTTCCGAAAAGTGATGTAGTGATAGGTTTTGGGTGGGGGGGTATTGAGTTTGGCAGTTTGTTGTCTGTGGCCCTTCACTGCCTTTGTGTGTTGCTGGGTTCTTTATGCAAGTGCTAACACAGCCTTGGTTGTCCTTTTATTCAGTATATGAACAGCAGATTTAAAGTTTTCTGCCATAGTATCTCATTTATTTTTGGAATTGCACAACAGCATGCTTGAACACTAAGTCTAAAGATGGGAAAAGGAGTTGTGCAGGTTGAAACACATTTGGACTCTTCCTTGTAGAGTTGCTTTCTTTTACTTTTGTGTACTCTGCTGTGGGAAAACTCACAGCTAGCGACAGATAAGTGAGCTGAGAAGAAACAAAATGTGGAGGATGATGGGCACTTTATCTTTGTAAATCCATGTCTTAAGTGTTTTATTCCTCTGCTCTTGATCCTAACCAAGAGGAACTGGAACTGCTGATGTTACCTCTTCCATTGCTCAGGGCTGACCATGTTCCTGCAAAGCCTTCTCGAGACAGGCAGCTTTTCTTCATTGAACCAGCCCATGAGCAGCCTAGGGCTTGGCAGGTTCATTGCAGCTCAGTCTGTTCTGCTTCTGCTCTTGTCTGAGTGGTGGTTGCAGCTGAGTGGCATAAAACAGTCTTTTAAGATTTTTTTGAAGACTGGATATGAAATATTAGCCCTTCTTATACACATTCAGCAGGGGGTTATATCTTGAGCTATGACCCTCATTTAGGTCATAGATAAGAGTTTGTTAATGTAACAGAGCCCCTATCGAAGGACAGTTTCTTTGTTAATTTAAGAGCTCCTGTATTAATCGGAAAGAAAATAATGAGTGGCTTTTTATTCATCAGCATCAAAAATAATTCTGAATAAGTACAGAGTGTTGTGTAATTTGTATGCTTTATTGCACATTGTTCAGTGTACTTGTGTTCTAAGGATGACTTTCAGGTGTCCATCTTTTTGAGTTGAGTAACTATCTACAGCTCCATTGCTTAGTTGTTGTGTTTGTGAGATTGAGTATTGTGATAGCCTCTTTCTGTCTGCCCTCAGCTCTCTTTATCTTCCTCTCTTCCTTTCTTTGTCAAGCACATGTAAATTTTTGTCTTGGCCGTGTTTTAAAGTAATTCCCCAGTTTTCAAGTTGTTGGATTAAAAGCTATCATGATAAAAAGAGAATATAAAGAATGAACTTAAACTAGTCAAGGAAGTGTATTCACATTTCACGCTGTGTATTCACACAGATAAAGACAGACTGTAAAGAATGTTCTGGTCCTCCCAACCACTGTTGTGATGCCCTGAATTTTATTGATGCAAATAATTGTATCTTGATATTGAAGGGCACGTATCATATGCTATCTCCAACAGTAGATACTTTTGGTTTGTTCAATTTGTGTATTTTTAATATTGTTTAATATAGGTACTGTTGAGTGAGCACATATACTCTTAGGGGTGACACAAATTAATTCCACTCCCATCATGAAATCTCTCCATGGATTTATCACAAATTTCTGCAGCTGTGAGTGATTCCATGCTCTCATGAGAAGTATGAGATTAAATTCTGTCACTACTGTACTATTTTTAATTAATTTAATCTCCAAACTAATAATTTCCCAGTGCCAGTTTCTCTCTCTTTGGTCAGTAGATTAATTAGTTAATGTCAAATTAATTAGTTAATGCAGTCAATGTTTAAAAGCAATGTAACAGTGGTAAGAATGACTAGTGCAGATTCTCTAAGTGTTATGGAAGTAGGGGTTCATGTTTTTAACAGGAAAAACAGAAGTTGCATTTTCACATTAGTCGTTTGACTACTACTGTTGATTTTGTTATGGAGCATGCTTAGCTACAATAGCAAGGGTGGAAGTTTAAACACCATAGCACCAATAGCTAGGTCCTGAAGTGATATTTTTCTGTAATTTGGAGAGTAACAAAGGAAAACAGGAAAAACTGACAGAGCCGAAAAGAATTGAACTGTGCTGCATGCTAAGGAAGGAACATTCTATTTCTTTTGGAACAGAAATTTAGGTTTCTCAAAACCAACCATAAATTTTTGAAGCTTTTTGAGAGTTTGAAATCCTTAACTTTACCTTACTGCTGAGTTTAGTCTGTGCATTCTTGTTGTACAATGTCTTTATGTGGTGAATAATGGGGAAATGAATGCAATAAACTAAGAATTGTTGCACTTCTACTATTTTAATGAAGAATGCTCATGCATTTGGGTTTCCTGGGAGATCAGCCTTACAAGGAAAGTTTAAATAGGGAGCAGGTCAGTGAGCCTTGAAAAGCACTGCTACCTGAGATGTCAATGTCTTCTCGTCATCCTCAAGTGCTGGCCTGTCAGCTTTGCCAAAACTGAAAAATTGGAGCTGATTACGTGTGACACTGAAAAAGGCAGAGGGAAGTTAGGGGGTATAGCCAGCTACCACAAACTATGTTTGGTAGTATCTATATTCTGAAGCAAGGTATTTGCAACTTGGTACTGGTAGAACACAGGGGATTAAGACAAAGTTGTGTCTACCCAGGAGTTTGGGGAAATCGCCAACTGTAGGTAAGACAGAATGCAAGCACCTCTGTTTTTGGCAAATTGAGTATACTTTACTTTAAACAAATGGCTTCTTGTCTCCTCTCAAACGGGTATATCTGTAGTGTTTCATGTATTGATAAGGTTGGTTCTGTCTACTGTAATGGTTGAAACCTAGGGGTTATAACACAGACACAGATTGGGAGATCCCTCCAAAGAAGCCGAGATTGAGTCCGAGTGCTGAAAAAAGATCGAAGGAACAAAAAAGAATGACTCAAAACTACTTTCTGTAGGAAAAGAAACACTTAAAAATGCTAGCTTGCTTTTGCACTGTCCAACTCATACCTATGTGATTTTCTGAATATTTACAGAATTGTCAAATACATATGTAAACTTCGTGCTCTTACCTTTACTCAAAAACAGTGCTTGAGTATGATTTCTTGTAATTTCTGAAAAGATGCCAGACTTTAAATACCTGTCACAAGTAAAATTTGTATTTCTAAGTTCTTAAATTAAGACTGCTAGGCTTAATGGGATAGGTGTTCACTCTGGTAAATCTGCAGTACTCTGAGGCCCCTTGAGATTAATTTTGTGCAAAATGATTATCACCACCATCAGCAGTGCTCTTAACTACCTAAGTATTTTGCATTAGCAAAACCAAGGTAATGAAACATAATGCAGATTGATTTTAATAGAGGAAATAACATGTCTAGAAATTTTCATGATAACCTGTTAGTTCTGCATTATGAGTTAGGTTATCCCACTTCTGTCAGTTTTCTTGCTGAGAGCTCTGTTTGCCATGCCCACATCCCCTCTAAGGGGGCGAAAAAACCAAATAAATTTGGGAGTAGGGGTAAAGACAAAACCAGGCAGAAAATACACTACGGCAATGCATGTTAATTACTTTTTATATAAAGATCACCTTAAATTGAGAAGGATAATGTGTACTAGGTGTTGCAGAACTTGGAGATTATCTCTGCAAATATGAATATATTTTTGACAAACCATCTGCGTATGAACTAGTTGCTTCTACATTGCACTTTGAAGCTGGCAACTGTGAGATCCTCTGTTCATCTGATCATCATAGCAGCCTTTCTCTGAACTTACTTACTTTTCTCCAATTTACACGTCCAGGACTGGATGGAGAAGTCCTGATATTGTGTCACCAGTGGACCTAGTATAACACTTATTGTTGGGTTAGGGATTTTCATGCATTCTAAGGTTCGAAAATACTTTCTCATCAGTGTACCACAATATCTCAGCATTGGCCTGTAATAAATCCTGGTCTTGCATCTCTTCTGCTGTTTGCAGTTGATAAGCTCTTAAGATATTTTGTTACGGGCTCCCAAGTGTAAAACTTCACATGTTTTTACTATATATGTTTAGCCTATTCACTTTTCCCAGACCTCAGAATTATTTAATTTTCTGTCTATAAGTATACTGATCATCTTCTCTATTGACAGTGTTGTCCAATTCTAGTGCTAGGAAACCATCAGCACATACCCCATACTAATAAATATATTCAATAACTTCTATTTCAAAAATTTTATTAACTTTTTTCAAACTGATAAATCCCTTTTCAAGTGTACTTTTTTTGCTTTGCTTGAGCTATCTACTCATCTATACTGGATTTTCCTCTGCCCCTTCTGTGTAAAGCTGTACCATATCTTTTGGGTAAAAATAAGTCCATATATAAGTGATTATAAGAAGCTGGGATAGAAGGGTTCTATTCTACAGGAATATAAATAATAGAGCAAAGGGATCGTGGGGGGGGGGGGGGGGGGGGGGGGGGGGGGGGGGGGGGGGGGGGGGGGGGGGGGGGGGGGGGGGGGGGG
>JAVJGG010000037.1:15040408-15077595 GCA_035590195.1 Aviceda cuculoides | reverse complement strand
TCTCAGCCCTTTAGACGGGAATACCAAAAGGTAACATTAAGCAACAAGTTTTAAATTTTTCTCTGTATAAGAAAAGCAACTCTAGTATACCTTCAGGTATAATAAAACAGGTACTTGACATGTTGTATGAACTATGTAGTGCAATCAGCGATGATTTTCTTACACCAGAGGATTAAATGTACATGTTACTGCTCAATAGTGCTTCTCTCTGCTTTTTGTTTCCTAAGGAAAATCAAAATTTATAAGTTGCTGCTTAATACCACCTAAAGTGCCAATTTCTTCATTGTGAACTGTGAAATTTGCAAGTGGCTGTTTAACGATGGCCGTGACACTGTTCTTAAGGGGTAGTAAAGCATCTATGGTTAGGAACAGGCTTTCATTGCGAGTACAGTCCAACATTGCTGACTGATGTGGAGAATGTATTATGAATGCACCCTGCGGGAGAAGTCACGGTAGAAGCCATGGAAATGGGTGGCATTCCAGGGCTTTATCCACAGGGCTAGGTGCTCTGGCTGTTGATACATGTACAGAAATGTTATGCTGAGGATGCTATATATTCCACTTCTTGTGCCAGTTATTTCTTCTGCTTTGAGCTAAGATCTAGACTTGCGAGACTGTTCTCAGGCCCTCAGGACTATGTCTGTAGCTCAGCAGGAGTAGTGGGAACCATAATTTCCACTACAGTGAGTACAAGTAAAGCTAAGTGGAAAAGAAACAAGTTCTGTCCAGAAGGCTGCGAGAGTTAATTGCACACCACTGTTAACACAACTTAGTATTTTCAGTCTGCTGGGTATTCTATTTACTATTACTGTTTTCTCTCTGATTATGAGAATAAATAATTCTTAGGCTGATTGTTCCGTAAACACTTAACAATAATTCCGTCTTGAATGATTTTTTTCAGCAGCTACCTTCTTTTCTAACAATTGTGCTAATACAGATTGCACTGTAACATTCAAAAGCAACTTCAGTATTTATGAAGAAGATGAAGTGCTTGAGGTCTCAATAGCTGCAGTTTAATTGCATTGATAGTAAATGGGGAATATTCTAAAAATAATTTTGAATTAGAAACTTGGCAAGATTGGGAATCGCTGGTGGGTTTTTCCTTTTCTCACATGAAGAATGACTTTACTTTTCCATTTAGTTTGCTTTGTTTCTATATAGGCCAAATACACTGAAAAATTGGGGTATGGTGGGTAGAGTCTTGGTTTTCAGTGTGCAATTCAGGCCATCAGTT
Organism: Aviceda cuculoides; assembly: GCA_035590195.1. Taxonomy (NCBI): domain Eukaryota; kingdom Metazoa; phylum Chordata; class Aves; order Accipitriformes; family Accipitridae; genus Aviceda; species Aviceda cuculoides. Next base: position 15,076,361 of record JAVJGG010000037.1, on the reverse strand, counting down.
AAATATAAGCAGTCTTTAAAACCTCATCTAGTTTTAGTAGGTTTCACAGTAATGTTAACAGAAATATTGTCAGCACCTTTGCTATGTTATTTAAAGTGCTGACACAAAGGAAGCCTGTGCTAGATCAAATATAGATTATTTTTTTTTCTTTTCAAAACTGCCATTCTCTTGTTTCTGTCATACTTTGATCATTATAGTCAAATAGTTTCAAGCATATTCTTTTCATTGACTTTTTTTTTTTTCTCCCTCTCCCTTCAGATACAGTTCGTTCAGTTGCACCAGCGCTATTCAGGAAAAGATGGACTGATAGTAACTCTTCTGTGTCTCTCTTGTGACCATGCCAAAGCACTTAAAACCTTCCTAATCTTGCACTGTGTGATAAAAGCTTTAACCTACTTTGCTGTTGCCCTGATACCAGTGCAGCTACCTCGCCCACTGTTTTCATTGTATCATTACTCTTTGTTCCTTTGTTGCTTTTCCTTTTCTCCCTGTGTCAAACTTAAAGTTTTCAATTCTTTATATTAATATCCAGTTTGCTGTATTTACAGCTTTGTTAGTTCTTGCTCTGCAGCAGCCTAAACGTTTTGGGCTTTCTGCTGTTGCTCAAGTTCTCTCCTTGCATTTTTGAATGATTGTCTCTTTAGGCAGTCCTTTCTAAGTAGGTCTTTTATGTTACTACTTTACTTTTGTCACAGTTTTCTTCACTATCCAGATTTCTTTGTCTGTTGAACTCTTACTATAGCAACGAATTTAGCCTAATTATGACTGCCATAGTTGTTATACAGCTGTTTTCCAGAGTCTGTGGTTGTAAAGCAGAGCCCGCTGCTATTTCATGAAATCAGAGGATAGTGGAAGTCTCTAGACCAACTGTCTGCTCAAAGATAAAACTAAACCAGGTTGGTCAGGACCTTTTCCAGTTTAGCTCTGAAGATACCTAAGGATGGGAAATTCTACAGCCCCTCTAGGCTACCTGTTGCAGTACTTAATTGTTCTTTTTGTGAAGAATTTTTCCTTACATGAACAGATTTTTTCATGCTACGGCTTGTGCCTATTGCCCTTTGTCTTTGCTTCTTCAGATGGAATTTGGAGAGTTGCTTATTGTCAATAACATAACTACGTAAAGGCACATGTAACAGAGGATACCTGTTAAATTTGTTCCCACAAGTTTCACATTCTGAGCCAAATAGCAGCAAAGTGATTGAGTGCAACCTAATTTGCCAATTGAATTATTAATTTTGACTACTTTCACTGAAATAAGAATATTAGTGGATCTAATACTAATAGATTGTAGATACTAACAGATTGCAGGGAGTTTTCCTATGGCATTTGCAGAGTTCGCTAACAACCAAAGAAACAAAAAAGAAACTTGTAAAACCAGAAAACATTGCTATGAATTAATTCTCATTTCATTGGCTAACTTTGAAAAATCTGCTAAAATTATTTTTCAGTGATATCTAGCAGGAGAGGTAGCACTGTTGCACAGCAAGTGCTTGCAAATAATTTAAAACAAATATGCATCTTGTTTCTTTTCTACTCAAGTAAACATGTACAGGCTATAAACAGCTCAGAGGTCCAGCACTTATCTGCCCAATATTGTCAGAAGAAACTTATCCTTTGTTTTTCTTAACTGAACATCATGGTCTGTTCTCCTAGCTGTATCCATTCAGTATCAAATACACTGTGATAAAGAGCTGACTATTTGTGTGTGTTTGAAAAAAAAAAATAAAAAAAATCACTTTGTTCACTACAAGTAGCACTATCATTAAATGTGCCAGCAATGTGACATAATGAACATTACCTCCAATTAAAACCCTCTCATAACTTTCTCTCCTGCAGCTTCCTTACCTCAGCTAGAAATTTCATCTGTATTACCTGTTGATCCAGCAACTAAAAAACTTCGAAGAGCTTTTTTTCTTGAAAAAGGCTGGAGAAAAAAAGACTGTTCAGAAAAACATGCCTAATGCTGTACATTGTCCTCAAATAATAGAGAATGTAAACTATCTCTGTGCTGTTCAGAAAGAACATGCTAGGCTTCAGCAGGTGGGAGAAAGGGAGACCTTCAAGTTGCTTAACTGGAAGGAGAATGTATTGCGTTGCTGTAGTGGTTTGCACTGAAATGTTAAGAGAAAGTTTAGGTGATTTGGGCCTGTGAACTGATGCATTTTCCGGAGCTGTCTGTGGTGGGAGAGGCTGCTTACCTCCCTGCTGCTGCTGGTTACTGTGTTTTCAGACTTGCTGGTTAGGGTTGCTTGTCTGAGCACTTGGAATGAGTGTTGTGGTCAGCATGCTGTTTTGGTAAGCTTTTTAAGTCAGCCTGGCTCAGGAAGAAGTACAAGGCATGCTCCTGTTACCATTTCTTCTTAAATTTGTAGTTGTACCTGAAATGATACCATTTAACTTTTGAGCAATTTCTCATTATCTGACATTCAGGCTGGATTTGTTATTCCATTGATTTCAATGGGCTGTTACTCAAACCACTATTGGTATGAACTTTTGCTGTGGTTGTACATATTCCTGTGTTCTTTGGTATGTATCCTCAGGAGTATACCTGTTGTTCATGCTCCCCCATCCTCCTTCCTGCTGTGATATTAAGTTTAGTTTGGAAAATTTTGAGTGGCTTCTTGTTTAAAGCATAAGCAGTCTTGATTTACAGTAAGAGTGTGACTTCTGTGATTCTTAGTGTCTTTCTTGATCTGAAGTGAGCACCTGAAGAGTCTGATATTAGTTAAAATGGACTAGATGTTTTTAGTTGGTGATAAGGGTTTATTAGCTTCTAAGTAGAAGTTTATAATATGTGGACAGACAGGTTCTGCCAATTAATTCTAGCCAAAGTACACGCTCCATCTGACAGCTTGGATATATTTGTTGTTGTATGGTTGTTCTGCATACATTGAAGCCTGTTGACACTCTGCCTTGCTGGAAGATGTCACTCTAGCAGGAAAGCATGGTGGAAAACAAAAAGCAACAAAGAAAATACAGGTTTCCCTTAGGGCAATAACTTTTGCTTTTATGTAGCAGCCATTTTCTGACAGGACGTGGAATACATTACTAAGCTTTCAAGTTCCTTGTATTTTTTTCTTCATGTGACTTCCCATGTTCCATGTAAGGCATCCAGAGATGTTTATACCTTTTTCTACTTCATTAAAACACTTCCTTGGAGGAACAGTCCTCCAGAAAACTCTTTGTGGCTCTTTCTACTTGGCTTGTTTTGTGTAAAATTACAAAGATGGGGGGGGAGGAGGTTGATACTACTACTTTTTTCAACAGGGGAAAAAAATATGTGTTTTTTCAAGACTCCTGTATTTAAGCAGGCTTCAAGGCAGGATCAGAGAATATAAGCAAATACAGCTCTTAACAGGCGTCTGGTTTATAGACAGTAAGTATTTATCAAACAAGACAAAAGCCTTGACAAACTTTGACATATAAATACAAATAATAACCTGAAACCTGATCACTCATAAATATGAATTGATCTGAAACATTCTTCAAAACTGTAGAAATGACTTATTCTTGACTTTTGTAGTGCCCCCTTAGAATGCCTTCATCAGAATCTCTCTGAAAGAGATTCCCTTCACTTTGATGTAATATTAAAATGGGAAACTGGAATGTCACTGGCAGGAGTATTAGACCTATGGTGTTTTGAAGATAAATAAGGCAGTGTTACTTAGACTAGTTTTAGTTATCTTATGTAAAGATTGACTTCCATATGTATTTATTTTGAAAATAGGCTCCCCTCGATACCATCAGTAAGGATTTGATGAATTTTATCATTTTGGGGGTGGTGGTGTTTGGAAAAAAAAAGAAAAAAAAAAAGACAAAGTAGTGCTTCAAAAGAATTAAAGACATTAAAAATATTAGTAATAAACTTTAAATTTTATGCTAACAAACCATTCTAGCATGGTTCTCTTCAGGCTGTTGTGACACATGTAACTTTTGAATAGTATTGAAAAATATGTTAGTCTATACAACATCTTTATGCTGTTTTGTCTTATTCTACAATATAATGAGCAGAAGCTATTACAAGCTGTTGTCTTCCTAAAGGAACATGAAGAATGCTTTTTAGGCTAATGTTTCTGTGAAACCCTATTTTTTGGTGTTTCAAATGATAAAGAGATCATTCCTGTGTATGAGAGGTGGATCTAGGCCACTGCTGCTTTTCTTCGCAAAGCAAGATTCCCCTAGACCGAAGAAGAAACATGAGGCACTGGTGTCATGGTTTCAGAACTGGTTTTCAATTTTAAATTTACAGCATCAGCTTGAACAAGGTCACCATAGGGATTTGAAAAGCAGACCAGTATTTAAAGAAAATCAAATTGTTTCTTCAAACAGTTTCTGCCATAAACAATGTGAAATGTGTGCAAGAGAAAAGCTGTCTGAAGCTCAAAGATCAGCGGTGTTCTAAAGGCCTACAAGAGATGCACTTCTGGATTTTAATGCAGTGGTTTTATGTATCACATAAGATTGCTGGCTTGGATGTTTGGGTTTTTTGTAATGGAGGGAAATAACTTCTAGACTCTGCCTGTGGCTGCAGATATGTTAAAAACCTGTTTGGTAAATTGATTTCAGTGCTTTGGGTGAATGTGTGTAAATGATTCCAGGTTAAGAGTTTTTGACTGATTTCCATTGCCAGGCCCTGGGCTAAGAACTTTTATCATCCTTTAAAAAAAAAACCAAATCAACCTATGACTCCTTTTCCAAAGAAACTAAATAGTAAGTCCAATGTACACATAATTTGTTTTGCAAATAATTTATTTATCCTCGAATAAGAGAGATGCTAATTGTTGGTGAAAAGGCTGCCTAAGCGAGGTGGCCACTTATGGGATTCTTTTTTTTTTGTGAATTTAAATACATATCACTGTCAGAAAAATATAAAAAGTGGCAAGTATACTAGGGAGATAACAGAATGTAGACATAATGGCATGTGTAATGAAAATTTACTGAACAATAAAATAGATATTGACAACATAGATTTCATTCAGAAAGACAAATGACACATGACATAATGGAAACATGAAGTGGTAGTGTTTTGTGTTATAAATAAACAACTCCCTTGAGAAACTTGAAGCATCTTGTTAAATGGGGGCATTACTTCTGCTGTATTGAAATGCACATTTTTACTACTTTTCTTCTGCTTTTCTTACGACAGCATATTTATATTAGGAAAATGTTTTCTTTGATTCTTCCGAATGCAGCTACACCACTGAAAGTTCTCACATTGGCATAATTATTCTTCCTTAGGAATTACTATCCTGTAACACTGATTTCTATCAATAAACAGAATCTATGTGTTCTACGGCTTTTATTGCTAGGATCAAGTTAATACTACCTCACTAGTTAACATATTTCAACTTGGAAAACTCTTAAATCGTTTACCATTCTGCTGGTGGGTCTAGATACGGGCAAGTTTGCTGTAGTAGCACCCTAAGATAAATGCGACTAAGAACTGTTGCTGCTACAGTTTATTCTATCCATTACCTGTAGAGTGTGCTGTTTGTGAAAAGACAATTTTCCTTATAAAAATTGTCTCTGTGCTCAAAAGTCTGATCAGTGGTTGCATCTTCTTTCTGACACGACTGATGTAGTTGGGCCAGTGCAGACCTTGTCTTATGTATATACGGATTATATGACTTGTCTAAACATTCACTTTGAATTCTGGCCGAAACTGAGGTTTAAATCAATTACCTGTGTTCGTTCTTAAGCTAGACTTCTAAGCCTAGTAATGCTTGTATCACGGCTTTAACAAATAAAGAAAAAAAAATTAAGGTAAAACAGGGTAGCTGAGAGAAAAGACTTGGGCCATAAAGGTTAATAAATGTTTAGAAATACTCAGTATTTGTCTACTTTGATTAATTTTGAGAAGGTATCTAAAAGCTTTCTCATTCCATGCACAGTGGTTTCTGAAAAGGTGGAAGAAGATTTCTGAAATTATTCTTGCTTGTGTGAAATACCTGCTATTTCATTCTTACTCAGCTTGGCTCTGCCAAGTCTGTATGTCTTACTCCTATAATAATACATTTATGCCTAATGTTGATTGTGGATTATGTCAAAAGTTACTGGAATTTATGGGAAGTTACAAAAATACCTTAGCATAATTTTGCATTTGCTGCAAGGTTCTGGAGGTCAAGATTTTGTCTTTGACAGGATCTTCAAGAGCTGGAGGAGTACTAAGACCTTCTGCTGTTGTGTTCCAAGAAAAAGGGGGAGCAACTACATAATCTCCAAGGACACTTCAACTGTGACTATCAGGCTGACTTAAGCATACCAGCCATAGACCCGTAAAGTTATTTGTGCAAATCTTTTTTGTATAGGTGCTTAAATATCCGCTTGAACACCATGATGTAATAATTATCTTTGAAACTTTGGGACTGAGAGAGGTACTGATAAAAGCAGGGAAACAGAAAATGAAGGCTGCAGTGTTGGCCTTACATTACCTGGCCATACTGCAGAACAAGATGTTATGTGCTGTTCAGATAAGCTTTCAGTACAGTAGCGGAACTGCCAGAGGAGGTAATGAGGTTTGCTGAAGATCTTGACAGCAGACTGCAGTAAATAGCATAGATGGCATAACATCTCACTGAACATCTGTCAGTGTTTTAAGGGAGTGGATACTTCCATGCCAAACAGGTAAAACCTTTTTGTCTCATCTTAATAATAGCATGTTTCCTTCTTAGCAACTTGAATGAGAAATTTTGAAAGCTGGCTTTCCTTTATTGAAGGTTTTGCGCTTGTTTTAGGAAGGCATAGGAAATGGGTTAGCTTTAGAGAATTATAGGCATGTATTTTTTTCAAACGATTTGAGCACACTGCTCTTTGGAGTGTAGAAATTCAGATATATGGCTTAGACATTTGCATATTTAATGATATTGTATGGCTTATAATGTTCTAGGTGTCATAGTGATCTAGGGGAACTAGTACATACAGGCTTCCAAAGTTCTCATGACGAACTCGTGCATGAAATGTTCTAAGATTCAGGTAAGATTCTTCTCACCTAAAGATGTCATGTATTGTTTATTTTTAGTGCCTGATACTTATTTTTGCAGATCTTGGTGCAAAATGCCAATTATGTAGTAGAGGTCAACAAAATAACTAAGACAAAATCAACATTCTTCTTTCCAACCACACCACTGTAAGTCTTGCACAGGTTCACAGATTATTTTTCATTCTCAGAAAAGCTAATTAGACATTGGTTTAAGCTTGCATGACATGAAAACACTTCAAAGATGTGATTTATCAGATTTCTGAAATCTCAGTGTGTTTACAGTTGCTGATGCACAGGATGTAGGTGAAGATTAATGGAGAACCAGACTGGCAAGAATTGAAGTGTCTAGCATTAAGTTACAAGCAATTTTACCTGCTGTGTTATTCCCACAGAAGACATAGTAGGCACGCTGAACAAGCAGAACAGTTGAAAAATACATAAACACGTAAAAAAAAAAAAAATTAAATTACTGCGTGATTTTTACAGAGGGCAAAATCATGAGGTTCCAGTTTTAGGCTTTCTACTTCTGTAACTTGTGTCTGAAGAGCTTCAGCTGTTCTGGGAGTGGTTTTGGTTTCCTTCACTTTTGGGATGGACTGGAGCTCCTCCCTAAGGTAGGCCCTTCAGACCACCTTCAGGAGAGATTCGGAGTTGGCTTCCTGACTTCCTGTTGGCTTCAGAGAACCAGTTCAGGTAGAAGACTTAAAATAGCTACCACTTCTTACCTACCTGTTCTCCTAGTTCGTTACACTGCTAACGTGAACTGCAGGATCTACATTTCCCCTTTGTTCAGTGTTAATGCGGAGTATCTTTAGCCTAAGAGTAAGGTGGTGCTTTAGCAGTGTTGCTGTTATTTATGATAACGGTAAAGCTTCTATACTAAAAAAAAAAAAAAAAAAAGAAATAAAAAAAAATTTGGGAAATTTGAACTGTTTGCAGTATCTTGTGTAGAATCCGTTTACTCGAGAACAGCTGTTACTTTAACCTGCAGCACTTTGTTAGCAATTTGTATGAAAAAAATGAAATTAACTAGTTTAATCCAGTTCCCCTTGCCCTTCTCCCCCTCTCCCCAGGATGGGCATCTTTTGCCATCTTATCTTTGCTTATCATATGGTCTCTGCTTTTACTCATCTTTGGGATGACAGATGTGGTCTATGTGCAAGGAGAGGCTTTAAGCTTGTTTTGGCTAAATATCATGCTTTCAAACACTTCTTTCTTTGTAAATTATTTTTCAAACTACAAATAACAGCAATAAAAAGGTTCATTAAATAGTTTGTAAATGTGTAATACCAGATCATGCTGACTTGTTACCCACAGGATGTCATTTTCATCTAAAACTAGCTAGGAATCCTGAGTAAATTACAAATTTTTCTTCTGTATTTTAATTAATATAAGCCATATTTAATGTGTCTCACCATGGCTTTGCCAGCAACCCAGTTTCTTTTTATATTTAAATGACCCCTTTTATACACTCTGCTATTGGTGAAGAAGCTCAGTCCTTTACAGGATGTCTGCCTTAGGAAAAAGCTTTCAGTGTTCTTGTTCTTTTGCTCACAGGCAACATAGACTTCTGAAATATTTTGGTAGTTTGTCGTGTGTTGATCTTTGGTTTGTAATGTAGGAAAGTTCTTGTTTCTCAGCTGGGGGGGCAGACCACACTAGAAAGGAACAAGCATCTTACAATGAGACCCAGAGCAAGGACCTAACGAATGTATCCACTCCCCGCTACTTGGAGCGGAATTGCTGTGGGGATATGTGGTGTGGAAGTAACGAGCTGAAGACAGCGTAGCTTGGAAGGGTGACTGCCGCTGCTGCAGCCTGTTGTGAGGAAGAGTGGGGGCTTTAGCTGATGTGGAGGAAAGGGCGTGAGGAGTTGCAACCCCTTCCATGCGTTAAGAAACAAGCTAGGAATCTCTGGTCTATGCAGAGGATGAACGTGGTGACCAGTGGGAAACTATGGTGCATCTGGGTTGAGGAGAGAAAGCATATCTGTGAAGGATCCTGAAAGCTAAATCTTATTTTCAGTGGCTGTCCATGTACATCATTTATATCTATAAAGACTGTCAAGATCAGACTCATTGCCTTGACCCTTAAGATAGATTTGGAAAATCTCCTCTTTTTTAGTGTTGGCTTTTTGTTTGTTTGGTTGTTTTTTTTAGTTTTGTTTTGGCAAATTTGTCTCTGTGTGAGGTATTTATTAAAAGAAAAGCATGATTCTCAAGCTGATCTCGAGGTGAATGGACCTGCTTTTCTCTTTGACTACATGTTTTCATATGACAAAAATACAACTAGGTATTAACTTCTGCTCTAGATGCTCAGAGTGCCAATTAAACAGTATCTTACCAGTGGACATTTCTGAATCTGTTTCCAAAATAAGTGATGCAAATAGGTGGTGCTAATGTAGTTCAAGTAGCTGAGTAGAATACCTTTTCTGTGTGCAAATATTGTCTTGCTCAGTAGGTGATAATGCTGATTTTTGCTCTCAGGTGCTTTTTGCTTCATGTACAGTCCAACTATTGTTACAATGATTAAAAAAAAAGAAAAAGCGGCCTTCACGTGAGTCTTTAACACCTTGTAGTTGCAATGGATACTCCCTTTTTTAAACAAAAGCATGATATAATGTCCATAATATGAGATGATTTTTTAGTGTTACTTGTTCATTTAATGTACTTTTACAAATAAAAGAAGCTTACAAAATTTATATAACATTGATTCTCAGCAATGAGTAGCTTAAACAGGCATGCAGAAGTTGCATTTAGTTTAAATTTGTGCTTATATTTTGTCTATGAGCTACACAATAAACACCAGCAAATCTTTCTCAGATGACCTACGCAATTGAGGGATTACTTTTTTTCTTCTATAAAACTTATTTTAGATTACTGTAGTGAAATGTTAAAATTCAGTTTTTGATGTGTTGGAATAAAACCATTGCCACTTCAGTAGTTGAAAAATTATTTGAATGTTTGTGTTGTTTTTTGCTTGCCTTTGATATTACAAATAATAAGACTGATGCATGTTTCTTAGGTTGTTTATTTTTATGTTGGTATTTGTGGAGGGAGGAGGTTATTTTGGGCTTTTTCATGTCCAAAGCCCTGTAAGTTCTCCAGTGTGCATTCCAGCCTAATTTTTAAAAACCTCTAGGGTTTCAGGCATCAATGTAAATTTGTATTTTGTTTGTTATATCATTCTGAAAAATAAGCAATAATGTTCTGAGTCTGCAAGCCGTTGTAATGTCACCAGGTGCTAGTGAATTGGGGACATCCCTGGGTTTTCCTGCTTTTTTGCTCTTGACATCTGAATGCTCCACAGACATCAGTGAATTGGCCCTCATTAGAGTCACAGAAAGATCAAGCGATGTGTGAAAAAATAGTGTTGGAGTCTGTGACAGAGCGAAGTACTGAACTCAGGTAACAGTAATCTCAATCTAGTGACTAGTTGACAAAATCAAGCTTGCCAAATGAGGTCTGGAAAGGAATTTTATGTGAAGTGTAAACTAAACAAAACAAAGTTTCTGTTATTTTTTTAAATAATCCATTTATTTCTAAGCAATTTCAAACCTCAAAGTTATCTTGTAGTATAATTTGAACTTTTTTCTGTGAAAAGGGCAGTTCAGGAAGCAAACCTCTCAAGGGATGCTCTTAAAGAAAAGCATGAAGTTTTTGGTGGTGTTTTTTCCCCCTGTTTCTGGAAAAACTATATCTTTATTTTTCGGCATTAAATAAAGAAATTAAAAGAAAAAAAAAAGGGGGGGGGGGGAGAAGAAAGCATGCCTTGGACCGGTGATGGGGGAAACTATCACTAATATTTCAGTTAATTGTGGAAGGTGGTAGAAGAGAGTTCTTAAAGATTTGATGCCACTGCCTGGATTCTCAGACTTCCTGCTGACTGCTGATGACAGCTGCTTCGTTGAGATTATTGGTTGTAGCTTTTATTCGAAGAGTTTTAAAGCTATTTATACATAATGTGTGAACAAACCAAATGGTAGCGTATCTGTATCTGTGCTTTGTTAACAAACAGGCTTACAGGAATATACTGGCTATCTGAACTTAAAATACTTAAAGTCAATCCTTAACAAAAATCTGTGCAACAAATTTCTTTCATACTTTTGTTTCCAAATTACACCTCTATACCCCTATGGGTGAGTTTTCAATGGGAAGCTTTGTAGGAAAACAGTGGGAAGCAGGGAGATGTGGCAAAAATCTCCAAATTCCTTGGGTAATCGTTTAAAAATAATTTTTTTCAAGTGAATTTCATTTTACTGCAACTTGTACTCGAACTGGACATTCCCGTACTTTTTGGTTAGATGGTCGATGCAAGAACAACACATGGCATCAAAAGAATCGTGGTGCTGCTTGGCTCTGGCAGCAATGCTCTCTTTGTACGGTTATGTGGACTAGTAAGTTATTTTTTGGTTTGGCTTCACAGATTTATTTCCATCCTTTGTATAGGTTTGTGTCTTTGTGGTCTCATTTGTGTAATTATATACCTTCAGTTCATTCATGTTCTTTGTGGTTTTGTTCTGCCAGTTGACTTGGATTTTTCCTACAGTTGAGCGAACCATTGTAAATCCTTTTTTGCAGATGTAAATTCCTGGGTATAATAACATTGTTTGCTTCAGTTACAAATCCATTGGATTCATAAAATGTGAAATCTTCATCAGCAATTAACCATGTTGGCTTACTATAAGGTGCCTTCCTGTTAGTAGGCTGGGAAGAGTCTATTAGGATTAGATTTAGGTCTATTTTCTAAATGGTAAGTAACTCTTTGCAGCTTATTTATATCTTTAATTCCATGTCTCTGTTAAACACATACGATGCAATTAGCTGTGACCATTTTGTTGTTGTTGTTGCATTCCGAAAGATATATAATTCACCTTTCTCTTTTCCAGCCCTGTCCCCCTAGCTCCCTCAAAAAAAACCCCAACCAACCCATTAAAAATACCCCAAACAAAATCTAAACTCCCAAGAAGATAAAAGGACTTTAGACTTGGGACGAATCTTAGAAAAACTTATTCTCTGTATCTTCTTTACTGAAGATATGTGCAATCGCCTGTACTATATCATCTCCTATTTGCCTACTCCGGCACAGTTTCACTGATGTGGAAATGTCTGATGGAAAAGAAATTCAAGATTGTTGTCTTTTTACTGCATTGAAAAATACCTAGACTTTTACAAAGCTTTCAGAAAATTATTTGCAGTCCGTTTAGGGAAGCTGGCTGAGCTATCAATAGATAAGTCAGGTCTTTGCTTGTCTGAGGTATCCTTGAAAGTAAAGAATGGGAAAGGCTGAATTTTCTACTTGAATTTAACAGCTGCAGTTGTTCCAGAGTGAGCACTGAAAAAAATACTGCATTTTTTTTTTCTTGCGGATCTTCTTTGCTGAAGTGATGATGAGGGCTGCTGAGGACATTCATTTTTGTATATATAAAATGATACTTTTACTTTTAAGATAACATACTGTTTTCTGATCTGAGCTTTCCTTAGTTACTCTGACACAAAAAATAACAATATTTTCAGCTTTTGAGACTTAAGGATAGATTAGATCCTTGCCTTGCTACTTTTATGATTTAATAATCAGGTCCTATATTTCCTGGGGCCCTGGAGGGAAGGGATCACCTTAAACTCTGGGCCTACAAGTTGTGTGGATCCAGTGGTTAACCCCGCAGTGGGGAAGGAAATGTGTGCATAAGTATGTCTTTATGTAGGCCTATATCTTATTGTACTGGTTTTGGTAATTTTCTTCATAGCAGCTAGTTTTTGGGGCTATGTTTTGGATTTGTTCTGAAAAGTGTTGATAATTCAGGGATGTTTCAGTTATTGCCGGGCAGTGCTTGCCCAGAGCCAAGGCCTTTTCTGCTTCTCCCCCCACCCCACCAGTGAGCAGGCTGGGGGGGCACAAGGAGTTGGGAGGGGACACAGACGGGACAGCTGACCCCAACTGACTCAAGGGGTATTCCAGACCATAGGACGTCATGCTTAGTATATAAAGCTGGGGGAAGAAGAAGGAAGGATGGGATGTTCATATTGCATGTGATGGAGCCCTGCTCTCCTGGAGATGGCTGAACATCTGCCTGCCCATGAGAGGTAATGAATGAATTCCTTGGTTTGCTTTGCTTTGCTTATGTGCGTGGCTTTTGCTTTACCTATTAAACTGTTTTATCTCAACTCACAAGTTTTCTCACTTTTATTCTTCTGATTCTCTCCCCCATCCCAGTGTGAGGGAGGTGAGTGAGTGGCTGTGTGGTGCTTAGTTGCTGGCTGGGGTTAAACCATGACAATAGTGAATAGTTTGAGTAAAATCTGAGCCTGCCTCCTGAGAGAGGAAGGCACTAGCTGGGCTCTCAGGTTCTACTAGCCTTTTAACCCATCACAGGAAGGGCTAAATGATCCCCATGCATCTAACACTCAGGGAGTGCAAAACAGATTCTTGGCTTGCAGAATAACCCATCAGAAAAGTGAGACAGAAACCCACTTGGCACAGCCCCATCTCCTAATACAGGAGCAACGCCGCCTTCTGTAGTGCAAAAGAAACCACAGCTTGAGGTGGGCAGTGATCCATGACATTGGGAATCTCTGAGTTCTGCAAATCATTTGGTCGAGACCACTTTAGTTGTTGAGAAGAAATTTAGAAAGAGCATGAGTCTTGTTCCTACTCCAGGAAAGGCATTTGTAGATTCAGCTGACATCCACTGGGATCTGGCCAGATCCTGAGGCTGGGTGTGTTTGAGCAAAAAGCGCGACTGAAAGTGTTTGTCTAGACAGGTCCTGTTTGAACACTGACCACCCTACAGGAGTACCACAAACACCAGACAGCACCAACTGTTCAGTAACTATTTAGGAAAAGAAATGCTTTCAACAAGCACTTTCTTCTGTAGCAACAGATGGCTTGAAGCTGCCACGAGTAAGAATTCCTAATGAAGTCCTTCTAGAGGAGCTCCTGCAAAGGGCAGAGGAAGGAGAGGAATGTGCCCTAGATTCACAAAAGTGCTCATCTGCACTCATGCTGTCCTTCTCTGATCAGCTGTAAGGGAAGAAGCAGAATCTCACTGCCTCCTTGCAGAGATTAACCTCAATCAGCAAAGTCAACCAATGAGACAAATAGAAAATCAAGCAAACAGTTTTTTTAAAAAAGACATGAGCTCTAAGGTGGCTTTTTTCAAGGTTCATTGTTAGTAAATTTTTGTGGCATGCGGAGAACTGGGATGGAGCTTTCATATTTCCGACAGCAATGACATGTGAATGGAGTGCTGTGCAGAGAGCATGAGGCAGAGAGACCCCTTTGCCATCTCTGCTGCAAAATCTCAGAAAATCAATACTAATAATATTAACATGCAGGGAGGCTGAAATAAAGTCTATGCACCAGGGCTGTGATATTTAAATATGGTCTTTTCAGTGAGCAGTGGAGGAAAACAAGGTATAACGGGGAGAGCAGTTCTCAGATCCAGAACTAATAAGGAACTTAGACCCCTGAAGTTACTTTCTGTGATATCTAATTTTCACTCTTCTGGCTCTAAGAGTAGAACTAGATGTCCTGAATGAGATTTCTGGGTGTCCTATATTATGTACACAATACAAAACTGTGAGGTGTATTTGAGAGACCACAAGATCATGTTGCCTTTCAGAGGGACCTCAACAGGACGGAGAAATGGGCTGACAGAACTTAATGGAGTTCAACAAAGGGAAATGCCGAGTTCTACACCTGGGGAGGAAGAAACCCAGGCACCAGTAAAGGCTGGGGAGCAAGTGTCTGGAAAGCAGCTTTGAGGGAAAAGACACAGAGGTCCTGGTGGACAAGAAGTTGCACATGAGTTGGCAATGTGCCCTTGTAGCAAAAAAAGGCCAGCAGCATCCTGGGCTGTATTAGGCGGAGTGTTGCCAGCAGATCAAGGGAGGTGATCCTTCACCTCTATCCAGCACTGGTGAGACCCATCAGGAGTGCTGTGTCCAGTGCTGGGCTCCTCAGTACAAGAGAGACATTGGCATACTGGAGTAAGTCCGGTGAAGGGCCACAAAGATGGTTCAGGTATTGGAGCATCTGACGTATGAGGAGAGGCTGAGAGAGCTGGGACTATTCAGCCTTGAGAAGAGAAGATTCAGGGGGATCTTATCGCTGTGTATGAATATCTGTTGGGGTGAAGTAAAGAAGATGGAGCCATCTTGCAATGTCCAAGATGTCCTCAGTGGTTCCCAGTGACAGGACAAAAGGAAATGACAGAAATTGAAGTAGAGAAAATTCCACTTAAACATAAGAGAAAACATTTCTATTGAAAGGGGGGAGATGGGGAGGGCAGACTCTGGAACAGGTCACCCAGAGACTTTGTGGAGTCTTCATCCTTGGAGGTATTCAAAACATGAATGGACGTGGCCCTGAGCAAACTCCTCTAGCTGATGAGCAGTCCTATTGACAAATTAAACAAATGAGCTTTTGAAAATGGGAAAGGACAGTAAACTCCAAGACTTTAGAGAATAAAGACTCTTTAAAAGAAGTGAGGCATAAGAAGGTATCCATTGGTAAATTATGTGACAAACAAAGAAGGAGTAAGGCCTACAGAGCCAGAATGCTCTGCATTCAGTGTTCAAAGACCTGAATGTTTCTGTCCAGTTAGACTCCAGGGCTGAGTCTCTCTTCAGACCCAATTTTTTTCTAATGGCATTCTCATATTTGCCATAAAGAACCTCACCAACTGGGGTGCCGTGTGATTAGGGGTAGGGTGGGACTAGCATGGTTCTGCTGATATTTCTCTCAAAACATAACTTCATGGATCATTTAATCACAAATTCCTTAACTGCCCAGTGTAGTCTTGATCAAAATCCAATGGTAGGCCACACACAACAGTACCATTTATTTAGCTGGATAAAATGTAGTTGTCAATTTACTTGGCTCTGTGGAATCTGAAGATTAATAATGAGGCTTCACTCTGGCATTTGACTATAGCTGTTGCAGGGAGGAAGATAATTTTCTTTTACAGTGACTTAATAATTTATCCCCTGACCACAGGAATATTCAATAAATAGCTTTATTGACCATCTGGGCAAACAGAAATTGCACTAGGCTATGTCCAGAAGACATTACTCTTTTGAATGCTAGTGGGGCCAGGCCATGGTGTGGGGATAGGGTGCTGCAACACTCTTCTTGATTGAGTAGGAAATCTTTGGATGTAAAGAAACTGCAAACTTAAATTATAAAAGAGTGAAGGGCTCTATGCACGGGTTGCCTTTTGTGAGGCAGCCAGATGGTGGATGGGTTGTGTGAGTCCTTGAATAAGAAGGCTGAGAAGCATCTTTCAGCTTATTAGCTGAATCACAGAGTGTGAAAGAAACTTTAAAACCTGCTAGACTAGAAAGTAGCTTATTTATAGAAACATGTCTGTGAACTGTATTATCTATTCCTATACTGCATATTGTATCTCGTATTACTATTATTTGCTCTTACCTTAGCCCAGCCTGAAATAAAGTGAGTTAGAGATAATGGGCTAATACCAAGTCTTTTATCCTTTTGGCATGCCAGTCCTTAAAATGAAGTTGCTGAGATACTCCAACAGCGCTCAGTTCCCAGAAAACCCCAAGAGAATGGGAATGTACATCCCCTCACACCCCACAGGATGCCTGGCAGCAAGGAGAATCTTCTCATGGTCACTGTTAAGCCAGAAGGTCTTTGATGTGCAGGAGACCCAGGAGCTTTGTGCTGAGACTATTGGATTTGCAAGGGCTTTAAGGTAACATTGCAGGGACAGGCAACAGGCTGTTAGGCTGATATAGCAGGAACAGACTCATTCCAATAAGACTGTGTTCTAAGAAGATGGTCCTCTCCCTGGAAGAATTGCTTGGCCCAGAGCCCAGGTGCTTGGGTTACAGGTGTAGCCCATGAATACTCTGGGTTTGGGGAGGCTACAGTTCATTTATTTCAATTTGCCTGAGAACCAGCATCAGTGAGTGCAGTACCTGCCACAGAGACAGTCCTGCTTTTTTCATAATACAGTTTTGTTGCAGATATTGTAACCAGTAAAGCAAAAGTAGCTGGGCCTATCAGGTCTGATTATGGAGGTATATGCTGTTGGGTTTTTAGACTTTTCCCTGAGTGTCTTGGTACCTTTCTTGATGCCAAGGTTAAGAAGGTTAGTGCTAGTGTGAGAAACAGTTACATCCTTAATCGGTCAAAGCCTATTTAGTGAGAAACAGATCAGTGTAATGCAGAGGATTAGTCCTAGCAAATGTTCACACCACTACAGAATAGCAAAACCAATTCCCATGGTCCTCAGGGGTTGTGCAGCTAATTATCCCCGTAGTGAGCCGAATGTCCTGGCAGAGACATCAATTCACTTGAGCAATATCCCCCAGGGAAACAGAGCACCTGAGATGTTAAGAAATGGATGGGCACCATCTCCGTCTCTCCTTACGCAGGGAGTGGTGGGTGAGACTCAGCACTCAAGGTGATGAGATCTGTGTGTGTGTGTTAGACAAGGGAGGGATGTACCAGGGCCCAGAGACCATCCCCTTGTTGGGATTTGGGGGGGGGGATTACGATGTTTCAGCACAGCAGTATGTTATAATGCCACAGTATAACGAGTGATTTCTTGGGGTGGTGGGTCAGTGCATTACTGCTCTATTCTGCCAGGTGATCACCACTCAGAGCCTGAGTATGAAGTTTATAAACAGGAATTGAGAACTGCTATAAAAGGAGGAGTGACCTGGTTACTGCAGAGAATTATTACTTGGTTGTTGGGGTTTTTTTTGAGATTTTTTTCTCTTAAAAGCAGTCATGATGTTTAAAATCAAGGCAAAAGCTACTGCTTTTCAGAAAAAAAGCTAGAAAAAATAAATTAGTTGAAAACTCAGAATTGAGGGATTAAATCTCTCCCTTGCGGGCATCTCCTGAAACTACATGGGATCCTTGGGTTTTGCTTTTGAATGTAAAGCAAAAGACAAAGCCAGATCTCCTGGGATTTAGGCAATACTTGCGTTCCCTTGTACCTAACCCAGCACTGCTGAGTGAAGGGTCTCCATCCATCCTAAATACTAGCTGCAGATTCAAGAGAAGGAGGCATACTTTGATGTCAGGAAACTTCCAGTCACAAATTCTAGGTCTGACATGATTTTTGTAGGTCTCTACAAGTACTAACACCATCTGATCTGGCCGTTTGTTTCAATTCACCTGCACCCATACAAACAGCAGAGGAGATTCAGCAGTCTGTTCCCTAGGGTCAGGTCTGGCTCCAGACTTTTGAATGTCAGGGTTGGCAGTTTCGGATACTACCCCTTCTCAGTTTCCCCGTCTTGTTATGTGGTGCCAAGAGTGTTTGGAGAAAGGTTTGACCTTCAGTGTCTTCCTTGCCAGCCTACCAAAGCAGCTGAGGTTTAGCTGCCTGAGAGGAGTGAAATGTGAAACTCAGAATCATTAAAGCAATTTAGTTTAATAATTCAAGTAGCAATGTAAGCAAGGATGAGCAAAAGCCAAGACCTCACATCCAAAGCCAGATTGTGGGTGTCTGAGGATACAGAAGTCTGGACTATGTTGGATTTTGCTCCCGCAGTGAGTGTTTTCTGGGTAGGAGTGGGCTTTTGGCCTTGAAAGTATTTTTTACACAAGCCAGAACATGGTCTAGTTCTTTAAATGCAATACAGGTTGTCTGAGGAGTCATCGGTACCATGTCTCTCACTCTGATTTGTGCATTTGCAACTTGTTTATCTCCCTTCTGCAAGATAGGTATTCAACTTTTGCAATAGGAGGTGGCTAAATTTCTCCCAAAGAGCCAAACTCAGCTCTGGGAAATAGGCTTGCAGCAACATCCCTGCAAAGGGCTGACAGGGGGTAACAGGACATTTCCGACCAAATAGGTGTTTGAGTTATTGGGGAATTGAATTTTTTTCCTGAGGACTCCTTTCCCTTCTGTGGAAGTTACTTTTTCACTCGCAGTCTTAGTCTGCTGTTCAAACTGATGCAAAGTGCCTAACACAGATAGCAATATCCAAGTCTGCTGCGGGTATTAATGGATAATTGAAGCAGTAATGCAAGTGAATGGTGAGCATCCTCCAGTGTGTAACTGATTGATGTCCTTGCTTCTGCAGAAACTCACAGATCACCAGCTGATACAAGGTCTATTGGGGAAGAGGAAAAAACCCACCTACATGCACAAACATAGATTCTAACTTGGTTTAAGACTTCCTGCAACTTACAGTGAGATTTGAATGAAAAACATTATTTCTGAGAATAATAACTTCAGTAGTTAAAAAGAAATATAGGAAGGCAATGCAATCTTCCTGCAGGTGCAGATAACCTTCTGGGACTTACACCTGGGACAGAGAAGGTAAAGCTTAACTCACAGACAATGGAGAAAGGATGAAAAAAAAACCCCTCTGAAAAGCTTTCATCAAAGAAAATTGAATTTAGGGGATGAATTTTCCCCATAAATCTAGGAGTAAAAATAGCCAAGGCTGGCTGATAGTGGTCTGAAAAATGAGTTCAGTTAGAACGGTCACAGCTGTGATGGATGGGGGAGCTGCTTCTTATCAGGTCAGGCCAGTAATAGAAAGGCAATGGGATAATCATCAAATAACTCTTTTTACTACCTATCAGTTACACATAAGTGGTTGCCTTACAGAACCAGTTAACTGGTGACAGTAAATCTGAGCAGAGCCTGTATGCTTCAAATGAGGATCTCCTTGTGCTCCTCCCTTACTCATTCAAGTGCATTTTGGTTTTCCATCTTTGGTGTTAGCCAGGTTAGATCTGACTAAATGCTGTTGCCATCTGATAGCGTCTTGGTACCTATGGGAAATGTGCTAGAGATGCCACGCTAGTTTCAGGCAGACATGCATCACCAGCAAGCCTCCTTCCCCAGACTTAACTGGTTTCGCCAGTGTGACTAAGCTGAGGTACTTTAAGAGATTTATTTTTCAGATAAGAGTAAGGCTGAACGCATGACTATGGCTCCTAAATAATAATGCTCTTGTTACTATTGTTATTGCTACTGCTACTACTAATACTATTACTAATACAGGTGGTATAGCATACTTACTATTGCTAATGATAAAAGCAACAAGGAACAACAAAAATGAAGACATTTCTCTCACTCTTCCTGAGGCCTATAACTTCCCTGGCAAGATTAAGAATAATAGCACTGACTCCCTGCTACCGTCTGACCTTGGATAGCTGCAGTTTATCTGTGCAGGAGTTTCCTAGGGAGTCACTTCAGAGCTGGTGTTCTTTAAGTTTGTTGACACTGTGGGTAATTTTGGTGTGTGCTGCAGGGGTGCCTTTAAACTGAGGGGTGAAGAGGGTGGGTGGGTATATGAAGATAAATAGGCTGATGGGAGAGGCTATATTGGGGCTATAAGCAATTACAAGTATGTTATTAGTCCAGCGATAAAATTGTGACCATGTCCATGTTCACATGGATGTGCGATATGTCTCTGAAGCTCATTTACAATTTTCAGAGCAGGAATGATACCCATATAGCTAGATACGTGGCTGCTCCCTGTGTTTCCAAGTTGAAATATACTTCTGTTCTGTAGAACACGGACCCTTATAGTATTCTGGGTCAACTATTGTGCTGGGGCATGGCGTATGCACAGAACAGCCAGGTCAAGATCTTCTCTGGCCCCTGACACTTACTGTTTTCAGTTCAAAGGAGGCAACCCCAGAACTGGGCACAAAGGGCTGGCTGGGCAGAAAGAAACTGGGCTACTGGTATGACACAGTCTCAGTTGTTTCTGTTACTTAGGATGGTCTTTAGAAAATAAACTATCTTTTAGCCTAATGGCATATTCCTGGTGATGACAGGGTTGCATCCACCAATGAAGTTACCAAGCATCCGTGAAGCAAATGGAAACCTGCAGCCATGTTCTGTGCTCCCTGCTCTCCTCAGCTGCAGAGTAGAAGTCATTGACCTTTCTCACTGAATAGGGGCTTTTTACTTTGCTGCTTAATAACTTGTTCAGTGGAGGCCTAACTTTATTTGGGGTTTGCATACTGCTGTATTGTTGATACAATAATTGTTCATAAAAGGAAAATGTTCACTTCTTTGTACGTCTCCTTCTCGTTTTAACACATACAGACAAAAAAACTGCCAAAAGAAAAATGCTCACCATTTGACTACTAGTGATGTTGTCTTAGTTGTTTTCATCCTTAAATCTTCATCATTGGAGCTTCATCTATTCACAAAGCTTTGCAGTTTTCCTTACAAAGCACTACACTATTCGGTGAAGCTTGAACAGACTCATGAGTTTAATTAGTTATGTGACTTAAAGGAAAACATGGTTGCAGTTTCCTACATGCCATGTCACACTACGCATCTGTCAAATAGGCTGTGGGAGTCTTCTAAGAAGAGCTTGCCCTATTATTCAGAAAGCCAAGGCCTTTTGTTCCCTTCAGTGGCAGCTTGACTTAATAATTAATACTTAACACTATGTAAACATGAGTTAATGAATCCTCATGCTACCCCAAGGCTAAGGATTAGTGCTTCCCTTGCATGAAGGGGGAGACTGGGCTACAGCAAGCCCCATTGTGTCTCCTTCTCCAGTTACAATGGCCCAGGAAACTTCAGGACTGTGATGCCCTTATAGAAGAAACCGGCTTTAGACAACAAACAGGACGGGTTTTATTCAGGGACAGTAGGAAGAAATACTAGGTACTGTGGCTCTGTGCTTCTGGATCCTGATCTTGCTGGTGCAGCAGAAGGGTGTGATACCCGCCCTTTCCAGATATAGGCAGGAATTCATGGTGCTGTGAGTGGGGCTGGCTAATATAAATTCAGCTTCCATGTAAAAAATAACTCGTAAGGGACCGTGACTTGCATGGCAGCTCCTCCTTGACCTTTTTGAAAGTTTGATGTCATAGACTGAGGTACATAGTGATTAGTCAGGCTTGTCACTCTGTCTCATCTCATAAATCAAGAGAAATGGTGGATCCTTGAAAAATTCAATACTTAAGTGCAGGTGCCAGAGTAAAATAGAATATAGAACTCAGGTCAAGGAGAAACAATTCAGGTTCAAATAAAGAAAAAACTCAGTCAGATAATAATCCCTTGAGCATTTCCTCTTAGGAATACAAGAGACCACCTGGAGTCTCCTGCTCCACGGAATAACTGTGTGGAGTTTAGAAAGATACAGATGATGCCAACAATATGTTCCTCTTCTCTGCTCTCACCCACATGCCACAAGTCCCTAAACATTCACTGGTGTTCCTGTACCGTAAGACTTTCAAAGCGCAAATGCCATACCCAGAATTCAGACCTACTGGTGAGATAAGCAGGGAAATCTGCTCTCAGACGCCTGCTCCATAGTTTTGCTTTGGACTAGATCTATGAATGGCTCATCAGCTGGAGTTGGCGGACAAATACTGGGCATTTTTGAGCATGTCTCTGAAGAAAACTTATGTTCCCAAGGTACATAGGTTAGGCAAGGCCTGATCAGTGGTTTTCAGTATGTTGATGACGCCTAAGCAATGGCTTGAAGTGCCTGTATGGATAGGAGAAAAACTGGGTGTCGGTGGCTTAACAAATTCACTCAAAGCTCTGGCAGAGCCAATAACTGGATCCAAATCTTCCAATATCTTCCTGTGTCGGCACACCTAGCTGGACATAAAACTGAACCACAGCTGTGAGTCTGTGCACTTTCATCCTTTTTTTCAATGGCATCAAAGACTAAAACACCGTAGCCAAAACTCTCCTATCAGGCTGTGGATGACTTTAAACTCTTGCAGGTCAATGCAAAGCTTGGCAGGGAAGGGACTCCAGGGGAAGGGGAGGCCTCTTCTTCAAAGCACCTTAATCCTACTAGGGAATTGCTTCTGAGCCCACTGCTGAATGTCATCCTCCCCTGCCCACATCAGCACTCTGTTGAGGAGTAACTCGATGGCTTAAGCTTCTCCCTGTGACTCGGGCTTCTCCCCAATGATTGCAGTGATGACGCAGCAAGAGCGGCTCATCACTGACTCACTCCATCGACGTCTCTGAGAGAAGCAGGGGCAGGAGGGAGACCTGCATTTCCTTCATTTAAATTCCAGATTTTCTGTGAAGGTGCCAAAGCATGCCTGAGACTGCCTGCATGCCACGCTAGAGAAACCTTCACACTCGCTTCCTCTGGGAAGCTGCCTGTGGCATCCAGCACCCCTCTGAGTCAGGGCTGGCGGCTCTCCTGTTTGTTTGTTTCATGGGACATAGACAAATGCATCACGTGGGAAAGTGAGAAATGAAAATACGTTCAAAGGATGGTCAATGGCGCAGTGGTGAATGCTGTAGCTTTTCACACAACATGAGGGAAAATAAGACTTGACAATAGCGGCATTAATAACGTACGTGTGTGCCAAAGCACCACAAGCAACCAGAAACAGCTGCGTGTTGCAGGGTCTTCCCCAGTTCTCTGTGGCTGTTGCCTTGGGATGTCTGATAAATCACCTTTGTCTCAAGCTGAATTAAAAGAGGCCTCTTTTGTCAGTGCATGTGTTACTACGATGTTCCCAATACCCTGGTTCCTTGTCTGAAAAGCTACTACGTAGTGGAGCCTCCTGGAATCTTTATCTTGGTGTCTGCCACAGTTTTGCCCTGAACATGTTGTGCCTTTGCAAATTATAATCCGATTTGAAAGTGATACTTATCTAAAGTGGGCTAAATGATTTACAGTTCATAATCCTGGACTTCAATAAAAGTTTAGGCATTAGACACACAATATCTCTCTGTCCAGAATGTAGTGTTATAATCTGTCAAGGCCCCTTATTTGGGAGAAGGGATTGAATTCCTTATGTGTAGCACAGACATCATCACTTGCGTGATCCCCTAACATTCAAGTCATTACACCACTGACTGCTCCATTTCTCAAGCGACTTCTACAGCTTCGTTTCTGTGCCTGATCCCAGGAGTTTTATTTCCTTGGTTCACAGAGCATCGCAGCAGCAGCAGCAGTCTTCGTCATCAAACCGTTGGTGACATTGATGTCTGAGAGTTCAAAGCCTTATCCAGCTCAGGTGTTTCTGCAAACAAACTTCAGCCAAGGGTTTTTTTAATAGAAAGGATATTGTCACAGTCATCAAAACAGGACGAGTCTCTGCTACAAGTTTTTTTCAGCATTTTCTGCAAAGTGGTGTTCTCATCCATTAATGGGAGTTGTGCAGGCCTCCATACCTGCGCTGTTGTTAGTACAATGGACAAGCATTTGGAAGACGACCTCAGTGTGCTGGTGTCCTGATGCTCTGCACCAGCTCTTGCTGTCACCAGTCCTTGGGAGGGAAAATGTTGCTGGTGGGGTGGTAACTGGCCCTTGCTGGCGTACAAGCTCCCGTGATAACAACAGTGACCCTGGGAAGAATCTGGAGAGGCAGCAGACAAATTGTCGCTAAGTCTGTCTACAGAGCCATGTCCTAGCACTTCACAGATTGCAGTTCTCAAAAGTATTTGTTCCAGGCCAAGGAAAAGCAAACACTGTATTGTGAAAAGAAAATAATGTTTAGCATTGGAAGGCAACACCAAGTATGTTTAGCTATAAAGATCCTGCAAATATAAATGAGAGGGAGAGCAATATGAGGTAGGAGCATACAGATGAAGAATGACTGAGGTGGATCTGGAGATTTGGGTTGAATCTGTGCCTTGCTGCATCCAGGCAGCCTTGGGCTGCATGAGGACCTGCTCAGCAGGAGATCAGGGTCCCATCACATTACTGAGTGCAGTCACCTGCAGACACTGCTGAGTTTAGCTCAGTGAGTGCCTAGGCTTCAGATAGACACTGGATTAGCTTGTGAGTACATTGCAATATTTTCTTATAAAGCAATACCCTTCTCCAAATCTGGACAACCCTGAATAACCTTTCACAGGCAGCTCTCTGCCTGCTATTGAGTCTTTTCTTTTGCAATCTGAAAAGAAGACAAGCATTTCTAGTTCTAGGCTGACACTGTCCAGACACATAATGGAAACAACGTGCTTTGTTTCTGCTCCTCTGGTTGTGGCGCATAAGATGTATTGGAACAGGTCTCAAAAAAGCTACAGTGAGGAGGACAGGAACAGAATGAAGTTTTTTTGCCTCAAGTGGTTTCTGGAATGAATTTGTCTTCCTTTACTTTGGGCACTGCCCTTGTGGTATTAACAGAGTATATACTCCACTGCCTTAAGACGTGGGAACGACGTATTCTGCTTGTGAGACCCATTTGATCTATATTTTCCACCACTGTATGAATCCCTACAGGGATGGCTTCCTCATCTCCCACAGATCCCACCTCTATTTGTTAGTGTTACTGCCATGCAAGATATCAGACTTCAAACTAGCTGTTGGGGAAAGCCTTGTCCAATAACTAGGTAAGAGTGGGATGAAATCCCAAATTTTATGGGATTTAATTTTTATGGCAAGCAGATTTGATTCCTCCAAGGACATTTGCTTGACATCGTTAAATTAGAATTTTGGAAATAAAGTAGCTGGAGACTTAGCTCAGAGTTTGAAGGCAAAATGAGTTGCCATTACCAAAAATGCAGTATAGACAGTCTCTAAGGTCTCTGGAGGGAGATTTGGAGATTCTGTTTAACCCATTAAAGGCTTCATGGTGAAGCTTAGGACTGCTGTGTTATTTATGAGTGGTTCTTATACTCCTGGTTTGTTTATGCCACAGATTCTTACAGAAATATTAAGAGTTAGAGAGTTATAAAACATTTTAAGGTCTGCACATCCCACTATAAATCCAGGGTTGCCTTAGTTACCATCTGACTACCTGCACAGGTTAGGGGAAAGAGAGAGAGACTGAGAGGGAAAGAGAGAGATTAGTACCAATACATTTTTAAAATCTCAAAAAATCTTGTGAACTGTAATGTTGTGATATGACAGAAAGCTTTCAAGACCTGCACAATACAAGAAGACTATGAAAGAAAAGATTTGGACTGGCAGCTCTCTGACAAGATAGTGAACACACTTATAAGTCTTTTTATTAAGAAAATCATGAATCTGAGTATTGCCTAATCAAAGATTTAGTGAAGCTGATACTTAGTCTCTTCTTGAGCAGTTTCTGTGTTTGGGTTGGAGAGCTGTGTCTTGCCTGGTAATGAAATGTGCTTCAGCCTCTGATTGCGAGAGCAGTTGGCATGGCACAACTTATATACTTATGATTAAATCATCTTCCCAGCCCTCTTGTCCAACTGTGTATTGGGACCATCTACTGGGAGGTAGTCTATGCTACCTCCTGACCCTGGTGGTTAGGCTGCACTGCCCTATGAAGCAGGCACAGGCACTGCCCATATTAGTTAGTATGGACCAAAATCATGCTATGGGGTAGCCTGATGACTAAATCGTAAAGACTGGATGCAGGATAGCATGATCTGCTCCATGCTCTAGTCTGATAAATGGAGACACATGGAGAAAAGACATCTTCTGAATATCTTCAAAAATGGTATGGCTACTTGAACAAAGCAGGCTGGAAGGGTGACACTGGTATTCCTGTGAAGTTTTGTGACACAGTTGTGAGTCACATTATAGTGGATGTTTTTCTTAGAGCAAGTCCCAGCTGCCAGAATCAACAGCAAAGACTTGAAATTCTCAGCCTTCATTCGAAAAGACAAAGGAGAAGATTAAATCAAATAATTCTAGCACACTGTCGTGAAGGAAATTTTGCATGAATGGAGGTCCCCCTGTGGGCAGAGAGGCCAGCATTTCATAAAAGCTGTTATTTTAAGCCAAGCTCATAATCTTCTGAGAACAGACTCATTTCTTTGTGAGGAGTACTGCTAGCAGGTTAGATGCCTCTCACTCCTAATACTTTCTTCATTCAACTGCCCTATGCATCCACAGTAAACCAAATTTCCTTTTTTTTTTTTATAAGGCAAAATGCACCTAAGCTGGAAAAAGTTTGGAAATAAAAATGGAAGTGCCTGTCCCATGTCCATTCTCTCCACACAATCTGGGGCAATAGTCATGGCTTATTAGGCCTATGGATTGGCTGTTTGGTTAACTGCTACCAAGTAATATGATCATGTAGGTTGAGAGCTGTGTATCGACTTACATGGGAGTCTGAGTCTCCGGGGAAGCTGAATACAGATGTTTGCAGTCACTCGTCTCTAAATGATACCCCAGGGATCTTGGATATTAGTGATGATAGCTCCTAACTGTGTCCTGACAAAAATAGTTTCTCTAAATTAGAATGAGGAGAATGGGTAGAAATCATGACACATTTATTTTATTTTTAGTCAGAGTTTGTACTGAAATTGGTAGGAAATGTAGTTGTGTGGGCACGCTGGCTATTTGTTAGTCAGTATCCCCTAATCCCTTATAAATTTTAACCTGATGGCTAGTTTCAACCAAGTCTAAAAGAAAGTTTAAGATGTCAGATCTCAATTTTCCGTGTGAATAGGATAAAAGATGCTAGTTATGCTCTGACAGAAAGGTCATAGGCATGGTAGGTCCTACTAGAGGTAGCAGAATTCACACAAGAATGCAGCTTTAGGACATGGGACCCACACCTATTAGCTTCCAACTCAAGGGCCTACTAGTTTCTAAATGAGGTGAGAGAGGGAAGGATCCCAGACACCAAAATGGATGTTGGGTATAAATAGAAGAATTTGTCTGAAAAAAATATTTATTTTGGGGTAGGAGTGAGCTGCAGTGTTGCAAAAGAAGCTGCATCTTCTTACCTTAACATGTTCAAAAGAGTGGCTGTACTATTTTATGTCAGAGTGATGAAAAATTTGGCCACCTAGATTGGGTTCTGGCTGGTGTGTTGCATCTCACTGAGGTTTTTTTTTGACTGTTCATGCCCAATCAATATTTTGCAAGATTTCCTGACTCACTGTGGTAGGTTAAGCCCAGTAGGCAGCTAAGCACCACACAGCCGTTTGCTCGCTCCCCTCCAGTGGGATGGGGAAGAGAATTAGAAGGGCCAAAGTGAAAAAACTTGTGGGTTGAGATCAAGACAGTTTAATAGGTAAAGCAAAAGCCGTGCACAAAAGGAAAACAGTATGAGGAGTTTATTCACTAATTCCCATTGGCATGCAGATTTTAAGCCATTTCCAGGAATGCAGGGCTTCATCATGTGTAATGGTTCCTTGGGAAGACAAACACCATAACTCCCAGTGTCCTCTCTTCCTTCTTCTTCCCCCCAGTGCTGACTGCTGAGCATGATGTCATACGGTCTGGAATATCCCTTGGGTCAGATGGGGTCAGCTGTCCCAGCTCTGTCCCCTCCCAGCTCCTTGTGCCCCCCCCCAGCCTACTTGCTGGTGGGGTGGTGTGAGAAGCAGAAAAAGCCTTGATGCTGTGTAAGCACTGCTCAGCAATAGCTAAAATATCCTTGTTTTTATCAACACTGTTTTCATCAGAAATCCAAACCATATCACCATATGAGCTACTATGAAGAAAATTAGCTCTATCCTAGCCAAAATCAGTACACTCACTAAGGAACTCAAATATTATATGTAGTGATTAAAAAATGCCCCAGATTTCTTTCTTCATTGGTAGCCATAGTAATGAACCATCTTAGGTAAGAAAATCAGGAATGCTAAGCTGGAAGGAAACAGGATCCTCCATTGAGGTAAAGGTGAAAGAGGGACCCAGGCAGGCACTTGCTCTTCCTGCAGTAACTCTGGCTGCCTGGCAGTATAAACTTTCCTCATAACGTAATGACCCTTTTTCACGAAACCTGCACTCAGGCAAACGTGTACTTCTTGGGATAATAAGACCAAATCAGCTTTTTTGGCAACAATGCATGTTGGAGGAGTTATTGAGGTTCACCCGCAGACAGAAGACTTGGACATCAATCCTTATTCTCAGTTCTGGCATTGAAGATGTTGTTCCTCAGGGCTTTTTTTTACCTTTCTCCATCGTGAATGCAATCATAACTTACCTGTCTTATCTGTTGAGACTTTCTTAAAAAGATTATAACATAAGAGTAGCTTTCAAACTGTAACTAAGAAATATTTATTCTCACTGATCACTGAACTAGGTGGGATCAAATATTAGACTGGAATACAGAGTTGAGTGCAAAATAGTCCCCAGTACTTACTTCATGGCCTCCCGTTTCCTTTGCTGTCTTGATGTCTGAAATATACTGGACAGATACTTTTTCTAGCAGTGTTAAACATAGATGAGTAATTCTTATGGTCTTTAAAAGTAGTTCAGGCAAAGAACTACCCATCTGCACAACTAATGCACTTATAACCACCACATCTTAGAAAATGCCTGGCTTGCTTTAAGGGCTCCTTGTTCCGGCAATTGAAGCTTACTGAAACAATAAATATGGCAATGCTGTCATTTCTGATGGGGTGAGGAACTCAGAACTGTTTAGTGTTAATTTACTCCTTGAGGTGGTTTGAATTTTGACAAAAATATAGTGTTTTGCTGTTACTTTTTCAGTTTACTGGCTGAGCATTTCTTTAAATGCTTACTGCCTCTGCTCAGCAATATAAAAGCAAGATTGCTTTTTATTGCCATTCTTTCCCAGCACAAGACTGTGCCTGGCTCTCTTACAGACTTAGCTAAGCTTGTCAATCTGAGAACTTCATTTGTAATTTGCCAGGAGCCCTCAGGCCATATTTCTTGGAGTAGTCCTCTGTCTCACAGGAGAGGTGATAGATTCACCCTTAGGAGTGTGGGATAGCAAAGGACCAGCAGGTATCCCCCTGTGCAGGTTCTGTGGGGGCTTGTGATGTTGTGGTAGGTGGGCTGCATGCTTTCCCTTGTGTCCCATTTCCAGTGGGACTGAGCAAACTGCAGGATCCCAGGGCAGTGGTATAGCTCAGGGAATTGTATTTGCTGTTCTGGGGATGGTGGCACTGCCCCGACCTTGTCCGCTGCTCATCCCAGTGCTGTTCCCTTCCCCTACCCTACAGTACTCAGGCTTCTCTGCACATTTTGACTCATAGCCTGGTTCTTGTCCCTTCTGCTCTCTTGGCTGCCTTGGTGTCAGCCTCCATGCTTTCAGTCCCATAACTGTCTCTACCAGCCAAAAAAGAAGCAACATCAGGAAAAATTTGGCCCAAAACCTGGAATGGAGCATGCTGGCTAGACTGAGATTTTTAGAAGGACCCAGAGACTCTGTGCAACATATTCTGCTGAAACTGCAGCTCGTCAGACACAGAGAGAGTAGACGGGACAGTGCTGATAAGTGAAGCGTAGCGGTAAGCATGAAGGTGTTAGAGAATCATCATGAAAACAGCGAAATAATTACTTTAAATCTATGGAAGATTTACTTCCCTAGATTTACTTTAAATTACTTTAAATCTGCTTCTTTCCTTTACCTCATTCCTTCAAACAGCAGAAGCAATTTTGGTGAAATTTTGTAAGGACCCTGCTTTTTCCACAGTGAAAATATACATTTAAGGGAAATGTTTAAGCCTTTCAACCTCCAAGCTTGCTGTTTGTAAATAACAGTTACGGCGTGATAAGAAACTGTCTGTTGATCTCAATGGAAGCTGAGGACAAAAAGAGAAGGCTAAGACAGAAACACAAGGGACAAAGAGGAAAGATCATTCAAAATGTGTCAGATCAGTGAACACACACTGTCCTGCATTGACGGCTCACTCTTGCTTATTTTCCTCCAGCAAAAAAAAGTGCCTTTTCGTACTCTGCAAGTACAGCCTGTGTCTCACTGAAGATGCTGTGAGGGGGAGGGGAATGCTCAGAGAGGAGCTGAAAAGTGAAGGGAAAATTCCATTCATGATTCATTTCTGCGCTTGGGACTTGAAGTTCAAGGTTCAAACTTCATTTAAAGGGATATGATTAAAGCTTGGGGAGTTTCCTAAGGGATTTCTGCATACAGAGATGGATAAGGGGGCCTCACAGCACTTGCAAAAGGACCTAAGCAGGGTGGGTGCCTAATCCTCTACAATTCCCTGCTTAGGCTCTTTTGTAGATCATAGTGAGTTCCTATCTCATATCTTAATATACCTTTGTAAACTTTCTGTAATCTCGTATTCACAGAATTCCTTTGCTTGGTTATAAAGCAGGCAGTTATTTGCAGCAATGCTCTCTGAGAACAGCAGATGCTTTCAAGCAGCATTTCCCCAGAATAATTTCCTTTCTATAAACTGTTTTATCCTCCCAGTAATAACAGCAGCCCTTTAGGAAAAGCAGAACATCAGGGCATTGCTGATACTGAGCATTCCCTGTATTTGTGCTGTACTGGGGCCAGTATGGTATGAGCTGGCTCTTACTTTACTCACCATAACTCCAACCTGGTATTCAGTCACCAGCCACTGAAGTCTCTTACTATGATATCTTCTCATCATGTCACTTCTCTTTCTCACTTTCCTCCAAAAATGAGCACTTCAGCATCCAGCTGTTCTCTACTTTTGGTAAGTCTGAATCTGGAAACAATGTAGGTGCATCTTTTCCCACCCCCTAGCTTCATTGTTTGAAACAGCAGAATATTTTTTGCTGAAACTTTAGAGATGTATATACCTCTATGTATTTATATCTCTCTTCATTTTTTGGCCTATTTTTAGATGCTACTGCTGAGTACCATGAGCTGCTGCATGTGAACAATGCATTACAGGTTGATTTATATTGCCTTTCTCTTGTTTTTCATTTTCTACTGCAACTGTAAAAAAGAATGTGGCTTGAAATGAAGTAAATCTGAGTAACTCACTTTATGATTACTTGGAAGAGTCTATCAGTTTTTCAAAAAAGTTGTAATTGATTTTATATAAGAAAGTAACTCCCTAGCTAAAGGACTAAGTAGAGAGAAGTCAGTTTTATAAAAGTATTGTATTTGTCTGAATCTCTTTATAGAGCTGCCTAAGTCTCAGACATTGCAAGAAAAAATGCAGACATTCCAAGCACAATAATAGAAAACAATGCTAAAAAAGGTCTTGAAAAGCAACCTAATTACCCCTATGAAAAAAGCCAAAGCTTAATAGATGCTTCTTTAGCCTAACAATTCTCAAGCATTAGGTTACAAGCAAAGGGCCTGGTCCCTCTTGTGCTCTATGAAATGTGTAGAGGTTTTTGGCAGGAGCACTCACTGATGAAATTTCATGTGGCTTTTGTATTTTTACTGCTCCTTTTTCCCGTTTACCTCCTTCAAAGCTTCTTCCTCTTCCACACCCATGAAATAGCTGTGACACTTGCAGAGATAGGCTGTAACCTCCTTATTTTACTCTGTACTGGTTTTGGCTGGGACCGAGTTAATTTTCTTCATAGTAGCTGCTATAGTGTTATGTTTTGGATTGGTGATGGAAACAGTGTTGGTAACACACTGGTGTTTCAGCTATTAAGCTGCTGGGACAGCTGACCCCAGCTGACCAAAGGGATACCCCGTACCACATGGTGGTACATGATGGTACATACCACAGAGGACAAAGGAACCATGCTGTTAGCACTTCTTGGTGTTGTCTCATCACATTGCGTTTGGATTTCCACTGGCGTGTCTTTCCAAAGCTGCACTAAACCAGCAACCTCTAAGTACGTCCCTGTTGCAAGCAGCCAGCATCCTCTGTCCCTGCAGTAAGGCCAGTTTTCCCATTCTTAGTCTGCAGGAAATTCTTCACTTAGAGTGTCTTAAGGAATAAGGATGGAGGTCACAGTTCCAAATGGTAATCCTTATTACTTGTTTTCACAACAGTCTCCATCCTGATTCCTGAGCTGGCCAATTGTGGGATCTGGCTGTTCACCACAGGTCAGGTTAGATGACCCATAGAGAATGATTTCATAGCCTCTTAACCTTCTTATCAAACACCCTTGGCATCTTTTAGGAAGGCTTGTTTGCCAGACCCCAAACAAATCTTTTA
Organism: Aviceda cuculoides; assembly: GCA_035590195.1. Classification (NCBI taxonomy): domain Eukaryota; kingdom Metazoa; phylum Chordata; class Aves; order Accipitriformes; family Accipitridae; genus Aviceda; species Aviceda cuculoides. Next base: position 15,043,695 of record JAVJGG010000037.1, on the reverse strand, counting down.
GCTCTCCAGTAAATCCCTTCTATTTTTTTAACTTTTTTTTTTTTTTTTTAAAGTGGACATGAAAACTGCACACAGAACTGCATAATGGTTTCTCCAGAATTCTATGTGAAAAGTAGGTAATTCTTCTCTCCTACTGCTGTTTGTGTTCTTCTGCTTATACGTCATATGCCTGAGTGAAAAAAAAAAAAAAAAGACACTGATCACACCAGTGTAATCTCTCAGCAAAGTTCTTAATGAGTGTTCCTTGCAAAGAAACAAAGAAATAGAAAATACTACTTTTTCTTCTTTTGGTTCCTTTTGCAATATCCCAAGAAATATTGCTCTACACATTATCAGCAGTATAAATCTAACTCTGCTTAGAAACCATTAGACCAAAATACACAAAAACTTGATGCCAGGTCTGCAACCATTGCTTTACAACGAATGATAGGAGGGAATTTTTTTTTCCTTATTTGTCCTCTCAGGGAATTCATAGCTTTTTCTTTATGACAGATAAAAATATTTTTAATAATCTTGCAACAAGGAATTTCGTGTGTGATTCTTAAAACTAATGCAAGATAAACAAAATCTTTTCTGCTTCAGCAGTATGAGTGATCAAAGAGTGCATCTGAAACACCTCTGGTGCTGCCTGGTACAATTCCATTCATCGGTGGCTCATTCTTTTCATATGAGTATGAAAAACCAGCAACATTTAATGCATTCGTATCCAGTCCCTTTTTTACACTTCATTTCCTGTTCTTCTTATGAAGCATTGTCAGACAACTAGATCTCTGTACTTTGTGGTTCATTAGCATCCTTGCCAAAACACTGACAAGATTACCAAGTGCTGAGGCAGACTCACTATTTGCACAAACACACATACACATGCACACATGCACAGGCTATTTAGATTGAATTATTATTCATAAGTTAGTCTTAATTAGACTGTTCATCAGTCTGAGAGATTATGCTCCCCTGTTATGAGTAGCATTAAATTACTTCTTAAAATTGAATACCATAGCTTGTTTTTCATGTGTGTTTTTTCCCCACAGTTTCAAAATAACATCCTCTTATTGCTGAAACAGTTGATAAGAATTTGACATTGCCCAGCTTGGCGTTAACTCCATAATCCTGCTCCTCCAGGCAGGAATTCTAACCTTGCATAAGAGGGAAACAGTTATGGGACAAGATCTTATCGAGCAAAACGGGCTGACAGGGAAATGAAGTGACTAGGATCTGGCCCGGCTTGCTTTCCCAGAGTTTTCATTCATGTGATTCCACATCTACATCCTAGGCAGACCCTGGCACTTCCAGCAGTCTCTTTGAAAGGTAGCTCCTATCTTAAAGAGAGGGTTTAAATGAATATTGTGCTAAGACACTTAGATCCTGAAGAAGAGAGGGATTAATCTGTCTTCAGCATTTCCTATTTCCTAGCATGGATGCTTTCAGCTTTCACGCACGGCTTTTATAGATACTTTTCAGAAAAATCCTTCCCCTCTGCCAGGACCCTGAACACTTTCCCAAGTGCAAGGTTTCTACTATAAAATCACACACCAAGCCAGGATTTGCCATCCTGAACCTCACAGTGGCTGACTGAACCTTTAGGACATCTTGGCCGGACAGAGAAGGTCAGTGCACAGGGTGGGGGGAGCTGTTTCTTTTCCCTATGGGCTGTCTTATATAATTTAATACCTGCTCTTGACTTCACTTCACAGTGCAGCCGTTTGTCTGCAAGCAGTCCAGGCTCCTGTGTCTGGAAATGAGTCTTTGGCACTGGCACCTGCAGAGGCAGCTGTATCTTTCCCACCTTTTTCACTAGAAAGTATCTGCTTGTGAATGCCTTCAGCTGGGCAGTCGGTTTGCCCTCTTTTCCATGTTCCTTAACAGACTGCACCATCAAATGCTTTTTTATTTTGCCTGTGACATGGTAAGGCAAGAGGCAAGAAAGATCAGAAAAGAATAATACTCACAAGCAGCCAAGAAGAAGAAAAGACAAAACAAATCCTCCCACCGAGGTAGAGATCTCAGAGCTCATTTATTTCAACTTCCAACTTACACTGAGATTTTCCAATTTGCTGACATTGAAAAGTACATCGAATCTTGGCTAAGGTACAAGATCTCAAACTCCGCTTTTTTTTTTTTTTTTTTTTTTTTTTTAAGCAGAATTTACATCTACAGCTGCACGGCAGACAGATAAAAGAGCAGGCAGATGAAGCCTGCCCTTTCCATGTTGGGGAGTTTGTGAGCACTGTGATAAATTTCAGAGGAGAGTTGTTTCCTTTGAGTTTCTGTTGTGTTGCGGTATTGAAAACCATCAAAGCTAATTTCCTTGTTGTCAGAACTGTGAGGGAGGAAAGAGACATTGCTGGGTTATTTACTTCATTGCTACCTTTTTTTCCCTTGGGATTTCAGCATCTGTGATCTTTCTTGATGATGCCCGGCCTGTCAAACTATGATATTAAAGTGTCCTGCCAATCTATTACCTCTCTTCAAACACGGCTTCCAGGTACAAGGAGGACCAAAAATCTACTGTCAAAGTGTGTTAAACTTGCTTTTTCTCCACTTGAGAACTACCTTAGCAACTTGCCATGCATCCAACTCAAATGAACCCCTTCAGTACAGCAGGAACCAACCAGTGGGTAAACTAAATTAAGGATCTGACTCACAGTTGCTCTGGGGAGCAAGCTGAGCTGTTATGAGTGATCCTTGCTGCTTAGTTCAAGCAGTCCTTGTCCACATGCAGAAGAGGACTTGCTGTGCGGTGGTCGCCCACCTTGCCTCACTGCCATACCCGTGTGAGGGCTTCAGAGGGTTAGCAAAGGGCAGCAGGCTTATTTCCTGGCTAAGAAGCAAACTTGTACTTATTCATGTTTGCCCTAGGCTCATGTGGCTTTTGTTGACCTTAACCTGCTGAAGATCGTAAGAGCTCTGTGACTCCGACCTACCTACTCAACAAGGAACCTCTAGAGTTTATCTATCTGAGCCCACAGTTTGAAGAAGTGAAACTAAACCTGCCCCACAGACACGTCTTCAAATATTCCAAGTTATGAATGTCCTGTAAGATCCATGAAATGCAAATTTCCTACAATTATATAATTTTCCTTTAATTTGTTCAGCTAGTATCATATCCTTATAATTGATTTTTAAGCTAGAAGAGATTTATAATTCTCCTTAAACTTGAAATGCCTTCATCCCAGTTTAAGACTTTTCTTCTTGTGTATTGTGTGTCCAAGCCCAGACGCTGGCAGTGGGGCTGCCGGGCGGCCTCTGTGAGGAGAGGCCGGGGCCGCCCCGTGCCGGACCCAGCC
>JAVJGG010000037.1:15024722-15040308 GCA_035590195.1 Aviceda cuculoides | reverse complement strand
CACCAGCGAGCAGGCTGGGGGGGGCACAAGGAGTTGGGAGGGGACACACCCGGGACAGGTGACCCCAACTGAACAAGGGATATCCCAGACCATACGGTGTCATGCTCAGCATGTAAAGCTGGGGAAGAAGGAGGAAGGGGGGGACGTTGGGACCGATGGCGTTTGTCTTCCCAAGTCACTGTTAGGGGTGATGGAGCCCGGCTGTCCTGGGGATGGCTGAACACCTGCCTGCCCGTGGGAAGTAGCAGATGCCTTATTTAGCTTTTGCTTTTCCTATTAAATTGTCTTTATCTCAATCCACGATTTTCTCAGTTTTACTCTTCCGATTCTTTCCCCAGTCCCACCAGCGGGGAGTGAGTGAGAGTGGCTGCGTGGTGCTTAGTTGCTGGCTGGGGTTAAATCATGACACTGAAATATTGTGCCTCCTTCCCACTAGGAGGTCCGTTATCGAAACTTGTGAGTCTTGTGGTGTGAGAAAGGGAAGTTTGAGGGTTTTGTGCTGCATTTATCACTTGCATACGTTATTTCTCATTTCGAAGTATAAAAGTCATAAATGAACAGCTGAATGCCAGGTGAAGCTTTCGGATGAATTCAGACTTATCCCAGAGAGATTGTATGTCCATTTTTTAAGCTCAATGGATTAAGCCTTGTGCTCTGTTGGGAAACCATCGAATATTAAAGTTTTGGCCCAGACTGCAGTTTTAGCAGGGCATGGGTGCTGTTTTCTTATTTCAAGCAGTTCTCCAGACACTTTTCTGGGTAAGAGATGATTTGTGTAGATTTGTGTAGAGGTTGTGGTGTGGAAACTATTTGTTTTTTGAATTTCTGGGTTTATCTGGAAAAAAATTCTATTTGAGTTTAGCTTGAGATATGATCTCTGCAAAAGGAGGACCAAGCAGGGAGCGTATGGTATGAATTATGTATTTCCATAAAGTTTTTGTCTTGGTTTAGAGAAGGGCTAAATATGCTTCAGGTTGCTCAAAAAGCTCTTTCCTTTGGACCACTTGATTATCTTAACTGGGAAAGTACAACCATGTGGTGACAAGTCTGAGATTTGCAAAACTCTGAAGATCCTAGAATAGATATATAAGAACAAATAGTGGGAATTAAATATATTGACCCCAGATTCCATTGAGGAAGGTATCTAGCTAGATATTGTCAATCAGTGTAGATTTGATTCCCATTAATCAAGGTACAAAACTTTGCTTAGAGAAAATAAACTGGAAGTCTTTAATCTTCTGAAAAAAGCTCTTCCTTTTTTTTTCATTCTTCCTAAAGTGAATGATTTAAAAAAACTTAACAAAATACTGTCTAGTGTTCAAATGGTCTACAGGCTTTATGTCCATTTTAGATGAAATAGCAGTTTCAAGAGGGGTTGCAGAACTTTCTGTTGTATCGTGGTATCTGCTACCATAAATTCTATGATCCTACACAGAGGTGTAATGAAATCAACCGGAGTTGAAGTTCACTAAAATGCTTAGTAATCACTTTCATCTGTTAACTTTTTTCTCCAGTCTCTTCCCTAGCTATATTTTTACTTTTAAACTTACGTGACTTTGGTAAGTTCAGTAAGCTTTTTCCTGTTCTTCTAAATTCCAGTTTTAATTCTGATATTCCTCTAGTTTGCTTCATTAGCTTTTTGGCTGCTAGTTTGCTTTTCCTTGGTCCAATGTTACTTCCCATTCCTTATTTTATGTCATGTAAATTTTATTAGAAGATTATTGTGCCCTCATTAGACCCTAGGTTTTTCTCAGAGTGATTTCTCATTCGCCGGGCTGATGGCTTTTTAAAGGCTCTAGATTTCAGTAGTGTCCAGAGACTTTTGAGGTAGGGGTGCTACAAACTGTTTTGCCTTTCCCTTCCTCTCACCCAAAGCTAGTAGTGAAGTGAGTGAAATGTGCAAGTGGAACTGCAAGCAAAAAAAACCTCCCCAAGGATTTTGCAGAATTGCAGGAGAAAAGTAGGGTATTTATAGTGGAAAACTATTAAAGATTTGGAGTATTCCCTTAATCTGAACCTCTTGGAGCAAGTGGAATGACTTGAAGGATGGAATGTAGCAGATGTAAAATTTCATGTGTCACCTGTTTCTCAAGTACAATCCTAACAATGGTGTGCTTAACCTGCTTTGCAGCTTGTGATGTTAAATTAACCAACCAACACTGACATTACCATTTGTTTACATGTTTCATGTTGGTAGGAAAAGGAAGGACCAGGGATATAATAAAAGTTGACACTGCTCTGCCTTTTTGCTCTGTGTGATGTCCTTCAGCTGTAGGGTTATTTCCATTAATGTGGAGAAATCTGATGCTATCTTTTTTGTGGTTTACTTTTGGACCTTTTACTCATGTTTGTTCTCATATTTTTGCTGGTTTTCATTCTTTGTTTTTGCGTCCTCCCCCGCTTTCCTTCCTACTGTTTTTTTCCTAGCTGTAAAATATTTAATGATTCTTAAAGTTCAGGACAACTTTGATTGACATAGTCAATGCAGAGTGCTAACAAAGTTCAGAGGAGTTTGGCAATGGTAAAGAAAAGACTGTGTGGGTGAAGAGTTTTCTGTTATAGTTGATGGCATTCCCACTGAGAAAATAATTGAAAAGATACATTATTAACTCTTTTTAGATATTAGAAGTGATCAGGTGTTTTGGAACATCTCTGGTGTTGGATATGCGGGGGAGGAAGGGTGTTCTGCACCAATTTCTTCTTCCCCGGGTCTGTATAAAGATAATGTAATGACAGTTCTCATTTGTGGTCAGTGGGAGAAGATGGTAATGTGCCCTTCACCTAGAAGCCCTCAAAGTACAGTTATCATTCAGTGGTTTTGATGGTTGTTTCAGTGCCTATTCCCTTGTGTTTGTGCTTTTTTAAGTACACATGAGAGTAACATGGACTTTGAGAAATAAGGCTGATTATTTAAAGAATCACTTATGATAAAATATCTCTTTCTGGGAATTTGTGTTCCAGTAGATTAGCATTATTGATCATTCTCTCCTCACGTACTCCACAGATGATTTTAGAAATCTGAAGCTATTATTCTTTTCTTGTCTGATGTAATTACCACTACAAGGAATAATCTAATTAGAAGACAACAAGGAAGCATTCTCATTGTTCTAATAAATTATGTTAATGCTTTATGCTTACAGTCAGTTTTGGTAAGAAATCATTTGACAAAGTGACAGCTTGTCTTACAGTGCTAGCAAATGTAACTTCGGTTTTCTCTGACTGAAGCTTACTGGTAGTAGGCCTGAAACCCTGTATTAGAGGGATTGGGCTTTTCAGGTGCATTGCAGACTCTTAAAAATCTTTTCCCATCTAGTATTGGTAGTGCCAGTAAACCATTCTGTGTTTAATTGTCGGGGAAATTGGGCGACTTGCTAACTTATCCTATGCAGTTCTTAAATGGTGAAGTAGGACAAGAAACAGTCATTCAAACAATCAGACAACTTCTGAAAGATTTAGTGCTAAAATATTTAATGCTAGACTAGATTGTCCACTGAGCCTTTTCAAAGATATGTAACTGTACCTGGGACAAAGTGCACTTGCATAGTGTGCAGATGTTTAATCGCTGTTTAGCTGTTTCTCATCCTTTTCAAGGATTAGAGGCATTCTAGCTCTGCAGGACTGTATGTAGAGTCAAACCTCTGTAATAACCACATCCATGCTTCTGATGCCTATGGAAAACTGCCAGTGGCCCCCCATCCGCCTAATGATTGGGATGGCATTACTGAACATATGAGTGCACGTTACCATGTGAGGATCATAAAGTGCCTACAGACCTCCCAGGCAGGTAATTAAACTAGGACTGAGTTCTTTGCTTAAACTTAGTAAGATCATGCTTATGGCAACATGAGAATGACCAATGCATGTTAAAACCACATGAAACAGAACAATTGATAGTGGGACTAGGGCTGGGGAAAGAAGATGCCAAATGGATTTTAAGTATGTTCTACTCGACTCCTCATACTAGAAATTTCTCTCCCCTCCCTACTATCCTTTCATCTGTCTGATGATGTTTTCAGTTTATTTCCTTTTGCTGGCAATGTATTTCTGGCCACTTAAATCTAATAGGTGATCTTTCTTTCTCCAGAAAGAGATGGAGGACTCTGTTCTCACTGAAATGATCTCTGCATTCACTCTTAATTAGCTGAAGTACTGAAGGTGGCACTACTTTTTTGTAGTATTATTATGTCTCTAGGTCAGAGATGAGTGCCTGCATGATCTATGATTAGTAGCATTAATGGGCTATTTTACTTTTAATTGTTGGCAACAAAGGGTAACAAGAACTCATATCATGAAGCATTTATTAATAGCCTAATTTAGAAACCTTTTCCCTAGACTTTAATTCTGCTCTTCTGTTATTATTATTTTTTCTTAAAATGGAATACAAAGTACAGGTAAAACTATTTCAGCCATGCCTGAGCTGCTCAGAGTTAGTAAATATGCAATAAATAGTTTAAGACTAGTAAGATCTATTAAGGCTTTAAGGTTGCTTAACTTCTATCTAAACATTCTGTGTTTAAATTTTAGACTTTACAGTCGGAAGCCCTGCCCTGACTAATCAACAAAACAAATTTATTTAAGCAGACCTTTAAAAGCTAGAATGATGGTAAGGTGGTGGAAGTTTGAATGGCAGTGAGTCAAAGTAGAAATTGTGGCTATCCTATACCAGGTTAGTTCCATGCAGTAGCTATGAGACACTGTTACATATAGGAGGGATGCAATTTAAATATTTTAAGTGAAAACAATATTGGTAAAAGATACACCCATCCTTCGGATGGCTAGATGAAATTGCACTGAGTTACTGTCTGTCTCTGTAAGCTGTGCAGCATCCTGCTATTAAGTAGTCTTTCTAACTATGTGTATGAAAAAATACCTTGCCCTTCATTTGCTTAATCTAAAATTCAAATGCTCATTGCAGTGTGCAACTGCATTAGGAGTACTTAGTACAAATTAAATGATTCAGTATGGTAGCTTTGAAGAATCTAATTTCCATGTGGGGAATCATTTTTATCATCTGGCAAACAGGCAAAATGTGAATTTTACATTGGCTGCTTTTTTGTAACGTTTATGTTGCGTGGGCTTTGCTTTATTGTTAATCCAAACTCAAAGCATGGACCTATTATTTAGCTCATAAATGCTTAACTAATGTTACAGCTTTTTAATGCACATACAGATATTAATCTGTCTACTTTGTTCTGAACTTCTTTTTGCATATAGTTTACTGTGAGCTCTGCTGGAGCAGTTCTTGTATTGATGCAGTTTTGAACCATGATTTTATTTGTGATTTGTACCTAACTGCCTCTGTAGTGCCATTATGGCTTGTAACATAATTATGCATGTACAGTATTTAAAAATATATACATGGTGGATATGGTTACCTGGAAGATACCTGTGGTATATTCATTTTGTCAGTGACTTTTTTGTCATCATCTTCTGTTCCTGTGAATATTTATATAAAAAAGAGTAATTTATCCTTTGAAAAATTTTAGTCTATTTCCAGTAATGAGGCAGGCCTTTGATAACCTTTACTAGTATTTGTTTTGAAATGGTGAAAATTCACAAACTTAAGAAGAAAATGGTATCTAGGCTGTGTTTTCACCTATCAATAACTAGTATTGACTAGTCGAGCTGGGTGGAGGTGCTTCTAGGATTGAAGCAAATTCTGTGTATGGCTGCCAGCGGGTCACTGCCTCGGGCTCCTTGGGTGGGTGAACACAGGTTGTAGCAACGGTTCTGAAGGAAAGCTCCAGAGAGCTGCTGGGGAAAGAACTTTCCCCTTTGTTCGTATTTTCTACCTAACCTTGAGAACCTCAGATGTCATTCTTTTATTGCATTCCTTTTGGACAAATCTGGGCTGCTTTGAAGTTAACAGAAGCTTTGCCACTGATTCTAGGAGATCTGCAATTCATTGCTATGTATGGTTTAGTTCATGAATTTAGATTGCAGAACACTAGGTTTTCTGCTTTTATTTTTGGTGGTTTTTTTTTTTTTTCTTCCAATTATAAGGGGAATAAGGAAAAAATAGGTAAACTAACTCTGCATAAGGCAGCTATCAATCTGAAGTTTTTTGCAGGCGTGCACATGTTGCAAACAACCTCCTGTAAATCCTTTATAGGCTCTTAGAAAGCTAGTGCATAATTAACCTTTGCTTGAAATTATTCTCTTAACCAGAGGAGAAACCTCCCCAGATAAGCATGAAAAATATAATGGACATTTCTAGATGCTTCTTTCCTGAATATTTTATGGCTTATTCCCAAGTGAAATTGAAAACCATCAGGGTGGCAGCAGCCTGCTCTGGGAGGGAACTGGCTGAACAATGTATGTGAGACCTTGGGGTTTCTGTACAGCCTTAGATTTTACATAGAGGCCAAAAGTGTGTTTCCTACTTTATAGTGTGTGGTAAAATGCAGTCCAAAATCTCTGGTGTAGCCAAGACATGCTCTTAGCTAAGAAAGGTTTATTCAGGAGATAAAAAAAAAAAAAGCGTGAAAGTGAAAATCCATTAGGTAGTTCCAGGAATGGGGTTAGAGTAGTAGTTGTGGGACCACATGCTGATAAAAGCTATATGTCTGTGAGGTTATCAAAGTTATTAACTAGACACTTCAGTTGTAGCCTTTGGGCAAATATTTGTTGAAACATAAAGGCTTTGTTGGCCTTAGCCTGGTTCCCTTTAGCTGATTCTAATTTTAGTTTGTCTTCTGGTGAATGCAAGCCATCAGCACTGTCAGGTATTTTTAATACCTGGCTCTGGACTTACTGGAAACCATCCTAAGTATAGGAGAATGTGACTCGTTGAAGTTTTTGCCTTATTTGGCCAGGATTCTGAGTGTTAGTCTTGTTTTAAAATTCACATTTCTCTCTGCCAGCTGAGGTATAGCAGGTACTTATTTAATTTACTGAGCTAGACTCAGCAGGACTCCTGGGAGCTATAGGTTCAAAGTTCAGCCTACAAAGTTGTGGGTGGGAAGCTGTTTCCTACATTGACTGTGTAGGCTTAGGGATGCATTGCGTGGTTTTTGGTTTTTGTTTTTGGTTTTTTTGGTTGGTTGGTTTATTTGGGTTTTTTTTTGCTTTTTTTTTTTTTTTTTTTTTTTTTTTTTGTGATGGTGCTTTTTGTCTTTTTCTAAAAAAGGTGCATAAAGATGGTGAGAGAATAGCTAGGGGAGCTATTTTAAGAAGGGTGAATGGAATTCCAGGCATTTCACGCGAGAAGCAAGATATGCCCCCAAAACTGGGGGAAGATGAGAAAATAGGGCATGGATATGTCTCAAGGTGATGAATCTTTCATGTCTTTTATTTTTCTTTGGTTTACTATCTTCCCTGGCTATTGGGCTTGCAGCAAATCTGGGAACACAAGTATGTATGTCTCCTTTAGTTGTTTGTCTACTTTTTGGAGCAAATGTTCTTCCCCAAGTATGATCTCCTTGTAAATGCTGCGGTTTGATATCCTGCCTATTAGGAAAATAATGGTCTGAGAAATGCAAGCTAAGTCCCGCCTTACTATAAACAAGAGAAAAGCTGGTTGTTTTCACAGCCAAGCTTTACATCATTCTCACAAATGAATACTATAAATTCAGTGGACTCTTTTGTGTTGTTGGCTTTTCTTCACAGAAACTTCTGAAGTGCAAGAATTTTAGATAATTTAAAATAGCTGTGCCATGATCAAGGCAAGGATCAGACCAGTTCACTGTCCGTCTAATTTGTGGTGACAATTTTTGCAAATTTGCTGCATTCTTGTTCATATTCACTGTTCAGCACAAGCTGAGTACCTTAAAGAATGCACAGTTGAATATTGCAACAACTCCGAAATTTGTCAACAAATTTCATGAGATCTTTATCTTCCCATGAAAGACTTTAAAAAAATGCTGGGGGGGAAAAAGATAATGCTGGAAAAACTGTTGAGGCAGAAAATATATTTTTTGGTCCTGTAGACCTCTCTAAGTCTTAGGTGTAAAGGTTCTGGACACAGACTGTCTTCCAAACCTAAGTGTTTTGATATTCCTGTCCTTCTGACATTTCTTAAACACTCAGTTCCAAAAAGTTTTTCTATTACCTTCAAGAATCAAATTTTTAGGATAGTTTCATAGTGACCATATAGTCATTGTGTTATAAAAAGACCTATCTTGAAGCATGACAATGAACTAGTATGAGGTTCTTCCAAATGGTTTTGAAATTTCTGTATCTCCCAGCTTTCCTAAATTTTACCCAGATGTCTGATAAACACAACATTTCAAGCAGTATACTAGACTTGGCAGACACTAAATTCAGTAGAATGTAAATTACATTCAATGTGTTTATATATCCTCTTGGCATTTTTCTCCTTCCGTAGACTCAGCATGCTGTTAGCCCAGTGAGTCCCATTTACTAGTAGGCTGAAATTCAGCTGCATGAGATACTGTTTAAAAAAATCTCAAGCACCTCACTAGAATCTTTTGATATTACAAAAATTACTCGCTACTTTATTTCTTCGTGCTTTTCTCACACGATTGTGGTGGGGTTTGTTGTTGTGTTGTTTTTTAGTTGTTTTTTTTAATGTCGCCAAACTGCGGCAGTAGCTGTTAAATAAAGTATCTGTTCTAAAGTCCGCTCTAGTGGAAACTGCTTTTAAATGACTTTTATTAGCAGCTGCCACTTCAAGGCTTGTGCATAAGGATTTTAAAAAATTAAGAATTTCCGTTTTCAAGTAACTAACCTGTGTTTTCAACTTGGTCAAAGCTCATCTCACTCCCACACAATGGTAGAACTTTACAAATGTTTGAATTACTAAATGTATTTTCATTTTTCATGTTAGATATAGGTTTGACAAGTCATACATTGAATTACTGCAGTACTGAGTAATCAAGTTGCAAATCAGGACCCACTTTGAGAGCTGTCTTACAGACCTGCAGGGAAAAAGTTCTCTGATCCAGAGAGCTTAAGACCTTTAAGTGGAAGTCTGGAAACTATCAGTACAGACAAATAGGTGGGAGTATGGAAGCACAGAAACAAGGTGTTGGTTGGCGTGCTGGGTAGTCATCTTAAATGCCCAAACCCCTATCTGCTGCTAAGGTTTTTGTAGGTATAACATATAGGCAAAGTGATCTTACAAGAAACTGAAGGGGATTTTTTTTTATTATTATTATTTTTTTAGAGTTATTGAGCAGCTCTCATCCCTGAATTGCACTGTATTGCTTGAGTACTCTGCAGCTAATTCTCTCCTTTAATGACTTGTGGACATCACCTGAACAGAAATGAAAGTTAAATCCTGTCAGAGTAGCTTAACTAGTACAGACCCATTAGCTGTCACAGGTGTCTATGATTAGCCTTTGGTTTATCAATTACAGGAAAATGTTAAATACTCCGATTTGACTTTACAGAGTAAAAGCAATTTCAAGTGTTGTCAGCTTGCTAGTGCTTCATTAGAAAATCTAGTTTTGCATATCTTCATAAAAAAGCAAACTCTGTGACTAACAGAGTGAGTAAAGCATACTGTAAAACTGCCTCTGTAAGTAGTCTTTGGCTTTCGATTTTCTCAGAGCAAGCTACAATTGTCAGCCTTTTCTCAGGAATAAAACACTGAAAGATCTCTGTGGCTAAATTTAAACATTCTAGCTGACACATTTGCTGTGCATATAGGTGATGGACTGAATGGATGTCCTAGATGGGTTTGATAAGTTATGTTTGCTCCCTCCTCACAGTTAGGAATGTCTGTCTGGGTGGGAAGAAGGTTCTGTTGTAGATACTGGCAGTATTATGGTTGAGATTTTTGATGTAAGATGCAGTATTAAATTAGCGACAAGTTCAAAAGACTGGAATTCATTATGAAACACTTCATATATCAGCAAAAAAAAAAAATCATCTGTGGCAGGTAGCATGACAGGCTTTGAGGATAGCTTTTAGCCTTTAGGCTCCTGTCTCATACTTCTGTAGAATGTTTCTCAGTGTTGTGGAGCTGTATTCATTCTTGCTGGGACTTAATAAAATAGGATGCACCAATGTCACTATTAATGAAAATCTCTCCACACTGAAATTAAGATATCCCAGATATGGAATATATCTTGCTGTAAATCATTGGCAGGAGAATAAACCTTAATGTTATGGATGTGTCCAAGGATGAAAATATAGATGTTAATTTTTAAAATCTGTGATACTTTGAACAAACAAATCCTTCTTGCTACTGCATATTTTTTTTTTTAAATGATAGAATATGATTAGTCCCATTATGTGGACATGCTTATGTAACAGCTTATAAATATATATGAAACCCTTACTAGAGAAGATACAGTCTATTCCGGTGGTCTTAGTAACTTGCTGAGATGACAAATTTAGGGGAAACCCCCCCCATACACTCTGATAAATGAATGTCTCCTCCTCTCTTCAACATTTCAAATGCCAAATCCATCTTAAAACTTCCTGATAGGTATATAAAATTTGTACTTTCTGCTTTGATTTTTCTGTACTTCTCATTTGAGTCATCTTCATCCTTATAGAGACATGGTAATTAATGATAATTATTAATTTATTGCTTTAGATGATAATGAAAAACCTACCAAAATAATCAAGTTTCTTGCTGCTCCTTGTTTAAAAGGCTGTCCTGGGTTCTGTGCTGTAAACCTGATCCTATACCTTTGGATTTTAAATCCTGTGTTCTTTATTCCAAAGAATCAAAATGGTGGGCCCTGAAGACATGCCACAGAATAAAAATTCATGAAACTGAGTACCAATGGAGTTTTAATATAATGAGCTGAAATCCTGCCTTTAACCTCTGACAGTTATTTTTAAGTATCTTTCATCTGTCTGTCAGCTTTAGTCTTAAATAATGATTCTGAGACATACGCTGAGGAAGAAATGTGTGTGATGTCAAGAAAGGTCAAATAACTGTAATATTAGTGTAGTTCTAAAACACACCTGAAATATGTTCAAGTATAAAGCTTTTTAATTAGTAGATGGCTAGGCTTTTTGTTAATATTTGTCTCTTCAAAGTGTTGGCTTGAAAACTACTGTTTATACACAGACACACAATATATATATATATACACACACACATACATATATATATATCTCATATCTAAGTTGGCTTCCGAAGTTGTCTTGATGCTGTCAAATTGCTTAGCTGGAAAGATATGGGTATGCTTTTTTTGCAGGATAAAGATTAGAAGGTTTTTAATGGTATTGGTAAGGAAGACAAAATATTTTTTGTGTTTCCTTTCATGTGGAGAGGATGATTTTTAAATTTTTTTTTTAATTAAGACTTCTTTTTAACAGCTTGGATTCTATAATTATAATGGCTTTTGAAAGAGCAGTATTAAATCTGCTAGCCATGAATGGAAAAGGAGGGGGGGGGGATGGCAAATTATTCATTCCTGGAATACCAGTGAAAGCAGCCATAGATGTTTCATAGCTCAAGTGAAGTTGGTCTGAATGCTCGTGGCAATGCATTTTATCCTTCCACGTTCCATCAGCTGAAGGCTGTAAGTTTTGTAACAAAGGTACACTATCACTTGAAACAGTGAAGAATGTGCACAGTAATCTCTCCAGAGACCTGGCACCCTGTAAAATGGTCCCCTTCTGTTTGAATGCCTTTATTAGATATCCATTTCTAGGTGAAAAGGAGAGAATCAGCATTTATCTTCCTTCCCTTGTGCTTGGCAGCAGTGAATACTAAAAGCTACTTGCGACTCAGCGTTGGTCCTAGCGTTGGGCCATGGAGACTCCTCAGGGCAGGGCATATGGACTGCTCTGTGTTCATAGAACAGTTAGGACAGGAGGCTCCATTCTTCCTTCATCCTTAGCCACTGATACTGTTAACTGCTTAAATTACCAAAAAGTGAATTAGGAGTCAAAACCAAGCAAACAACTGCTCTGACTGTTAGTGCTGTCAAAGGTAATGTTGAAGATGGGTTCCTGAAGAATTCTCTCAGTCTCAAGGAGTCTGTCCCAGTGTTTTGACCTTCTTTTGAGGATTGCTACTGGAATGATTGGTTCTTGCTGCTTCTGTCCAGACTTGGTTTCCCAGAATTGTTAGTTATTAAAATTCAGTTATCCCTGAATTAGTTTAGTCTTATTTCTGTGGCAGTGGCTTTATTACCTTCTCGATCTCAGGAAGTTTTTTTCCTCTTAGTGCAGATCCTGGTTTAGACATGGTGCTCAGAAACTGCTGAAACTTGTCAACTGAGTATGTTGCTCTGGCAGTGTTCCCAGTAGCGCATATTAAAGCAGGCCCAAGTGGTCTTTTCAGGGCATTTTTGGTTAGGTGTCCAAACCCAGACTCTGGGTGTCAACTCTGACATCTGCCAATTCTAATCCAGGTACTACTACGAGAGTGAACGTCCTATGGTGGTCATTTGCAGTCAAGTATACCTTTAAGGAGTCCTTATATTTTAAAATGCTGTGTCCCTACCAACCAGAACTTGTATTTCTTCAAGCTTTTCTTTCCCATATGGTTAACCTTCCATAATCCCTAATGCTGTGCATGTTGTTAACTTTTTGTTTATGTTTGAGAAAGGTGCTTTGGAAGAATACAAAACAAAGTATGAATTTTTCCATTCTTCTGATTCAACGACAGTGAATCCCAAACACTGGAATTACATTTCTGGAACAAAAAATTTCCTCTTTATAGATGCTTATGTTATTTTTATGAAACCAAAAGGATTTTACTGGATGACAGTAAACCATATTGATGGCAGCAAAACAGTAGACAAGTTACTGATGAGGAAATGACTGTCTCACAAAGTGTGCACCTGGATAGAGGGATTTAATAGAATCAACAAACCCCTACTTAGAGCACTTTCCAGTGTTGTTAAAGGCTCTGTAGACTGACAAAATGCCCCATTAGGTTAATTCTGTTCGTGGTGGCTTTGTACTTGCGCTTAGAGAAATCTTCTTGTCACTAATTTACAGTAACAGCGTGGGTTGTTGCGTATACTTGTCTCCTAAACATTAACATATTTCTTACCCCAGGCTCATATTTCCTAATAACTCATTATCAAATCAGATTTGGAAAAGGGACTGCTGAATTACTTAGCTAGAATGCAGTCATAGGTTTGGCCTTACTCATGACCTTCACCAAATAATAAGAGGCAGCTGCATACATCTTGTGCATGACAGGAATGTTTAATCTCCATTCTCCTATAATATACTAGTGTAATTGAGAGTGAAATGCATAGGGTCATATTGTCCCTTCCTTGCACACTGCAAAAATCACTCTAATCATCCTCTGCACTGAGCTATATGGTATGGATTTTTTTTTCTTATCCTTGGAGCTAAAATACTTGTGTAGCTAAAATAGGTCCTAACAGGGAGCTCCTAACAGTGTACAAAAATGAGAAATACCTTTGCTTTTCTGTTCTCTTCAGACAGTGCATTGGTTTACTGTATAGTTGTGGGAAGTTAATGTCATTTCATGTAACCCTTTCAGAAGATTGATTAGCTCTAGCTGTGCTATCTGGAAGGATAGAGTTGTGACTTGTTCTAAAGAGCAGATCTAACTAAAACTCAGAATTTGTAATCTTTTGACTAAGGCTTAGAAGACAACCTGAATGAAAAGACTCAATGTTGAAGCTTCTTGCCAAAGAAACATTAGGTTTATCAAAGTTTTGCTTTATGGCAAAATTTGTGTTTAGTGCTTATCCTAAAATACATGGTATCGATAGTAATACTTTCTAATTACGATACTATTTACTAAATAGACATTTTGGCAACTGGTATTTTAACATGTAGCTGATAATTGATGCTCTAAATGTTAATGATTATTGAAATCTTGTGTTTTGATGGTTTTCTGGCAAAGGTATGTACTGTAAAGCAATCTACACTTTTGTAACTATATGGAAAAAAAAAAAGTCAAATAGAAACTGAGTTCCACCAAACCGAACTGCGTTATTCTGAGGAGTTCAGTGAGAATCCCTTGGAGAATATGCCTCTTCCCACACAACGAGCACTTATGGATGAATTTCTCCATTGAATAATTTTGTGACCTTCTCTACTAAAGACGTCTAAGTTGTGTTTTCTTCTTTCAGGTAAAGATTGAGTAATACATAGAAGAGGCCTCCTGCAACCTAATAATGTAAGTGTATATTTCTCATATAAACATACTGCTCTGTTCACTGAGACATGAGACCCATCAGTGATTTCTTCACATGAACAATGGAAATTAATAACACGAGCAATGAACAAAGAAATTAATAACAAAATCCACACAACATGTATCCATTTCAGTACCTACTTAAGCAGTGTTTGGAAACACTTTGGGGAAAAAAGCCACCCCAAACCAGATAAATCATGTAACAGAAACCTCTGTGAGTCTCTAAATCTACATGCCTTGTCTTTGAACTGGGAGCACAATCTTGTGCATCAGAATGTGGTAGAAAGAAAAAGAAGGATTACAATAGATCCAGTAATGCAAAACAGCTTTAGGTACTCAGTACACAGGCTCTGTATAAGGGTCTTTGTTTGAATAAGATATTAGGCTGGACAGTCCAACCCCCAGTAAAAAGATCTGGGGCGACTGTTGTTTCACGGTCTGTGATTGAGCTTATTCCTCTATATCTCTTGCAAAAATGTTTTAATCCAATCACAACACCAGATTTCGTGAAGCCCAAAGGCTTGGCGTTGGTAAACAGAGTACCCAGCTGTACACCCTAACTTCTGAAAAGAGATCGACTTTCTGCTGAAATACATTGTGAGGTATGCTCAAATACAAACCTTCTACTGCTCTCTTCCGCTTTCCTGCCGGTAGCCTTCTGCATCTTCTAATTCTTCACCAAGCTAATGTTGGTTTTTGAGGGGCTGAATTGTGCAGCTGGTGTGCCTATGAGAATTCTAAAATTAAAGTTTAGTCAAGCCAGAATATTTCCAGACTTCGGTCTTTTCCATTCAAATGAATGTGGCAATAATGGGACCCCAAGTGGTCATGCTAGTGTGCTGGTAACTTAATAGTATTCCCTGAAGAAATTATGTAGTGAAATCAAGACCTTTCCATACTGAATTGTTAGTTTTGCAGGGAAGAAAAACCTCACTGGTTTTAAAGCGAAAAGAAAAATCTTAATGTAAAACTATCTTCACTTCTTATAAGGAACCACCATGATACTTCTGATTTGGGAAACAAAGAAGGTTTTTACATTTGGGTTTTATTGGTCTTGTTATGGTACCCCTCTTTGATAGGGTTGGGTTTGTTTTGGTAAATTGCAGTGGAGTACAATGGAAATGATCCAAGAAAGCACGAGAGAGAGTATGTGGCTGGCAGTACAATGTATTGAAGTATCAAAGCCTTGGGTGTATCATCAATTAATCATCTATGGTCTTGGCTATTGGGGGTGGGGAGGTATGCTATGTTCCCACTCTGTAAATAAATTTTTTGACTAATATAGAAGCGATATACTTAAAAGAGGAGTCTCATTTGATTTGTCATTTCTTGAGTACTTCTCAGGCTCTAAATTCCTGAGAGTTGGGGTTGTTTAGTGTCCTGATTTCAGCTGGGATAGAGTTAATTGTCTTCCTAGTAGCTGGTATGTTGCTGTGTTTTGAGTTCAGTATGCGAAGAATGTTGATAACACCCTGATATTTTCAGTTGTTGCTAAGTAGTGTTTAGTCTAAAATCAAGGACTTTTCAGCT
>JAVJGG010000037.1:14993051-15014293 GCA_035590195.1 Aviceda cuculoides | reverse complement strand
GTTGCCCAGAGAAGCTGTGGATGCCCCATCCCTGGAAGTGTTCAAGGCCAGGTTGGATGGGGCTTTGAGCAACCTGGACTGGTGGAAGGTGTCCCTGCCCGTGGCGGGGGGGTTGGGACTAGATGATCTTTAAGGTCCCTTCCAACCCAAACCATTCTATGATTCTGTGATGTTTGCTTTTTTTTTTTTTTTCTTCTGAAATATTGATCAAGCCTTTAGTTACTATGAGTAAATAGTGTTATCTCAGCATAAGAGGATCAAAAGGGATTTTGTTTAATGTAAGTAAACATGCAGGAACACTGGCATGACATACCTGGGAAAAAAGAAATTGGCATTTTGATGAGACTTGGAAAGTTTGGTAGAATTGAACAGGTCTATGTTGAGCGTGTTTTTAAAAAGCCAACCCAAACCATAAAACCAAAAAAACCCCCAGACAACTACACAGAAAACCCTGTAGATGATGCGAGGACATCCTAATGATCTCACTTTGTATTGGAGGCCTGAATGGTTGTAGCTGTAAAAATCACATGCACAAGGGAACTGAACAAGGATGTACGTTAGTATCCTTGTCTGGTTTGCTTATGCATGTGATTACCATTATTATTTATTCTGGTAATTCAGTTGTCTGCTCAAAAATTAGAGATAATTAGGTAATTAAAGGAATGTATGTAGAAAAGGCTACTGAAAATTAGCTGCTCATGCCAACAAACATGGTGGTATTTGTGCCTGAGCCAAGACCAATAACTAAGCTGTCTAATGTGAAATTGGCAGTTCTGGAAATTTTTCTGGGTTTGAAGATACTTATGAAAAGCTTGAAATGGTAGTATTGGATTTAAATATCAAACCCAGAAGGTAGTATCCATGTAAAGGTTACTTTATTTTCCTGTTATCAATGTGGTATGATAAAGAGTAGGACATTGTTTACTGTCACAGAATTTGTCAGCTTTTGGGTCAGTTGAAAGGAAATCAGTATTTTCATTTGTTTTATGCTCTTGTAAATAGATATATAAGTATACGTATGTATTTGTTTAAGCGTATGGGCTTATGACCCAGAGAACAAGATGCAAGAATAGCAGTATTAACAAGTGAATAAGAGTAAGATTGGGGGCGGGGGGGGTGAGTTTTTGTTAGTGCTAGTGTTTAGTTATTTGTATTATGCATTTCCTCTGGCTGGATAACTGTATGGTTAATAAGAGCTATTCTTCATCATCTTCTGAAGTGTACATGAGAAGGATGGAGAAGGAAAAGCACAGAAAGACACCAACTTTTGAGTGTTTTCTCAATTAGTGAAAAATGTGTTGTACTATGAAGAGTGATAGGTGATAATACTCTTATAGCATTACTACAGTTTATTGTAGCTATGAATCTGTCCCAGTGATGACAGCGTTTCTGCAAACTATGTCCATTATCCTCCTTCCAGCTCTGGACAGGGATTCTGTTTAGCTGATATGAAAAACATTGGATTTTGATA
The DNA here is from genome assembly GCA_035590195.1 of Aviceda cuculoides. Lineage (NCBI taxonomy): Eukaryota > Metazoa > Chordata > Aves > Accipitriformes > Accipitridae > Aviceda > Aviceda cuculoides. The sequence goes on along the minus strand of JAVJGG010000037.1, from coordinate 15,012,822 downwards.
TTGGGTAGCAGTGCAGAGAAAAAGACAGACTTGAATTTTCAGCTGTTTTGAATGGAAAGGATTCAGCTTCACATTTGTATGCATGAAAAGATTTGTAAGGTCTTGCTGTTGTGCATACAAATATTTGTCTCATATTTACTCTGTGCTAAGTATATAAAATGAAGAACTTTTTTTTTTTTTCTGTAGCTATTTCATTGGTATTTCTACTTAAGCATAAAGAGGTATTGCAGTATAAAGTGGGAAGTGGTGCAGCATTAAGTATTAAATTAAATACCACTTCGAATACATGTCAAAAATTAGCTGGAGCTTCCAGTATCCATGGTTTGAATTCCTTGCATCCCCACTTGACTGTTGCCGAATGGGTCTCTCTGACATAGAATACAACAAACGTGTCTCTCAATGGTGCTACATTCAAGTAAAGCCTCTGTTGCAGCAGCTAGCGTTTAATGGGGTGGGACTTACGACTTTATGGAAGTCAATTCATGAGAGGTGAATTTATGTACAAACCTGGGAGGATCAGGGAGATTGATAATGATATATTCACAGGGTAACTGTCAGGAGGGACAGGGCTGCAATACCAGGGATAAATGAAGATCTTGGCTCAGCAAGATAATACTTCACAGAGTGACAGCAAAAATAAGATGACAGAAAAGATTTATATTGATCAGAAGAAATACTAGCCTTGGGCTAAAGGAACAAAGGGATTAACAAAAAGTGATGCAACTGGCATTCAATGACTAAATACTGACATGATTCAGTGGACATACCTTGGAAAACCTGTGAATTCATGTGTCAAGGAGAGGGTTTGATGGCTGTATTAGCACTGAACTATTCTTCGACGGGATGTAAACACAAAAGAAAAAAGGATACATAAAGGGGCATGTGAGATTATGTACTGAGCTCCTTTCCAGTTTTTCTTAGACTATTGTGATGATACCCCCCATGTCATAAGTTGAGGAAGGGCTGCACTAACTTCTCAGTGCCATGGAGACAGCTTTCTTCTGTGACTGTGCTGTGTGCGTGCAGGTTGGCAGACTTACTGCCCACCAAACAGATAACTGGACTTGCCTTTATAAAAGATGTTCCAGTTCACCAGGTTTAATGTGCTGTGTTAGTGTGCTTATATTTTATGAGAGTTACACATGTTACAAGGAGAACTGGGGCCCTTTGTGTAAAGACAGATAGATGGCCGTTATCCCCACTGTAATTTCTATGGCTGGATTTGCACCTTATTACAATAGTGATACAGTAATAAAGCAGGAGATGTATTTTTCCTCTCAGAGGAAAGGGGCGATCACATCCTGTTGCATCACCTGGGCGTTCAGCGGTATGTTGTCTTGGCATACACATCAGCTGTTCAGTGATGGGTTCGCCGCTCTCTCTGGTCATCGAGTAGATGAAGTAGTACTCTGTGCTCCCTGTAAGCTTCTGAAATGAAGGGCTCCAGACTCTGTAAAGTATGCCGTCTGACTTCTGCTGTGTCTCAGAGGAGCAACAGCGGTTTAGTAAGTAAGTGTATCAAAGATAAGGTTTAGCTAACTTCAGGCAGGTGAGCTGTAGATGAACAGCCCTTTCAGTGCTGTTGGATAACCAAGCCTGAACTGTGACGGGGAGGAGCACATCAGTATGAGGATAAGGAGAAGATGGACAAGTGTGTTTGAAGTAGTCTTATCTTGCTCGAAGGATACTGTGAAGTAGTCCTCAGGATGTATAAATTGGCAAATCCATGCAAAGTGAGATTTGTCTCTAAGCTTCTATTGTGCTAGAATTTCTGTCCTTTTTCAGCAGGTTTTTAGGATACTCTGGCTGCTACAGAAAGCAGCTTAGATTTTTGCCTGGAATTTTCAAAGAAAAGAAACTATCCCTGGAAGAATTTAGTGGCCTCTAGATGCTGAACTCCTCCATTTTCTACATTGGTTTCAATAGCAATAAATGAATGAAACAATGTCAGTACTGCCTGAAGAGATCTCCTCCAGCAGAGGAGAAGTCTCTTGTGATATTCACATCTTCAGTATCAGTTTTGTTTGCTTAGCAGGCAAATGGCAGTAAGAGATGGGAGTGTGGAATGTAGCTGACCCATAGCTTCTTGAGGGGTTGTACCTCTGTACCTTTTCCAGTCCTATACAAAGAAATATATCACCGAGGTGAGAGCTGGTCTGATGGTTGTAGTCAGATCTTAAGGCTTTCTGAACATAGTCCAAAAACATGGCAACAAGCTTTAACTACAAAAATTTTGTTGAGAGAGCTGTTTCATGCTTTGAGTCCTCCCTCTGCATGCCTGCCCCCCCCCCCCCTTTTTATGTCCTTTTAGAGTATTTAAGTTGAAAATAGCTCTGCTTGGAATTTTCTTCTTCCTACAGCTTTGCAGCTTCCAGAGTCCTCGATACTGACTTTATTTTATCTTAATTTCTTCAGCACATTTATCTTTCTGTTCAAAAGGAATCATAGACCACAACAAGGAATTTTAACAATCCTTTACAATACCCTATGTTAGAAGATGACTTCTGGTCCTTGCTGTACACAAATATTCAGTAAAGAACCCATGAAAGGTTATCTTTCTAATTTACAAGAAACAGTCTCAGAACCCTTATATTTTGCATTTCTTTTCCCATTTAAATTTTAGTACTAGAGCAATTGCATTTTTTTTGGATGAAGTTCAATTTGGAGCCTCTTTTATTGTTTTTCAGAAACTTTCTTTTCATGACAAGTGGATCTGATTTTCAAGATGTTTAATTTTTTTGCCTCTTGGTATAATAGATAATCCAAATACCATGCAATATTGGGAGAGCATTTTTAGCCTTCTGCAAATAGCATTTCCTTGAGCGAATTCTGTAAAGCAAATTGTTTTGCTTGTCCAATTTGTCTTGTGTAATACGTAGTTAAACTAAAGTTTAAGGGTCACTTGTTCTTCCCATCTGCAGCCTGTTTTATAGTTTAGATATAGTAGCTAGTTTTGGGCTAATTTTCAGTATGTGTAGAGCTTTAACCATGAGACATATCCTTGTCTGATTCTTAACTTCAGTTTATTTTTTTCTTTGTGGAAATGAAGCAAAATGTAATATTTACTTGTTTATATCTCTAGTTAATTATTTTCATCTTTCTTTAAATTGTGCTGTAGCATCTTTTAATCATTCTTGTAGGTCATGCTGGCTTTGCTGCAGAAGAAAACCTGTCAAGACTGGTGTAATACAAATAACTTGTTACTATTTCAGTCTTATCCCCAAAATGGTTAATGTTACTGGGCTATACTATTCTCCGTTACATGTAGTTAGAAGATTTGGAGTATGTTCCAAATCTTAAAGATGTGGTTATCAGCTCTGGGTGAGCAGCAGTTCAGTCTTGGATTTGGATTATAGGCGAGGGAGCTGTTGCTATCACTAAGTGCAATAAAGCTGCTTGTGATCAAGGCACACACCTGTGTTCCAGCCTCTTTTTCTTTTGGGGTGAACAGAAATCTGGCCCCAAGGTCTGAGAATGGATTTCTGTTCTGATTTTTGTGTTGTGCTATTGTTGATTTTTTTTTGTGATATTCACATCTTTTGATATCAATTTCTTTTAACAGTAAATGTCTAATGCCTCCACTACTTTGATATTTTCTCCTCCCTCTTGATATGACAAAAAATACTTGCCCCATGTCAGGAAACTTTCTTGTGACTTCAAATCAGTTTTCCCTGGTTGCACCTTGTTAGGTGTTATTAGGGTTTGCCATGGCAGAGGGAATACATGTTTAATAAAACTGTTTCCAGAGATATTCTAATGTTCACTGATGATGGAGGGCATGCAAATGAATAGTTACACAACCCGGCATTGCTCTAGTTTTCTATTAGCAATAAGGGAAGTAAAAGAAGTCAATGTTTGATCAATGGAACAGGACCAAATTGGTAGAAAAAGACATTTTGAACAGATATATTTGAGATCATTGTGAGTGTGGGAAAGTAAACCAAATAGATAGAAGCTATTTATTTCTTTTGAAAATCATTTTTTTCTAGAGATGTTTGAAAATCTGTAGAAGGCGGACTGGTTAAAAGGAAAACGTCTTAAGTTCAGATCTAATCCTGTAGTTGTTCATGACTCAAAACATGCATGTTCCTTTGAGATCACAAACTTTGCAATCTGCTATGGATAGTCTGTCTCATGTTGTTATGTTTCAGTACAATGATAGGTATAATCTTGTCTGTACATATTAATTTTAATTTTTAAAAATGACATTGCTAATGAAATATTAGTTATAAAAATACTTTTAAAATAACAGATGCTTAATTTTGTTTCCTATTCCGTTTCTTGAAGTTTGGAAATTGCAATTGTCATTGACTTGTATTTAATGGGAAGTTACGTGGGACAGCTGAGCTGTCCTAACAACTCTGTACCAGTGACAGGGGACCTGCTACTCTGCTCTCCCCACTCTGGGTTTAACCCATCCCTGAACTAATTCAACTTGTAATGTAACACAAAGTGTGCATTGTGCTGGGTCTGACTGTGCTTTCTGAAGGGCACGCTGGGTTCCAGAGCTGAGCAGAGGGAGCATGTCTGGAAGGCCAGGGGTCGTGGAAGAGGAGTTCCAGGGGTGGAGAAGGATTCCCCTTTTAGAGGCAAACTCTGAGCTTGTGCAGCCATCCTTTGTAACTTCATTCTTCAGACATTCACATAACAATGGAGTGCAGCCGTGTTTGTGCTAAACGTAGTGAAAGGCAAAGGATTTCTTATATTAGATGCCGATTTCTAGTTTTCTAAAATATGGAAATTCTGTTGATCAGTTTTTCAAAAAGCTCATGTGATTGTATGCAAGTTATGGGTCAATTTCATCTGACTCTATCCCTTTAAAAAGAAACCGCTCGTTTTCTTGCTAAAATTAATTATTGTTTCCTGCTATTTAAGCTGTTGCTGAACAGATTAAATCATGTAATTTGATTTTTTTAAAATTTTTTTTTGCAGTGAGGACAATCTAAGTGAATGGATAGTTTGAGGGGAAAAGATTTGCTAGCCTCCTCTCTCAGTGTTATCTTGTATTCATTTCATACTCCTCTCAATATCACAATGAAACTACTTCATTGTGTAATTTCCATGCATCTCCTTTTGCTTTTTTTTCCCAATTCTAATACCTGCTTGCTATTGTATTACAAAAGAATCAAGGCACCAGTGTATTTGCTTGAAGGACATTTTAAATTCTAATGTTAAGGGTCATTAGTAATTTTTGTTGTTATACCTATAAAGCTCAATTTCTGCATATAGGAAAGACTGTGGGGTAGGAATTAATTTTGGAAATAACTCTTTCAGATTGGCCTTTCACTTTTTGTGACTTGCCAAATGCAAATTAAAAAGAATTCTAAATAAAAATAGTTCACATATGTTTGAATTTTCTGCATCTGTTATCCATAGCATTTGTTTTGAGAACTCATGTTGTCATAAATGTCTCCCACAATTTATATGCCTTCTATTTTTACAATCCTTTTTCCTTCAAACTTTTTTTAGTTTTCTGATTGCACATTATTTCCAGGAAAATTACCTTAAAAGCTTTTTTCCCCCCTTTAAATTGTAAACCAGATATACATATATCTGCTTATTTCAATTAGTTCTCGGGGGTTTTTTCTGAAGAAAGAAATGTATTTGTTCTCAAATGAAATTAGGCATTACTTAGTTAATCACGAAAAGGAGCTGCATGCATGAAAACTTATAATTTACTATCATTACTGTATTTTTAGTAACAAAAACAAAGCCACAGAGGTCAGTTTGTCAATGGGATGAATGGTTATAGGTTCTGATGGTCTTAGTAACGTTAAAGCTAATTGAACACAACTTTGCTGTTCTTAAGAAAGGGGCAGGATGATCTTACGTGCATTCATTGTTGGCTGGAGCCGAGTGCTGTGGGTTCCTTCTACATGCTGCTGTTTTTTAAAAATTAACCTGTCTTATTGTTCAGTTATCTACCTGCCTGGTTAACTGCTGATGGCTGTGGCTCATAAGCAAATGGATTGCAATTTCCATGTTAGCTGAATAATGCTGATGCAATGTGATGGTTTGGAGTGAGGGGCAAAGTTTCAGCACAGTTTTGGTTGTCACCTTAGAGCATTATTCCTGTCATGGATTGAACCTTGCTATTTGACGGTTGGACTCGATGATCTTGCAGGTCTTTTCCAACCTAAATGATTCTATTCTATGATCTATTTATCTCTGTGTTGGAACTCTGGGTGGATGTGTACTGAAGCTGTCTGCAGAGCCATTGACTCTCCTTCAAGTAGAGAAGTTGATACCTTGCAGTTTGCCTATATTCCGCGTGAAATAAAGAGAAACCAATTTTTAAATAAAAGGTTATGTACATCAGATGAATGTGTCTCAAAGAATAAATGTTTACATTTAAGTTTTTCAAATAACTTTAAAAATAAAACAGAAAAAAAAAAAGGATGTTGGAAGTCTTCACCCAGCTTAGTAAGCAGGAAATTTAATAACTGATTATGAGTTAAATATCTGCTACCAGTGTAAGCTATCAAATGGAAAGTAATGTATTGAGGATTAATTGACCTTAATTGCTTGTGAAAAATCCCAATACACTCTTTCCAAGCTATATTAACAATTTAATACTGACTACAGGTTTACTAAACATAAGAGGCAGAAGAGAAGTGATTTTATAGGTAAGCAATGACATTTTATTTTAGCAATTCAAAGGAAAAAAAAAGAAAAAAAAAAATATATAATACTCTCCAGTGCTTCACTACGGAGTGGGTTAGCATCTTTGTGTAGCAGACAATCATTAATTTGTGTTGTAAATGTTACAATATTAGGCATTTTTCTTTATCTACAGATGATATTACTGTTTTGCTCATTGGGTATGTAAATACATTACAAAGGACTTGATACACTTAGCTACCATTTTGTATTATATTGTAAATAAAGGCATGTTATGCCTAATTTACTTTCCATTATGAAGATTAAGAAATAGTATAGAACTAGAAATAAAAACATACACTTTCTGTGAAAGGTGAAAAGTGCAAATGTTATTTTGTTTAAAATTGGTTGAAGTTATACAGAGATATGACATGAATGCATAGCTGTGATTTGTAGAATGTATATTTAAGAATCCAGTATCAGACCTCAACATTTTAATTACTAATTTGAGGGGAATAAGTGAGAAGGGGATAATACTAATATGAATATGCTGTAAATAAATTGGGAGTTCATTGCATTTGCTTACTCTTTAATGGAAGAAGCCAATATCCTGTAGAAATATCAAAGCTTTGCTTCAATCTATGGACCAGTATGCTTTATGGAGACACAGCAACTTTGTTATTCCAGTTTGCCAAAAAATATGGAAAGCTGCTTTCCCCTTTCATGTGATTTTAATGTATGGAAATTTTCTCATTTTAGAGTCACAAGGAATTAAATTAGGAATTCCCATCCCCTTACATCAATTTCTTTTTTAAATATCCATCTATAGAGTTTCCTCTTGGAGAATTTCTTAGTCTCCTTAAAAATGGCTGCTTTCAGATCCTGTTCTGTGGAACGATCATCGATATGAACTCCTGGGGATTGGTAGAGCCCAGCATGGTGATAATAAACCAGTTTAAAGTGTTTAGTATGTTAACTAATAATAACTTATCCTAATTTCACACTGTTTTACTTTATTGAGAGAGGACCTGACTGCATTGTGTTTCTGTGAAGGTCGGGACTTTGGCTTAGAAGGAACAAAGAACTTGCTGTTCTCTTCAAATGTTGAAGAAGAATAAACCCTCTAGATCATGCTAATACTTGACATTTTTCTTCCTGAGCTAGAGGACTCTTATCAGAAAACACATCTGCCTTCATACAGTCTGAAGCGTAGGAAGACTCTCTTCATATTGATTATGGGTTTTTTTCCATGTCACTAATTGAAGAATTTGTTTCTTGAGGAAGAGAAAATAATAAACTTTCCCCTTTATTTACTGTTTGAACATCTAGACTTCTCAGAATTTTCCCTTCCAGAGGGTTCTTCAGAGCACTTTCGGAAATCCATAGCTAATCACTTTGGTAGTGCTCTTGCAGAAAGCATGATGTAAATAATGGCACAGGTAGAAGTTTTATTGACTTAAAATTAACAACAACAACAAAATAGAAAGGAAAATTCAACATTATGCTCCCTTTGTAAATACAACTTTTTTTTTTTTTTTTTTTTTTTTTAAATTTATTTCAGTGGCCTTTGGTTGACTTATTTTGAAATCAGTGAACTTTGGATCAAACAAAAAATCTTCTTTCCTCCTGTCTAAAATGTATTTCTTTCCGCATCACTGCTGATCTTTTTGTGGTTTTATATATATCCTACTCTATCTGAGCAAATTCCAGAGCATCTCATAGTGCTGCCTAGGGAAATTTTATCAGCATCAGGATAATTTTAAGAGGAGGAATCAAGCAATTAATTTCTTTCAAGGTAAGATCAGCATATCTGACTAGATATTATATTACTATGTGTAGCAAAATTTCAAAGTTAATTTAGACTATGTGAAATAAAGTCATCCTTTTTCAAATGCATGAGAAGAGATGATTAAATTCCAGATTCCAGTGTAAATTAGCTTCTAAACATAGAGGTTTGCAGCTTGAATTGAATCAAAGAGTGTTTCAGAGGTTCAGAGTGTTAACTATTTGCTGATGGCTTTGCTTGATTCATTTCTGGAAATGATATCTCACTGGGGTTGTCCAATTCACAGTATATAATGGATTAATGGTTTGGAACTTTATCTATAATTCTTTGGCTTTATGTTTAAACAGTTCATAAACTCTTGATATCCTTTTTTTCCCTCTTGAATTCATTAAGAAAATGCCATAAAGGAAAGCTAGCCCTTTCTTTTTTTCAAATTTTATTATTTAGAAAAATGCATGATTATATCAATATTCTAAACCACTGTAATGTAATAATTTAAGGACTTAGGGGAAGGAAGAAAACACAAATCAGTCTTTTGTTGAGTCTGTTCTGTTAAGAAGAGCTAAAATGGACAAATTCATCAAATGCCTCATGGGTAGGGTAGTTACCTTTTTAAGGCTTAGAAAGCTAATATGCCTTCCCTTTGCAGCTCTTGCAAACTGTGTAATACTGTTACCATGGGTATGGCAGCTGCTTGAATACAGTGCAGGGCAACCGGTGTTCTTATTCTTTGACTTCTTTCATTAACTCTTTTAATACTAACCCTAATTCTAAAGTGTGTTCTACAAAACCTGTGATTTCAGTATTTTGAGCTGGACACAGCCAGGTCTGTCAGTGTTTCCTGCCATGACCTGTTGTCTTGAGATTTATGAGTGATTCTGTATCATTGTATTCACAAGGAATTCTGCTCACTTTCCAGTGTAGTGGTTTCCCTCTCTATGCCCTCGCTTTTGTTAGTGCTTTGTTGTCATATTCAACATTTCTGTTTCAATTCAGTTGGCTTAGCTTATGTGAAATATTCTCCTTCATGAGAGCAGTGGGACACCTAGGACAGCATTCTGTCTGACAGCAATAATTTGAGATGCTTTTTAGGGAGAGTACCTGGTCCCTGTCTGTACTCCATCCTTCTTGTCTTCCTAGCATCCGCAGTAGTCATCTTGGATCTTTTCCTGGCAGATCTAGTTCTGGTCCTTTAAATAATTAATGCAATTTCTAATATTTTAGAAATTATCTTCGCAAATTCTAGCCCACCTTCATTCTTTCCAGCTCTTCTTTTGATGCCGTCTTCTCAATGGCAACATAAAACTTTTCTGCTGATTAGTTCTGTGTGAACTTGGTTCTATAGGTCTGTGCTCGCTGCTTACTTCCAGGGTGTTTTCACTAATAATGCAGTGGAGTTAAAGTATGGGTGCCAAGCCTAAATATAAATGAATGCTTTTTCAGTGTGGATAAGTGAGAGGGAACAGGTGAATACTGAAATTGGAAAAAATGACAGGAAGAAATATTCAATTTAATTATTCCCTTTGGGTACACCAAGATAAAAAGTTCTTAAGCATAGAATGCATAATTTGCATTCCTGTGGAGAGGTTTACTTCATCGGTAGATGATATTTACTAGCTCATAAGTAGTAATAAACATTTTGAAACATTTTTGACACTTCCAATTTTCACGTTACTTTCATTACTGTTCCTTACCTGTTTCTTTAAAAACAAACAAACAAAAAACAAAAAAAAAAAAGAAAAAAAACCAAACCCAAGGGGAGGTCCAATATACACCATGTTTCCAACATCAGCAAGTTGGAATCAAGCCCCATGTCTGTGGAAGCAACTCTTCTTCAAATATTTAGCTGTTGGTGCACAAGTACATCTGATTCAAGCCAAGGAGGCAAGGGGTCAGCTGTGGTTTCTCAACGTTCCCAGAAGTATCAGCTCTTGCAAGGCAACAGTTTTTGGCTTGGTAACACCAAGTGTGAGCTAGTCAGTGGCTTCTCTGACCTTAGTTTTCAATTCTGGAAGTTATACTTTGGTGAAGAATACATATGATTAAGAAATTGAGAAAAAAAACTAAGCTGGGTATGTTTTTCTTCATTCCAAATTAATAGTAATATATTTATCCAAATTATCTGTTCAGAGCTATCTGCATTTCACCAAATAATTTTTACTCTTTCCTCAAAAGCAGTATAGCTTCTTATCTCTTTTTTCCCTCTTGAAATTCTAAACTGCTGGGAAGCAATGTGAATAATTGATACCTTTTATTACTCATTGTTCGTTGCTCTTGCATAAAGAAAAAAATTATCTTTTATAGTTTGCTCTCCTGTGTACTAAACTGGCTTTAGGCATGCAACAATTAGCAGCTGTAGAGACTACCATTTCTAAGGAAGTTTTTCATTTTCTGACTTTCTCGATGGACCTGCATTTTTAATTTACAAGTCAACAAGCACTAGTGTGGTAGTAGTAAAGCTTAGGTGAAACGTAATCAGCCAAACCCATTTTAATGAGTGTAATTACTCTAGAGATTAATCTGTCTTGACGTAAAATGAAAGTGCTAGGAAAAACAATTACTATTCCACTTCCCTTGGAAGATACAATTATTTTTCTTCCAGAATGTTTTAGAAGCAGTTAGAATTTAGATGTTACAAACTTCTACACTAGAAGCTAGTCAATATTTAAGGCTTATATCCAGCACAGATTTGATGTCAGGTGAAGTATAAAACAGGACATTGCAATTCTTCTTTTCAAATGTATTAACATTAGTTCTGGTTCCAGATAAGTTCATCCAAAAAGAACAAGGAATTAATTTTACAGGCCAGCTTGAGACATTCCCACTGGCGTGTACTAGAACCCATTCAGTGAAGGTTTTGCAGACTGCTGTCACAGGATTTTTAATACACTTTAACCTTGCTTTGGCACAAAGATACCCTAATGCTAGTAGGCTTTGTATTTTCATGTAAATAATAGGATCAAAGTGAAGCTGTGTAGCCTTGGAAGTAGGATAAGGAACAGGGTGTCATATCTAAATTTTGTCTCCAGCTTTGTCACTGTTAAGACTTTTGACATGTTACTTATCCTTTTGTGCCTTGTTCAGTGAAGAAGGGATAATGACACCAGCTTAATATTGTGAAGTGTTTTCAAGATGAGAAAAACTTACAGTGTGGTGGTATTGCTTTTCTAAGTGCGTTACTGGTAAACTTCAGTTCTGAAAACAACTTTGATCTTTTGGGAGGGAACATTCTCAAATCTGTATCCTGCTTGCAAGACTTGGGGAATGACCATGCTTTGGGAGATTTAATGAAAACCCTATTCAAAAAGTGCTGCTACCACAAGAGCAGAGGGTGATCTCTCACCATATCACAGTGAATTAGCGACTGCTCCATTTTTTTTTTTTTTAATGCTCTTCAATTTTTAGTGATAGGTCAAAGATTTTGAGCAGCTAATCTCTATGTGGAGATATTCAAGTTGGAAAATCTTGGATTAATTAATCATGCAGGGGTTTAGTTTGTTTAAGGAGAAAGAAAAGGAGTTTGAAGTGTAGCTGCAGGTAGCTGTTGGTGGTTACTCCCTAGCTTGCTTTCGTCTCTGCCATTCTGTTTTCCTTCTTAAGCAGTGATATAAGCTTTTGCTTTTAATGCCAAGCAGTGTATTCATATATTGTGGAAATGGGAGTGTCCTTTCATTTCACAGATGTGTTTATAGTCTAGAGAAATGCTTTACCTGTGAAATGAAGAGAATGGGTGGATGGCACTTATTCACAACAACTGTTAGTTCCAGTTTAACAGCAACATCTGAATAAATATGGTTAGATATCATGAAGAAAATATTGAAATGCTTGTTCAGTGCTTATGTAGACCCTGATATAGGTCAGACTGTGACAGCTGAGGACTGTGATTTGAGGTAAGGTAGCAAAATTCTGTGTGCATTTGAGGTCTTTGAGCCATTCAAGTACTTTCTTCAGTGACTTGTCTTTTCTCCTATATGCGTTGTTTAGGTAACATACTTCTAGAGGAGAGTGAGGTAGAAGCATAAAACCAAAAACATTTAAAGTGTGTCACTTGGTAAGGTGAATACACCTCAAGAAGTAGCATACTTCTGTCAAATATTATTCCAAACAATAACAGAAAACAGAAACAAAGAAAATACATAGCTACTATAAAATGACATCTTCGGTTGCAGCAAGAAGGGAGTTTGACATAGTACTTTAGTGATTCCTGAAATGCTAGAAATGGAATCCAAGTAAGTGTATTGATGTAGTGATTTAAAAAAAAAAAATATTTTTTAAGACAGCAGAATACATATGGTGCTATTTTCTATAGGGTATCCTTTGAGTAACCTTTTCTGTTTTATACTTCATGCCGCCGGTCTCAGTATTGTAACTTGTTTTTCTGACAAAGCATTCTCAAATACCGGGTATATGGGGCCTTGGACATCTCCAGAGCTGTTCCTCCTAATTTGTACTGTTCTTTTTTGTTGTGAAAATGAAATTGTGGCAAACTACCAAGATTCTGTAAGCTTGAGTGTTTCACGGTATTTGTACTTGTGTTCAATGCCTGCAGGCAAACTTATTAGAATCAATTAAAAGAATAGAAAGCAGGAATTCAGGAATGAGTTGTTTTGCAGTACAGTTAGGTCTCGTTTTTACCCACTTCATGACTTTGTGGAATAATTAATTAAAACCAAAGACTCAACTATGATGCACTGGAAGTAAAAGGTACATGCACAGAAAGGAGAATGAACAAACTTAATATAGCATGAGCGCAGTGTTATCTTCATCACACAATGAACTTTTTTTTTATGTCCTAGACTTTACCCGTTCATTCTTGTCATGGGAACGCAATGCTGTTATCAACACAGCATTCCCTAGCCTTCTTTCCAGAACATCTCAAGTTCATTATTTTCTGTTAAGATATTTAGAAGCTAAATTGAGCAATGCCATTTCATTACGAAATATAATGACTGGAAAGAGGGCAAATGGTTGTATCCTAAATTTTGTTTATCAGTTAATTCTTTATTATAGTATAGCAGCAATTGCATATGCAAAGTGGAATACTAATTACATTCTGCATTTCTGTATAACAGTGTAGTAGTTTTATCAATGCTGTTTGGCTGCATAATGCACACAGCCCAAACTGTGATACAGTAATAAAAATAATCTGTTTAATTTTCTATTAATGAATCTGCAAAATGGAATGATATTAGTATTTTCAGAACAAGTGTTAATTACAAACATAATTTGCATATGCTGCTGTATTTATTTGTTGATATTGGTTATAATTCTTTTGTGGAGATTTTCTCATAGTGGGACATGCCAGGAAGCTAGTGTCAAACTGTCTAGATTTTGGCCCACACATCTCCCTTCTTCAGGATCCTGCACTAAGCTGGTAGTGAAGGTGTTCTGGGGTTTTGAGTTTCTGTGTTTTTTAATGGGTAAGTAGAGAGAAGAAGGTGGAAGAGACACGATGGGAGGTTGCTTTTTCTCATGCACAAGAAGGATTGTTTCATCCACTTTCTAGCTATAAAACAGATGAAGTCTCAAAATGGTGAGTTATCAAAGCTCATTTCTCTTGTGTCTCTTTTAAGGAGTATTTTGCTGTCATGAGGGCACTGTGTTTCTGACAGTGCAGCAATTCAGCAGTTTGCTCTTGTAGGCTGGCTTTTATGTCTGCTTTTTTGGGAAGAGCAAAATGGAAGTGGGCCTGGAAAACCCAATCAGTCAGCAAACATAGTGCGACACTTAATTATCCAGTCACTGTGTGTTTATTAGGAAAAGAAGCTAGGTGGTAGTTAAATATACCTGAAAGACTGGCAGCAGAAAGCTCCCTCCCCCAGTTCAATCGTTGTCTTACTGTATAACAAACCATGATAGAGAAGTGAGACTTATTCATTCATGGCCAAGGCATTGTTCTGCAAAGGTATCTGGAATTAGATAATCAATATAATTGTTAATGCTAGAGGTTAACTTGTTAGGGAAAAGTATCACTGATTAGGTCTCCTTTGTGGACAAGGAAAAATTTAGTCCTAACTATAGGAAAAAAAAATTAAAGTTTTAAGGCTGAAGTTCAAATGTGTTGACTGTCTCTTGAAAATAAGTGGTAAATCATCTCTTTGAATGTGGTTTTGTCTGCACTTGAGCAGACATTGCTTTCACTGTAACCTCAAAATTTCCACTGTTGTCTTGTTTTTATTAAACTTGATGGCATTCCCTGTACATCATCAGCTTCTGTAAACTCCAGTAAGGCTGAGGGCAGCAAGCAAGTTTCCTTTTCATCTTTCACCTTTAAGTGGTTCAGTATCTTACTATTTTAAAACTACATTGTGCTGGCAATAAGCTGCTTACCCAAAAAGCAGTTTGCTTAGAAGAAGCTTAGCACCTAAATTATCTATCTGCTTGCATGTCTATCTCTTCATTGATGACTGAATACTAGATGCCTGAAGTTAAACGGTGTGTATTTGGGCTACCTGCATTTCTCTCACTCCTGTTGTCTCTGGATTGAACAGTTGCAGCGTGTTAAACTTTCAGTCTCCACCTATCCTGCCCTTAAACAGGTAACATTTGATTCTTGTGTTATGGCTGCTTCTAGGGATACAGAAATTTTAGTATAAACCATGATTGCTTACCACATCTGATGACGTATTGCTCACTGCAATTCTCTTTTGATAGCTAGAAAAAAGGAGTATAGAAAACCCAACATAACCTGTTAGTGGAAATAAGAAGAGAACAAAATTGTAGATAACAAGTCAGCGTGCATCAACTTCAAGTCAAGCGACAATTCCAGCTTACCTTGGCTGGACTATTCTCTGTGCTTTAACTGTTCTGAAATGCCATAATTTCTTTTCTGATCTAAAGCTTCTCCTTTCCTTTTTTTTTTTTATGAAGGTATGTTTTTAGTTGGAAATTCCAAAGATAAACAAACAGTTATCTGAAATGTTATACCTTAAACTGCTGGAAACTATTAGTTGCATACTTGCATTCATGTTTTGCTTAGATTCATAATATCTGTACTGTCCATGTCCATAATGCTTTACGTCTTCTATCAAGAATATGTAGCAGCATAGGTAAGGACCCATAGTCTTTTCATAGTCCTTTCCCTAGTGTCAGTCATCAGTTGGCTCCTGACGTTAGCTCCCTCTCAATAGAGTTAGCAAGCAATGACATCAGATATCTTAATTCTTTGTCTGTATCCTTGCTCCTTGAGTATTTACTAATCGTTTTTCTCCTTGTTTGTCATCTTAGAGAAGAGTTGCAGTAGCCTGGGGATTTCAATTTCTTCACATGAAAAGAATATATTTGAGGGGGAGATGAACAAGATGCTGAAAACTCTGCCCCTACTTTGCTCTTGATTCTTACCGAATCTAATGTAATTGTGCTGAAGTTGTACTTCACTTGACTCAGAATTTAGTTAACTTGACTGAAATTGCTTTGTTTTTCCACCCTGCTTTTTCTACCCTAATAAGCAGAATGAAGATTGCTGCTGTTGAAATATGTGCACGTTCTGTTAGGCCACATGAACCCACAAATCTTTTTGCTAGGATTTGAAAAGTCAGGCATTAAGGGGAATCAGAGAAAGGGTACTAGCTGGTCAACAGAAAGTTTATCCAATTCAGTCTCATGGTTAGGCTTATTAGGCTTCATGTCTGCTTCTTTGGAAACAGACACTGCAATTTCTTTTTATCTGCTGTGGCTGTAGACTCATAGAGTACATGCATTAACCAGGAAAATGGTCTGTCTTCAGTTTACGAGTTTAATCCGGATTTTTTTTAATGTTGCTATATGTGTCTTCATATCTTTCTCTTAGCAGAACTAGCATGTCACCTTCTGTTGCCCATTATGTATCTTCTGCTTGATCCAAATACACATATGTATGTGTAAATGTATATATATGCCTGCAAATACATCTATAAAAATGATAGTATATTGCTCTGACCATACAATGAAGGAACCTGATGGGAGGAATACTAATAGGTTTGCCAAGGGTCATAATTTTCTTTTGTTGCCTTCAGGTAAGAGTTAATTGTATCATATGATTCCTTTGCCTTATTTACTCTGGCTTTTTTTCCTGGTCTGCCTGTATTTTGTTTTAATAATACTGGTAGTATAATAATTTTGCGGTGAAGGGTTTCTCTTGAAGGAGAAGTTCCTGTCATGAGCAAGACAGATTAATCAACCTGCAGTGGATCCGGATGTTGGCATTTATTTAAGAACAAAACCCACTAGAGCTTTTACCCTCCTTGCTTATTACACCTGTTCCCCGCTAGCATTGTGTTCACTTGGTCTTGGCTTCCCTTCCCAGCTGGGACATCACTGCTGCTCTGGGAAGGTTGGATAGAAAGTTGTATCCGTTTGTGTTGCACCGCTGCCTGCAGTTACTGATCCCCGGGCATCTCCTGGCATTCATATGCATGATCTGTCTGATCTCCAGCATCTTCTCTTGCCTCCAGAATCATTCCTCCACTCAGGATCTTGAGCTTCTTTTTTCCAGGCCCACTTCTAACACCACTGCTTCTTTTGTGAACCCTTCTTTTCAACTTCCTCTAGTTTCCAGACCTTCAAGCTGCCCAGTTTTCCCAATCTAAACAGTCTGTGTGCAGAAGCACAAAATGTCTTCAGCCTCCTCATTGGTGGTTCTGTCTCATGTGAGTCTCTCAATCAGAAAATTCAGGACATGTCACTTCTATTCCAGGATTTAACAAAATTTCCAGTTCACACTAGTTGCAAGTTGCAAGTATCAGGCTTCTGCTTGACAATTTAGAAGTTAAATTTTGGACATTCACTTGCCACAAACGTATGTGTTCAATTATCTGCTGCCTGTTAGCGTTCACAGTATAAACTAGTTTTTCCACATGCAGAAGTTCTGTATTTAAGTTGGTAAATCATAGCTTTCCCAAAGCAAGTTAGACTTTACTGTTATTTTATTGTCTGTTTTTTTCTTCCCTTTCTAGAAGCGCATGTCTTCTTATGTTGCATCATTTTCCTAATTCCCAAACAGATTGTAATGGAGGGCAAAATTTTTGTCCGCACTTTCTGGTGGCTTCCGTGAATGAGTGATAAAATACCTACACTTTGTGAAAAGGGTTTGGAGTGAGATGGGAGGTTTGTATATTTTTAACCTAAGGTTACAACAACGTAAGTATTAACTGCTTAGTCCTGGAGTGCTTGTACACTATTGATTTTTCACTTTGCAAAAAAGACACTAATGTTTGTATTTAAGAAAAAGGACTTGGGAAGTACTGTCTTAGAACAATGGGACCACAGTCAACGTAGAAGAATGATTAATATTAGCTACATCTGCCTACTTGGTATTCCAACTTAGCATTTCATTAACATTGTAATGTTGTTTTGCACTTGGTTTCCTAGGGAATATGAAGCTTAATGTTGAAAGACGCCTAGTGCGGCAGTTCTGTCCTCTGGAGAGGTCAGAAACTGCATTTTCTGAGGACTGACTCCTTTCAGGGTCCCTGTTGTTGGTCCTGTGCTAATTACTCAAACAAAACTTGCTTTTCCTTCAACAGACATCAAAGACAATTTTGCCTAATTTATTTTTTGAGGATTTGGACTGGAAATAGAGATGACCACTTGGAAAGTAAGAGCTTTTTCAGTTTCATCAAAACTGTCCAGCATTAGGCCATCCTTAAGAAATGAGTCTTTGAAATAGAAGTTTGAAATGGTCACACCAGAAATTATTAATATTAAACATTTGTTAACTGAAGTATTCCAATATTGAAATACCCTGATATTTCTACTTGGGCTGCTCAGTAAGTCTGTGAGATTTTACTTCAGTTCCAGAGAATGTGTTTGACATTATAATGTGGATGAAAGTAACCCTAAAAGTAAATGTTCTAGAAATCTTTTTAATCTTTCAACTTGCTCTTAATTTTCCTAAGCGTTTTACCCTACAGGTTGAAATCTAGCATCCATAAAGTCCTCTCTATGCCAATAGAGAATTCTGTTGCTGGGGTTTTTTTAAACTGAAAAGTATGCAGAATTTGTGAAATACAAGCAGGTTAATAATCTTGTTCTAACATTCCCATCTTCTGATGTTGCTGATGTTTGTGCCCTCGCTCCTTAAGCTCAGCTGATAATTTATCTTCGCATTAACGTGACTTTTGCATTTCATTGTGTGTGTAATGGCCAAGATTTCTGTAGTGCTGAAGCCTACTCCCATTGGTAGGACTATTATATTTCTGAAAACAAGAAATTGGATGATGCAGTAGATCCAATTGAGTTAGGGGGCTGAGCAGAATTGTAACCCTAAACTATGTTAGAAGCAAAGGCATTTAATCCATTTTAAGAAAGCATTTTCTGAAGTGCTGAGCATCTGTTCTCCCTGCTAAGTAGTAAGTTTACAAAATTTACTTCATAATATACTTTAAGTAATGACTGTATTCTTAAATTATGATCTCAGAAAAATGAGGGAAGTTGAAGAAATCCACTTTATTTGGTGCAAAATTTGTAGCCCAAGTTACAAAGTACTGGAAATCTTTTAATACAGGATCCTCAACCTGCATAATTAGATTTGTTTAAAAAAATGGCATTTTATCAGAATATTTCAAGTATGGCAAGGACTTCCTGCTAGTCTCTGGTTTGGTACTTGATGTTGATACAATTTTGAACAAACAGTGTATATCTTCTTCGTCTCCCTTTCACCTGTTTCTGAAGATGAGGTGATGGGTTTTTTTGTTTGTTTGTTTGGTTTTTTTTTTTTTTTCTTTTCTTCCCAAACAGTAAGCTTGTAATCAAGATAGATAGCCTCCTGGCTCAGGAGTTTAGAATAACAGAAATCCCTTGTCATGTAGGTAAATTCTGATTCTTTTAGAGAATCACAAGTCTGAGAATGAATTGCTGCTAAGGAGTCAATTCCCTCCCTTTCCTTGGAACCTCATTTAGCTACCTCAGTGGAAACCATTTACCTCGGAGCAGCTGATTTTGAACTTCGGTCCACAGAGGTCTCTTTTAAGAAAACATGGGAAGATAATCTGTACTGTGGGATCCAGCAAGCTGGAAATAAAATAGATTTTTAGCATGTTCTTTAGTAATGAGATACTCTTGCTTTATCAAAATAAACAAAACAGAAGAATAGATAGAGGCATGGCTGATGTTTAAAAGAAATCACAGGCCTGCCTTATAATAAAGGACTGTTCAAGAGCAATTCATCCTTGGGAAATTATTACCTCTGTCATCCAGCTAAGGTCAGTGGCACATTCAGTTAATAGCTACATCAAAGACAGAAGCATAAATTAAAAGAATACCATAACTCCAGGTCAGTTTGGGCAGGAAAAAAAAAAAAAACAAAACCAAACAAAAAAACCCCCAGTTTGTAGGGTCTCCCTTACCCTCGTCAGGTTTTGCATAAGGTTTTGTGGTGTTTTGTGTGGTGATTTTCATTGTTCATAA
>JAVJGG010000037.1:14953973-14992951 GCA_035590195.1 Aviceda cuculoides | reverse complement strand
AAAAAACCCCCAGTTTGTAGGGTCTCCCTTAGCCTCTTCAGTTTTTGCATAAGGTTTTGTGGTCTTTTCTGTGGTGATTTTCATTGTTAATAATTCTTTCCCAAATTGCTTCCAGAAGAGCCCTGGAAAAGCAAGTCCTGGTTGTGTTGTGGTAATGCCAAGACGCTGTAGCCAGTAGACAAAGGTCTGATTTTGTGCACACAGTTGGTATGTTGGTAAGCCTGGAAGTAATACTACTGAAATGAATTTGGCTACTAATAATTGTCACTAAGTAATAGAGGAAATTTCTGTCATCAAAA
Organism: Aviceda cuculoides; assembly: GCA_035590195.1. Taxonomy (NCBI): domain Eukaryota; kingdom Metazoa; phylum Chordata; class Aves; order Accipitriformes; family Accipitridae; genus Aviceda; species Aviceda cuculoides. The sequence continues at coordinate 14,992,652 of JAVJGG010000037.1, read as the reverse complement.
GCAGAACATTTCCAGTGCTGGAAGCACGTACACATGCACGTGTCCTGGCAGTTGGAGTCAACAACTAGTGCTGTCACAGCCAGTTTTTATAGAAACATGAACGTAGTAATTTTATTTGTGTCTTAAATACAAACATTTTAAAAGCAAAAATATAAAGTTAAAGGATTTAAATGATCCCTTCTCCTTTTGTGCCCCACTGCCCCAACAGTCAGCCAGAAACCCTTACCACTGCTTTTCTTGCAGCTTAATTTTTGGTTATAAGTCATTCCTCTAAATAGGCTTAGCTGTGAAGTCTAACTTTTGAACTTTAATATAGACTACAATACTATATTGTTACATTGGCAAACAATTGGCTGAGACAAGGTAATATGATTTCAAAGCTGTTTGCTCTTGCCTACTTTAATAAAAAAAGAAAAATAGCAACAGAAAAAATGACTAAAATAGGCCTGAATGATCTTAAGGCAAGATGATACTGTTACCACATGAGAAACCTTGTTTCATGTCACATGGGACTATTGGGAATGTTCTTTCTGTCTGTAGCCTTTTAAGGAAAAACTATCACGTTGACTAATGTTTTGTGTTTCCTTCCACTTGTCTGTGTGTATTCCCCTTTTCTATCTGTTGTATCTATTCAGATTGGAGACAGTGTGGGGTGGAGATCATACTTCTTTTTCTGTCTGGATGTAATGTAGTGACTCTAGACATGTATTTGAGTACTTAATGTAATAATGTTTAATCACACAATACAGGCAGAGGCTTCTTCCTAGGTATAGACCCTTCCATTTTATGTAGGGTCCCCATGACTTGTGGGGAGTAAAGTTTTAGGTTTATTTTCTGTTTGCTTTGAATTTGCAAAGAGGTGTTTTTTAGAAGTTTCATGAACTTTAGGAAGTAGCATGGGGTTTTATTTATTTTTTAGATTACAATGGAATGATACAGGGATCAGAAGGAAATGTGGCTGCGTTAATCAAAGCTGTCAGCTCTTATTACTGGAGCACTCTTTGTATCAATTTTTAAAGCGTTTAATAAAACATAGGGCCTGTTTCTCCTCTTTCTAGTCTGTAGTCATTTAACTGCACTGAAGTCAAGGGAAGGTACTTTTCATGTGCACCACAGTAATGAGAAGAGAGCAATAGGTTCTTTCCTGCTGAAGGTTTCAGCATCTGGTAAGCGGTTTCTTTTTCTAGGTTGAAAAAGAAATCAGCGGTAGGTAATGGCCTCTGTTTAAAACTCTTGATGCACCATCGCCAGCTTTTCCTGGCTAGCTCCAGGGCACTGGTTATCTTTGATATGAATTTTGGGTCAAATTCTATGTAAATTTATTTCTGTAAATCAGATATGGCTCTAATTTGATTTGCTTGTTTAAGGACTGACAGGATAATTTAGTCTCTTGGGTTTATTACATATTCTTATTTTGCAATTCTGTACATGTGTATTAAAAATAGGTGAGATTGCTTGATTTTGCATGAGGCTAGGAAATGCAGTGCCATCCTTTCAAAGCTCTGAAGCTTATGTTGTGTACTAAATGCATAAGTAGTTCTGCTGAGTTTTCCAGGGTGGAATCCTTCCTGAGGTAGACTTTGGGAACTGCGTAATTAAGACAGCCACAGAGTGCACCAGTTTAGTCTGGGAAACAAGCATGAATATCCCACTGAACTGAAATGGAAATGGTGAGGGTGCACCTTCGCCAACTCAGGCTATCCAACCGCTGTAACTACAACAGGGGAAGGAACTCTGCAGTTCTCATAGATGAAAAGTAAAACTTGTTTCACTGTGCTTCTATAAGAGAAGATGTTGAGTACAGGCACCTCTGTAAAAATTAGTGCTGACAACTTTGCAGGAAGAAATAGAAAAGTGTTTAGAAGAAACATTTTAAAACTAATTTGAATGGAAAGCAGTTCCTAGGTCTGACAGAAAAAAGTGGTCTGCTGAACTTTTTTTTTCTCCTTTTCCCATTTATCAAAGAGATTTTTCATCATATTGCACATCTGCAGCCTTCAGAACAAATTCTGGCAAGAGTACTCCATGTCACTGTGGTGGGTTGACCCTGGCTGCATCCAAGTGCCCACCAAATGCCGCTCTGTCACTCCCCTCCTCAGCTGGAGAGGGGAGAGAAAATATAACAAAAGGATCACGGGTCAAGGTAAGGACAGGGAGATCATTCAGCAATCACTGTCACGGGCAAAACAGACTCCACTTGCGGAAAAAAATAATTTAATTCATTACCAAACAAATCAGAGTAGAGTAATGAGAAGTAAAACCCAAATCTTAAAAACACCTTCCTCCCATCCCTCCCTTCTTCCTGGGCTTAACTCCTGGTTTTCTGTACCGCCTTGCCCGCAGCAGCGCAGGGGGACAGGGAATGGGGTTTACGGTCAGTTCATCACACACTGTCTCTGCTGCTTCATCTTCTTCAGGGACAGGACTCATCACACTCTTCCCCTGCTCCAGCATGGGGTCCCTCCCATGGGAGACAGTCCTCCACAAACTTCTCCAATGTGAGTCCTTCCCATGGGCTGCGGTTCTTCAGGAATTAAAAAACCCTGTGTATTTTGAGTGCTGCTGTAGTTGGTCTGTGTTCCCCACATACTGGGATGAATATACAGAACAATAATTTCCCTGATTTTTCTCAAAAAATCTGAAATACAGAAAACTCAATATGAATTATGTATATTTTTATAATTATTTCCTTTATTATAGAAAATTAATTCGCACATGACTTAGAATAACGCATAAGCATGGACTGAACGATAAATATCTGCATAAATGTTATCATGAATGGGGAATGGATAAATGGATACATTTGAGGATTAGCCTCAAATGCAGTTCTGGATCCAGAGCTCAGGTCTGATATGCTTAAATTTAAAAATTCAAATAATTAGAAATTTATCCTCTCTCTTAGGGAACGTCGTAGCTTTATAATTTTTAGTAATGTGGAAATATAAAGTAAACAGAGCTCACTCCTTAGCTTTTCTTACTGTTTTTTGTTCTTGCCTTGTGATAGATAAAATCAAGATTTAAGCCTTGCCTAAAGGGCTACTAATCTGTTTTTTCTTGATATCTATACCTGTTTCCAAGAGGCTAGAGTACTGACTCTAAGGCTGATAGGTTTCTGGGTTTTCTTTTCTTTGCTTTTCAATCCCTAAAGAGTACAGGGCCTCCTGCTAAGACAGCACTTTTTATACTCTATCCTGTAGTAAAAAGTAAGCTGCGTTTTAACACGACTTCTGTTTTTAAACAAATGAAGACGTGCCCTAAGCAGAGGTATTTATACAACAGTGTAATCATTATAATGGTTCTCTTCAGGCAAAGTGAGATATTTTAAGTAAGGTCCTTTCCTGTTCAGAACTCCAGAATCATTACAGTGGGAGGCTAATAAAGATCAGTTTTAAATTCTAAAGGAGCGTGGCGTTTATGCATGTGTATGTGTGTTGGGAGTCACTAGTCTTTGCTATTTTGCCTGCTAAATGTGGGCAAACTGTTTTTCTGGCTCTCAGGAGACCTGTCTCACTCTTACTTTTCACTGAAGTGATATTTGGCATTGGCCAAATCATCTCTCATTTGTGGGCCTCTGTTTATGAATCCATCTCTTCAGCTTGTGGAATCAGATGACAAATTCTTTTTCTTTCCAGTGTTTATGTTGAAGTTGCTGCCCAGCATTCCTTTTTTGTCTAGGATCTTAGTTTTGCTGTAATGCTGAGAAATTACTTTTTTGTCTCCACATCCTAATGAAAGGAGCATAAAGAAAGCAGGAGCCCCATAGTGTTCTGCTGGAGGTGGCTCTCTGGACCAGAGGAATGTTTAATTTTCCCTAAAAAACCTAAGGCTGGATGTGGGTGGGTAGATGACAATAGAGACATATAGATAGTAAGAAAAACTGTAGTCTGCTAAGTGGTGGTTTCTTGCAAGAGATTTAGTAGTGGTACTTCTGGTTCCCCTTCAAGGGGGTTGGAGCCCATAAGCTTATATGTCATTGCTAATCACTGCTAGCTGAAGAGACAGTTTTCTGGATTAGTGGTATAACCACTAATAATCCCAAAGATGGCTACATTTCCAGAATCAAAGAAATTATTCCCGTGTGAATAACGTAAATTGGGTTTTATAGTTTGTCAAGAAATTTGGGTTATTTAGAGGTAATAGCCTCTGTTTAAATGTGCATTTCTTATTGCAAGAGTTTCTATCAGGTGACATGTAACTGGGCTCTGTATGTAGGCTGGTTTTCTTATATGTAACTTGAATTTCCTTTTGTACTTTTTAGACTTATCTTGGAATGCATTGGCTTACACAGGTCTGTAAGAATTGCATCCACCTTTCACCCTAACTAGAGGTAGGATGTGGTTAGTATATGCTAGCATACCCTTGTAGTAAAGCTTTTTCTGGAGTAACTTTGTCTTGAGATTCCTGGATACCTTTATTAGACCTTTGATAGGCCTTGCACCAGCCCTATAGGATGTGGATATGCATTTCAGAAGTTGGCAGAAACACACCTTTATTGGTTTTTTTTTCCCCCTAGAATCATACAGCCATTGCAGTAACAGAATATATGAGCATGCTTTGATCTACTTTAAGGATCAAAAAAGTGCTGCTGCACTTTTCTGTTGGTTCTGAGTTGGCATGTCCTTCCCAAAAATTTTCAAAGGTTTTCTGTTTAGAATAGTGCTTATATTTTAGATGGCATTGAAATTAATCAGAAGCTCCAACACGTGTTTGAGTGTTGTTGGAATAGGAATGACTTTTTTTTTTTTAAGGAAAAAAAAAAAGTGCATAAGTGCATTTCTGCATCAGTCTCTATACTCCAGAAACATCACTTTCTTCTGCCTAGAGAGGCACTGTGACATATGGTGGTGGCAGCGGCAGCTGAATCTCTAGGAAAATTTAGAAATATGTTGTATGAATTTCATCAGGGATCTAATCTTAAAAAAGACCAGTGGAGACGAAAGGCCATTGCTCTGTGTGCTGTTTTATACAACTCTCCAAGGATTAATTAATTTTTCTGGTACTGGTGATGAGCAATTGTACCTAGTGGTAATTTGGTAGCTGGTAAGTTGATGGCATTCCAGACAATACAGACGCTTAACCATCTGCCTTGTTTGTTTTCACTTGAATAAGCTTCGCCCAGTTCAAACTAAATAATTTTGGAAGAAGAGACTGAAGAGAGAAAAAGCCAAATGTTTGTTTACTTATTTACAAACCAAAATATTGTACTCAGTTTTAAGTATTGTTTACACTGTAATCAGCTTTTTAAATTTAGTTTTATACCTGATTGCAAATAAAGACATATGTATGATTAGTGACGACCAGCCTTCCAACAGTCATCCCAAACTCTTTAAGTTGTATTTTGGAAGTAAATGTAAATCACTGTTTTTCTGCTTGTGGTGGCAGACCTTTTTGGCACTGAGAAAAGAGGCTGCATACCAAGTTTTTAAAAAGGTGCAAAGATAATATTGATTAATGTGGGTTATTATGTAAGTACTGGGCTAGCATTCATAACAGAATCAAAGGTGTAACAAATTAAACTTGCATTTAATTTTAATTACAAATTACCTCATTTACTCAGTCCGCTACCACACCTGTCTGCTCAATGTTCATTATTGTGACACTAAAAGCACCAAAATATTGGTGAACCTGCTATGTACAGCAGTACGCTTGCCTAAAGGAACTGTTTCCTAGTTTAGAGGGGCAGGCACCAGTGTGGTCACCTTGGTCTGGCTTCCACAGTCCCTAGACAAAGCCATACGATTTCCCCAAATTAATTCATAGCTGACTTAGATCTTTCAGAAGAACATCTTATCTTTACTACTCTTGATAGAAAATCACTGCTCTTGGTAATTTATTCAAATAATAAATTATCCTTAAGAAAAATACACCAAACAAAACATGCACTTAATTTCTAAGATGATCTTTTAAAATAGTTACTATTTTCCACCAGTAGAAGCTTTTACACCTTTGTGTTTCTAGATTTTGAAGATCTGTGTGGCTTGTAGCTGCTTTTGCACTCAAGACAGTCCTCAAACTTCCCTTCAATAAGCAAGATAGATGGAGTTCTGTGCCCTTTTGCAAAGTATGTTTTCTAATTGATTTGTTCTGTTTGTCTCGCTTGAATATTCTCCCATATATCCACCTAATTTAAAAAATTATAAATCCTTGAATGAGGTCCTGTTCCAGCTGTGGCTGTACCAGTGCCAAATACAGAAAGTCGTTTAACATCCATTTGTGTGCTTGAGATTTCCCTGTGTGCACGTCCAATGACGATGCTAAACCTTTGCTGCGAGGTCCGTGAGATTAATTCTGACGACTCTAGGTCTCTTCTAAACTGCTGATTCTCAGTGTAGTTTCTTGAGATGCAAATATGACAACATAATTTTTGTTAAACTTGATGTTTAGCACAGCCTTTACTCTTCTTTGCTCAGCTTTCCCAGTCACCCCATTTTCTTGCTTAACACTAGTGTCCTACTGTAATATAGAATATTCTTCAGCCTGCTATGCATAAGCCTTATCTGCAATGATTTAAATTTCCTTTTAAATACCAGTAAAGATGTTAGTATGGGTTTAAATGCCAAATTCAGCAGTGTTCATCTAAAACCAGATGATTCTTATTTACAGTTGTTTATTGATGTCTATTAATGATTTTTTTAAAGAAAATACATTTTGTGTATTTCATGTTGACTTTACATAATTCCAGTTTCTTAATGAAAAATGTCATGAGCTGCTAAGTTGTTTTTTGGAAACGTGTATCATTTTGAAGATGTAGCCTTTTTTATCAGTCAAGCTTTCAAATGCAATTTAAAAAAAAAAAAGTTAGATTCCAGATAGGTAACTTTATTCCCCATAAATACATCTCAAATGGTGTTGTTTTCACTTTATTTTAATTGCTTATTAGTAAAGTTGTATAGCAACCATTAGGGTATTTTGCCATTAGCTGATTTAAGGCTAACAAGAATATAATTATCTGAGTTGCCCAATTTGTGGATTTTGTTTTTCCTTGCTTGTTTTTTAAAGCTTAGCAATGTAATCTTTTTCTGACACTCTTGATGCTGCTTGGCTAGCTGTCTCACAATTCTGGGATGCAAGTTATCCAGCTCTATTTAATTTCAGCAACTGTTGATTAATTTTCTCTCCCTAATTACTGCTGTAGAAAGCACCTCACCTTGCAACTGTATCATCTAGCTTTTTCATGAAGACTAATACTTAGTGAATACTTTTGGGGTTTTTTTTCTGTATTGTTATTTCTATTAATACTTCTGCCACAAACCATGCAGATATACAGCACCCTTGTAAATTCTGTGTTCTTAATGAAATCTTTCTTAATGTCCTAAATTCTGCTGGCCATTCATTTTTTCTTTATTTTTCTTGTTTCTCGGGTGAGTTAGCAATTTCTTAGTCCTAACTCATATGTATTGCTGGGAACAGCTTTACATTCTTCCATTCATTATGTATCTCTCACTATTCATCTAAACCATGTTAGTTTATTTTTTTAAAAAAAAACAAACTGACCTAATTTCTGTTTGAGGTACGACCTTCTGCGAGCTTGCAACATGTTCTTAAACAGTGCTCAACTTCATACACCCCAAATCACTTGTTCTCAACTGACTTTTATAATGAACAATTCACACTGTTTCATTATTCAGGTTTCCCGCTTAGTTTACTGAAGGTTTACTTAGTTTACTGTCACTTTTTTTTGTTTCGTTGCATTGTGGCTAGTTTTGTTTTGTACACTGGAATCTTAACTTTACTTACAATTTTGGGGAAGAGGTAAGCAAAGGCAAGATGGTGATGTTTTCTAAATGGTCTTCCAAGAACTGTGCCATCATATTCCTTTCTTTTTTTAAGTCTGAGATTGGTAGTTCAATCTATTTCTTTGACTATAGCTTTTCATGTTTGCTTCAATTTCTTAGTAACTTTTTGAACAGAAATGTGCACAAATATATGCAAATGAAAAGTACTGTTAAAAGTTGGGCTGCGTTTGAGATGTTGGTATTGCCAGTTGCTAGGGGATCATAGAATCCCATGGATCATCTCATAGAGTAGAAACAGTATATGTTCAGTGGAGCTGGTGTGGACGCTGAAGGGCTCAGTTTTCTGTTCATAGTTTAGAAACAATCATAAGAAAATTCCTATAACACTTGTCCTTGTGGACCTTCCAGTGCTTAGAGAAAATATTTGCATATATTCCATAGAAAAAAAGCAGATTTTATTGACCAAGGAAGTTAGTCTGGTATAATCTAGCTTGTTTCTGCTGTAAAGTATGTATTCAATTTTGATAGATGAATGGAGTTTGGTTTGTAGTTGTATAGGTTAAGGAAAATATTATAATGTGTCCTAAGTATTTTTGACACTATAAATAAATCTAAAAATGTATTTATAATTTTTTAGAAGACATGTCTGGTAGATAAAGTATTCAAGTGCTCTGATTTGGAATTCAGATTTTGAGGTAGAAGTTGGCAGATTGAATACTGAAACAATGCTATCCATAGATTGTGAGTTTTGAGTGTAAGCTTGATAAGCACGATCATTGTACAATTCTTCTTCCTCACTTGAATAATTGCCTGAGAAGAAACTGTTCCTGGGTCATCTTGGTGCAAAAGGACATTTAAGGATAATAAGTTTTTGGTTTAGAGCATTTTTTATTTTTATTTTTTCCAACTGATATGTACCAATGCAAAAATTCTGCTTTGGTTTGGTCTTGCTCTTCTTGTATATGAACATTTTTTCTGCTATAGAACTAATGTAAAATGTGCTAGCTGTAACAGTGAAAGAGTACACATACTGCTGAAAGTTAATTGGATGACACAGAAAATTAACTAGTATCATCTTAGGGTTACTTTTGATTTCAGAAATCACTCTTTGCCCTGAATAGGCAATTCAAATAAATCGTGCAAACAGACAATGAGTTAATGGAATAAATTATAAGGGGATTAGTAGTAGAAGCCCTTTATGCATCAGAGGAATGTCAGAGCGCTGTATATACCACTTAAGAATTAAATTTTCCAGTTTCCATGTTATTTCATATTTTTGTTTTGATATACTCATGTTGAAGGTATAGGATGAATCTTGAGTATGTGTTCTTGAATGGAATAGGTATATCCATTTACAATCTACTTTTTATTCCTTTTCAAGTTTGGGGAACTTTATTAAAATAATTTAAATCTGAGTCAAATACTAGTCTCACATCTGGGACATCCATACCATTGACTGATGAAATAGGCTATAATTTTTTTCAAATAGTAAAATAAATTATGGAAAATTTACCTAGTTTAACTTTATGTGAGTGAAGTGGCACTAAATGGTAGCAGATACTAGATCTACAATATTGATGTGATAAGTAGGATTTCTGAGAACGTATCTTAAGTCGATTCTAGTGTGATGGGAAATGTTCCTTCCTGTCATAAGGCTTGGGATTGTGCCTTTAATAAATTAAACCAAAATAAACCAAGAAATTAATTTAAAACTGTGTTGATTCAGAAAGAATTAAGTGTGGCAATACTTACATCTAATGGATTCTCAAGAATTGTGTGTAAATACATATTGCACTTAGGCTTACCTAGTTATTTACATATTATATGCACTACAGTATAATAGCTTTAAATGTCTTTAAATGCAAACTGCTGCTGAGGTTTGATTGCTGATTTGAGATAATACTTTACTTGTGTTTGGGAAATAAATTCCTCGAGGGAAATCAATATTTGTCATGTCAGATTCCATACCTTTGTTTGTGGGGGACAGGGTTGCCTCTGGGGAAGAACTGATCGTTCATATGCTACTGTATTAGCAAGATGTATTTGCGGAAAAAAGGATTGCTCAGTCCAGATTCATCTATCATCCTGCTCCCTTCTGTCTTTTCCCTGAACACCCTGCACCAGCATGGGTAAATTCTAAATTCTGAACTCAAGAAAGTAATAGCTCTGGCTCCTGGTGCCTTGTACCCAATAAATGTTTGACTGTGTATGTTTGTATTCAGTAGGGATAGGGAATACCAGTGTATGGGTAAGATAAAAGGGATTGTAAATAGCTGGAGAAACATGCTTTACTGAGTTTTTTTTCTCCAACATAGAAAGAATGACATAATGTATGCAATAGAACTGCCTTTTTTCCCCCTGATATTATTGAGTATAGGCATATATGTGTGCACCAAATGTTAGTAAAATAAATGACATACTAATAATATGCTCTGATTTGTCTTCAGAATTCTCCCATGAAGTATGATGCTCCAAATAATTCATCATACATATATTTCTTCTTTATATAAAAAGCTGTTTTGCAAATTTAGCCAGCTTCTTTCTATGGACATGTAGAAATTGGAGAAAAAATTTACCCTGCCCAGTAAATAACCTCACTATCCATCCAAGTAGGGTAGGCACAAGCATGGTTCCCTCATTGTGCCTTTCAGAAGGTCAGTCTCCTGCAAAATGGGGTCCTTGTGCTCTGTTTGCCCCCATGCACAGACCTACAAGTGTTCACCGTGGGGGAATGTGGCTGCTCCCAAAACTGCTTTTGAGTTTCAAATCCCATTTCGAGAGAGGCAATTGCTTCAGGGGCCTCTTGTGAGATTATGTGACTCTCTCATCCAAGATTACTCATCCCAAATCGCTCATTCTGCAGAGTAGCTTCTTTATCAGTAATGCAAAGATTCCAGAAGCGTACTTGCCTGCTTTAGTAGTGCAACTGTCCAGGGCACAGGGGCAAACTGAGAAGCTGCATCTGAGCAAATCTGGAGCCGTATGTAGTATCCTGTGCTGGACATTCTGCAGAGGTGCATATCCAAGTACCTAGTAAAAGTAATAATTCTGAGTGAAGTATTCACCTGTAGGAATACAGATTAGTTATTGCTATAGCAACCTGTATATATTTTTCAGTTAAAACAATGAATTACAAAATATCAGTCCTACATCTTAAAGTAAGGCCCAAAATTCCATTCTTCAAACTTAACACATAGGTCAAACACAGCTTGGAACATATGTTCTACGTATAGAACTGGAATACTTTCCTGCGTGTTGCTATGTAGCTGTTGAGTTTCAGTTTCCATTTAGCTAAATACATTAAGAGTGTGTTACATGCAAGCAAAACAACAGAAGAAAACCTCCAAGTGTTTTAATCACTTGAAACATTGTATTCGGGAAATGTTCAGTTTAGTGGATGTGGGTTTCTGTGCTTTAACACTGCTGGAGCAGCGTGGTACTGGAAAGTGTACTCCTGTGTTATATCACTCGTTCAAGGGCTATCGAACAGGCCGAAGGGGAGCGTGTAGGGAGCATGTTGGGTTGCCAGAAGGTAGGAGCTTTGCTCAATTTGTGCAATGCAAAGTTAATTGATTCTTTTTTTAATATATGCTTATTATCAAGATTAATACTAAATAACCTAGATTAACTCAGGTTAGATTGTTAGCACAATTACTTCAGAGACTACAAGAATAAGAATTAGTTGTTAAAACTTACTGTCAAAGAAAATCTTTCCTTGGGAGTGGTTACCTATTAAACTGCATTAATTTGTGAAGTTTTAAATTTTTTAAGATTTTTAAGATCTGTATGTGAACTTCTAAAGTTTCTACAAGCCATAACCTTGAAATATGTTAAGATTTCCATAGTGCATTTTTATGCAGTGTTTGTGTGCTTGTGTATTTGTTGCTGTTCACTGAAATTTGGTTTCTTGGCAATTGAGTACTTCTTCAATAGAGAGGAAAAATAAGAAACCTTTCTATGGATTTTTTTTTCACTTCCCTTCTTTCCAAAAGCTCATAAAGTGAGAAATGCATGTTCTTCTTATTAATTCTGTGATTAAATTACAGTTTTTAATCTTTTTTTCCTTTTCTTTTTGGTAGAAAATGTTAGATCATTTAAAAGACTTGTGGTTTCTGGACAGTTTTTTACCATTTCAAGATGCCAGAGCTTAATTTTCTCAGCTACATTTTCCTTTTCTTCCCATGACCAGGTATTATGTGACCCTGTACTTCAGTACATTCTAACAGATTTTAAATATACCTTCTCTAAATTAGTGAAAGAAAATTAGAAAATTTCTGTGGAAATCCCTTGCCAGATAGCACATCTGTCAGTGCATTTCAAGCTGGAGTAATTTTCATCAGCTTCCATCAGCAGTTTTGTTCAAAACTCAAATAAAATGTTTGCTAAAGGCAAATACAATTATTTTAGGGCATATCTCAAACTTTGATCAAGTACCAAATATTTAACTGTTGAAACTGTAATGTCCCAAATTATATCAACAATGAACTAGTTAAAAAACTAAAAGCAGCATCTGAAATGATGCACAATAGTGTGAAAACCTCTGGAGACATTCTGTAAGCAAAGTGAAATAGAAATGACTACTCTTTCAAATACTGATAATATGTAGAAATGTTTGTCTTCATCACTAGCTGAAAATGTGGCATATCACTATGTAAATTTGATTTTAGTCCTAATTAAATATTTAAAAGATGTTGGCTTTCTGTTGCCCTTTTGAGAAGACAGAATATTCTAGGTACAACATCTTCTGGCTTCATTTTACTATAAAAATTGTTATAAACGTGTAAGATCTGTTGACAAAATATAGTGAATTTGATGTCAATTTGAACAAAGAATGTCTTCTAAGTACTGTCTGAAGATGGATATTTTAGCTGGAACATAATAGATTTCACTTATCTCAGTGATATTTAAGACCATTGATAATCTTACACAGATGAAATTAGTATTATTTTCTTAAGGTCTTGTACAATTAGTCTCTGGGAAAACTATTTTTTCAAACAGTCAGTAAATAGGTGATCACTTTAAAATGGTTTAGTATTAAAAAATTTCATTTTAACTTGAATACGTTATGCTGGTTTAGTACTTGAGTTCCAGGAAACTCCTTGAGCTGAAACTTGCAGTATCTGGTTCTGATCTTCTGTTGCTCGGTGTAACTCTTCGTGCTTTTAATGAGCAACTTGCATGTCACCTAGGTGAAACCAGGACTGGAAACCGTCCAGCTTCTGCTCTCTTGGGTCGGATGGCAGGGTTGCTTGTTCAGGGCTCTTTCTGCAAGAGCTGTGCTCTCGGAGGGCTTGCACAATGGTGTCCATTGCCTCAAGAGCATGTCCACACGGTCTGGAGGAGGCGGTTACGGCTGGAAAAGGACTTGCTTAGAAACCCGCACAAGATCGGCCATCACCTGCTCCTACAAGGTGCGGAGGGGCTTTTTTGGAAGAGGAAGGCGGCACTGGAGAGCATGTTGGGGAAATGCTATTTCTCCTTGATTCCCATGTGCACATCTAGCTTAATTCCTGCCTGATTTATTTTCACAGGAACTAGCAGAGGGAACATGTCAGCTGCTGTTATTGTTGAGAATTAAAATTGAATGCCTTTGATAAAAACTGAAGCGACAGTCCCCTGCTATGTTTTACCTTCCCAACTCTCTTATGGTAATACATACTAAGTGTTAACAGAAGTAGCACTTGGACCATTTCAAGCAATTGAAGAGAAAATTCAGTAGAAGCCCTGCTGAATTTACCAAGCCTAGGCAAGCTTGGTATTTTATTTTTCTAATGGAATTTTTTTAACCAAGCTTTGTTCATTACCACTTGTGCATGGAAATCAGAGATGCACAATGAGATCATAATTCATTCTTTGTATATAAATGTTACACGTACAAACTGCATGGAGAGAACATTATTGAGAATGCAAAAACAAGCAGTTGAGGGAAGAGGGTATTAACATTAAGGTTGGCATTGCAACTAAATTCAGCTTCTCTTATGCATATGCATTATGATGAAGTCTTTAGCTATAAGAATGCATAAGACTTTTCCAGAAGATGTCTTCTTTACTTAGTACACGAGATGGACAGTACTCAATTAATGAGCAGCTATTCAAGATGTTGTTTTATCCTCAGTGTTTGATATGTGGCCCTAAGCCTTATTTACAGTGCATCGTTCAGATGCTGCTCAGAAGTCAGAATTATTAATTTCCTCATAGGCTTTTCTGTGCTGCTCATCACTGATGTATCCAAGTGCTTCACAGGTTTTAAATTAAATTTATCTCCACAAAACCCCAATGAGGGATGCAGTATTATCTCTATTTTACAGATGGGGAACTGACAGAGATTAAGGTCAGAATAATTCACTAAATTTGGATGCACATTTTAAGACATAAGATTGGATTTTTAGAGCCCTTCAGATCATATAGTACATACCGTGTTCAGAAAACAGAACTTGCTACTTCAACTTCAGGTGTGTTTTTCTTGTGTCTAGATATCTTCCTCGGCATCTCAAGTGTGTAAACTGATAATTATGTGGCACTATTGATAGCTAAGGAAAAGTTTGTATTTGATGCCTTATGTAGTATCACACAGGAACTCTGAGCTTTCTCTGAAAGAGGCAAAACGTCAGTGAATCACCTGCAGGGAAGAGGCAGTGGGTCCTGCTGAAAAATCTGATATGTGATTTTATTATTAAAGACTGTTTCTTAATGCTTGTACATATATTGGGATTACACAAGCCATCCGAATGCTCATCCTTGTCAGTTTGATTGTTTGATTTTTGCAACAGAGACAGATTAATTTGAAATATTGAAATTCCTGATCCAGTTAATTTGGAGAATGAATATTAATTGAGAAACCCTATTGCCTAAAAGGTAGTATTATCTTTTCTATAATAAATATTAAGAGGATATTTCCAAATGTACTTTCATTTATTTTCATATTATATTCAGATTTCTTTCCTCTATGAAGACATTCTAAATACCAGAAGATTCATGAGCATGTCTAGCAAAGTACTATTCCTCAGTTTAGGAAAACTTTAATTGGTGATTTTTAAGTGTCATCTCCACATTTTGTATAGCAAGTACAATAACATGAACCTGATTTTACTTGTAATTTTTGAATTGGTAGTTTATTTTATGCTAGTTCTTTTTTTAGGCTTGCTGGCTGCTAAAAGAGAAGCATAGATAATTCAAGATAACACCTTAGGTCTTCATAGTCTTTTAAAACCAGCAGTATGGATTTGAACCAAGGCTAAATATAGTGATTTGTGAGTCTTTCTATTAATTTTGGAGAATTTTAATTTTATTAGATTGACCAAGGAACAAAGGTTTTGCTGTATCCTTTTCTGGCAATTTGTACTCTCGTAAGTCTATCTGTGCTTTCTTTTCTTATCTGTAAGATGGATATTTCTATATATTTTTCCAGAGCTCTGAAATCTTTAGCTGACAGTGATTAAAGAAATGAAATGTTTCTTGTGTTCAGTGTGGCTCTGCCTATCAGAATAGTGGCTATGTATGTTGTAATTGCCTAGCTACTTATAGAAGCAGTTTCTTTAAACAACTTTTTAGTGTTAGCCTATGTTTAGCTTGTTATTAGACTACATTCCTCATATTGTGCGAAGTGCATAGCTTTTGTGGAACTGGAATGCTACTCTATGTGTAGAGTTGGGAGATTTTGTCCTGGCTGTGAAGTGCACTTCTGTAAGCCAATACCTCTCTTATAACAACAAGAGAAAATTAATTTTTCAGGAGTTTCAGTCAAAGTCTCTTTTGTTTACAGTTGTAACTGTTTCCAGGCTGCTTAGAACCAGCTATTCCCAGAGCTTTATGGTATTGCTGTGGCATTACTTACAGAGCAACTGCTTGCTGTTGGGGAAAAAAATGAAAGTTAGTGAGAACTCTGCTTGACTAAGTCTAATTACCTACTGGGTAGCTTGTGTAGTACATATGTATCATGTAAATGACCTTTTAAATAATAAAGACCAGGCAAATTACATCTATTATTTAAGAGGTGCAATGATAGTCCAAAGTTTTCATTAGAAATAACCAATTTATGCCCACCTTCTGTAAAATATTTGATACTGGTACTCAAGCAGTCAGGTCTGTAAGTGGAGGGCTGTGGAAGTGAGCTAGCAGTCTGTTTTATGAATTATCTGTCCAGTGGAAACCAGTGCAGTCTGAGGAATTCACAAATAAATCAGAGCGTCAGCTTTGACAAATGCTGGCCAAATTCTTGAACCTACAGAGGGATCTCCACTTGAGTTCTCTGCCAGTTTGCCATAGCTCAGTCTAAACATTCATCCTGCAGATTGTAGATTAAGATTTAATCATGTCTATAGATTTCTAATTACTCATGAATATCTTATTAGAAAGCCTTGCTGGCAGGGATTTCCAAAGCACTTTCACTAGATTATACAGAAATTTGTTCCAGAATTGGTTGCAGAACAGTCATCTGGCACCCAATTCTTATTTAAAATGTTATCAGGTTTACTGACAAATGAGAACATAATATTGTCTCAGTTATTCCAATTCACCGTGTGACCATAAATGTTTTTTTTAATCTTGAAAAGTTAAAAGTAGTAACACTAAAACATTTTTTTGTTGATGCCTGAAGCGTTGCAGAGTTGGAAAGGAAACCAGAAATGCAGCAAAACCATACAAAATTGCTTGCTTCATTTATGGCTTGATTATATGACTCGTGCAATTCTGTATGGTGAGACTAGGTCAAAAAATAATCATATTGACTATTGTCTAAAAGGAAAAAAAATCAGGAACCTTAGGGTAGTTACAGATAGACTAAAATGCATATTTTTCAGGATACTTGGCAACCATGAAGTAAAAAGCAAGCTGGAGAATGTGCATATGCAGGTAAATGTTAGAATTAGTACACACTACAACATACTTAGGACATAAGACCATTAAAATAATAACACTTGTAGAAATTATGTGCACTTAAAAATTTTCCTGTGTTTTTAAGGAAACATTTTAAGCAGTCCTTAATCTTTTATCAAAGAAGATGCAGGCCAGCATATTGAAAATGCAGGTATAGGCTCCTTACCAAAATATCTTCGCCTCTGGTTTTGACTTATCTGTATTTCTGCTGCAAGTATTACAGTGGAAAAAATACCTTATTACATCTATAATTTTGAAATTTGACTTTAATAATATTGACAAGATTATCTTTGACTTCTTTTGCTTGTGTAAATTAATGAAAGGAGAAAATACTGGAGTTGTGTTAAGTCCTGATTCTGAAGGTAACCTATGGAAGCTAGAAAACTCTATGATACATTTTAGTCATTGATTTGCTAAGAGCTCATGTCTACAGTGGAAAAAGACTCATAAAGAAAGCAATTTAAGGTGAACATCTTTAAATAAAAAAAGTGCTTGGGAGATGCATGCAACAATGATGGCTATTTCAGCAGGTAGCATAGTAGTCATTGCCCTAATCTAGGTAAGGCTTACTGTAGCATTATGACGTTGCACAGAAATTATTGGCCTCTGTTATTCCAATTTCAGAGCCTAAGTTTCAGTACTGTTACATCAGGACACCACACTACAGCCTGTTCTCCAAAGTCCAGACAGCTGAATACAGGGAGATGGATTCACTCAGAGACATCTCTTGCTGTAGCAATGTTTGTAGAAAACATCAAAACCAAATTCTGCCTAGCATGATCGTGTCCATGGCCACGTTCCAAATACAAATTTAGGCTGAAATGGACAAACACTGCATTGACCCTTTTTTTTTGTAAGCGTCTGTTGCCTATGTTTTGAGGTCTGTGTCCAGTAAAGGCTCTTAGAAACCTCATGTTGGCTTTAGACAAGGGAATTTGGCTCTTTTGGTTGGGAAGGATGGTCTTATGCTAAAATCGAACCTGAAATCTGTTAGGATTAGTATCTTACTGGACTAAGTCTAATGCATGTGTGTATTAGATAACAGGAACTGCAAGCCACTCTTTCTCAGCAGAAAATATCTTACAAAGAGGGGTCATATTCACTAAATAAACATATTTTGATATAACCCTAGTAGGGTTGATTTTCTGCTACCAGATATGCAACATCTCCTGAAAAATAATCACATAAGTCTAGCCTATTTTTGCCTAAATTTAGTTAAGTCATCATGTTCAGAATTATCTAACCAACCACAGTAAACTGTAAGTAGTTTCCCATCATGCTTTAATGCTGGTTTGACAGTGAGAAAGAGTTTCTTTCGCTTTCCAAAATTTGCTTATTCTTTCCATTGACTTGTAACCCAGTTGTCGTTCAACATTACCGTGTTGACTGAGTACCTCATAGTGCACTGTTCAAAAATGCAGAAAGTTATGATCTCTGCTACAGGTGTCTTTGATAAAGACAGGGAAGCATCCAGAAAGCAGGAATGTTATTTCCCATTTTCTGAACATGTGGTCAAGTATACAGAGAGCATTTGTAGAAAATCAGAGAGAAAATATGTGCAGACAGGGAAAGTTAAACACAGAAAAGTGTACAACCTCTTTTTCTCAGATAGATTCCTTTACTCGTGACCACCTTTCTTCAAATAGTTCACTAAAGCATACAGTCTGTATTTTTTGAAAGATTTGCAAACCATTTTGTGCATTTACAGCTGTTTTCTCTGTTTTCTTTCCACCATTGTTTGCATGCAGTTTGCAGTCCTACTGGTTTAAATGAGCCAGAAATAGTAATAAAAAGTCATGCACACTTGCATTTTGCCAGTGACTATAGTGTAAATATTTAAGGGAGGGCTCTCATTCTTGTGGGGGGAAGAAAAAGAGGTGTGGGAAAGATGGGGACATAAATTCTTTGAAACGAGGCTTCATTAATTCCAGTGCCCATGGAACAACATGGTTTAAATGGCTTTATTTTGGAGAGCACGTACATATATAAGGTGGTAAAATGAAAGCTAATGGGATGTCTTAAAGATTCCAACATCTAGCATTAGACATAAATGCACTGTACATAAATGTAAAGAACCCACTATCTAGTATTATTAGCTATATATAAATGTAAATCTGACAATAAATTTTCATTAAGTGACTCTTCATCTACATGCCTGAGGAATTGTTAGGCAAATTGTAGTGTCTGCATTTTCCTCTATGTTTGTGTTACATTTATTAATTCAGCAAGATAAAATGCTTGTGGAGACACTTGGGTATCACAGGAATTGCTCCAAATACAAGTTCATAGTATTACAGAGGCAAAACCATGGTCTAATACTAATACATTGCATTCAGAATGAAATTAGGTATGATAACACCAGACTTGTTCTTACTATTTGTGTCTTATTTTTCTTTACTTGGGCAAAAAGTATGGCCAGGAGACACTGTATATGTGTGGCTTTTTTCTTTTCTTTGTGAGTTTGCAGAAGTCTTAACTGCCTCAATCTTTCTGTTGATAATTTTCTTTTTAGTAAGGCTGGATTTACTTTAACTCTACAGTCCTTTAACTAAAGTAGTTTCATCTGAAAAAGGTGAAACTTTTTGCATCTTTCAGTTTCTCTGGTGCTAAGTATCAAAAAGTTTAAAGGACAAAAGAACAAAATAAAGAAAATCAATCTTTAAAAGTGTATACTGAATCAATAGGGTTTTTGAAATGAGGTAAGTGGTTTCTCAGTGACATAAGTTAAAAAATGCGGGACTGTGTCTGGAAACTCACTGTGCAACATCTCTTGCTCATTGCACACTTTTTTTTGGCTGGACTTGTGCTGGCCCTGAGTTGTGTGGACCAACCTTTTGCCATAGCACACCCTGTGTTCTCTCTTCTTCTGACTGTGCTTTGGTTTATACCATCACAGAATTTTGGGAAGAGCCATTTCTCTCTTCTCCCCATGGACTTTTACTCCTTGAATCTTTTCACTTAGCTCCCTGCAGCTTTTCTTCTGCAACTCTATTTGCCCCACCTCTTCTGTCCAATACTATAGATGTCCAAATTGCATTCACTCAAAGGAAATAGTAAGCCACTTCAGGGGAAGGCTTAGTCTTGGTGTGTATTTCTAAAGCCTATAAAGTGGCTTTATGTAGTGCTGTATAAGTAATAAATAAAAATGCTAAAACACGACAGCTTTTTCTTCTCTCCACATTTTTAAAGCCACCTTTTTCCACTGAAGGCTATAGCAAAAGAACATTCCTAGTTGTTCCATCATGTCAGCTCTCTTAGTTTGTAGCCTCGAAAGAAATGAGCATAAAATCAAGTGTTTCAATGTGCAGTGTGCTAGTATCTATAGTGACCTTCCTCCCCCATCTCTCCCTTCAGCAGGGTAGAGTTTTTCCTTACACTTATATATCTCAAGAAATGTCAGAATCTTTTATTGTTCCTCTACCATGTAATGTAGCCCTAGGTAGCCACCCTAGAAAAAAGGATTTTCACAGTCTAATTTCTACCATTTACTGCATACTGTGTAGCATTTTCTTAAATTTTTCCTTTTCTGCCTTTCACCTTTCTTCTTTAAAAAATGGCATGATTGATATTAATATTTTTTCCCTGATAAAAATATTTTTTCCCTGATAAAAATATATTTTCCCTTGATCTTAGTGTTGGTAATACATTATTCAGTGTTCCTTCTTAATAAAAGCCATCGGTTGTTCCATTACTCACAATAGTTATTACAACACTAAAGGTCGCGTTCATCAGAATAACTTGCAGAGGCAAACCCAAAACCTTGATTTCTCCGTGCATCAGGATAATAGCTATGGTGCATGCAAGTTATTAAACAATGTTTAAAATATAATGTGTGTGCGTTCGTTTGTTTTCCTAGGAGTTTAACACTAAGGAAAGATTTATGAACATTTATTTTATTCCATATGTATGCTTGTACATATTTTGCTCTTTCAGTAGAAGTCAATGAGGAGGTAAACCTGTTGATTGTATCCCATTTCATAAAACATCTTTCTTAAAATCACTGATATAGTACATGGATTTTGAAAAGTTCTTATCAGACTTTTCTTTGGATTCATATCATCTTCTTGGATGACAA
Organism: Aviceda cuculoides; assembly: GCA_035590195.1. Lineage (NCBI taxonomy): Eukaryota > Metazoa > Chordata > Aves > Accipitriformes > Accipitridae > Aviceda > Aviceda cuculoides. The sequence continues at coordinate 14,971,967 of JAVJGG010000037.1, read as the reverse complement.
TGGAAGGAGGAATCATAATCTTGGATCATCTCTGCTAATATGAGAAGTGGGCACAGATATCTAGCAGAGAAGATTGTGAAGCTCTAGATCAAGTCTTGTTATTGGGATTCTGTTTAAAAGATATCTTCTGTAATATTGCAGTGTGTTAAGTTTATGCTTATGTATTATGGCATAAAATGGACATAAATCAACTCCAGTATAATGCAAGACAGGAATTTTATTTCATGTTAGTCATCAGAGAATGTTTTTGAAAAAAGTAAAGTTGCAGGTATAGCTAGGGTGTCAAAATAGCAAAAAGGAATATAATGTGATATTTGGAAACAAGTCCTAGCATATGGAAAAGTTGAGCTGTTACCTGAGCACAGAGGCAGACAATGAGCTTCCACTGCCAGAATTATTTTCTCAGTATGGTTAAATGCTATATGAGTCATCTTCTAGTGAACACGGTATACATATGGACAGTTGAAGAATGTAGAGCATGTTTAGCGCTTTCATGATTCTTCTAAGCCCTCACTTTTCTTTAAGTTTAATGTATTATACAGTTCTTTTGCCTTTACAAACCTTTTCATTTATTGTGTACAACTTTGCACTCTTTACCTGAATTATAAGAAACAAACAAGTTGGCCTAATTTGTATTCCAAAATGTTTGCTACAGAAATGAATTTGACAACTACTTCTACATCATTTAAAAATATTTATGCCCTCTACATGTATTATGGATGGTATATTGCTTTTGATGTCTGGCTTGATTCTGCATTTGTTGATTAACTTGTTAATGTTGTGATTGCTTTACAGTGTTGCTACAGAGCTGTTCACTTCCTTTTAGGTGTCTGTATCCTTCTTGGTCGACAAAGACCTGGGTGTCTGGAAGTTTGAATTGGTTTTGGGGGGAATTGTGGGTTTGGTGTTTTTTTGGTGGGGGGAGGCTGGGTTTTTTTTGTTTGTTTGTTTTGTTTTGTTTTGTTTGGCTTTTGGGGTTTTTTTTGTTTGTTCTTTGGGTTTTGTTTTTAATTTTTCTTTTAAAATGAATACTGTAAAAGTCACTTCAATGACAGACCAAACAACCAGGAGAGAGGAAACTGAGGACAGACTTACATACATGTGCCTGTGTGTACTCACACATTAGCTTATCGGGTGCAATAGACAAGCTGTTTAATGCCTGAAAAGGAACAATTTTGATAAAAAAAGTATAAAATTTACTTTAAAAATAGATAAATGAAAGGGAAAAAGAACCAAAACAGATGAAGATCCAAAGGGAGGCAGCAGGAAGATGTTTTAGTAGCATGTAAGGCTCCCCTTAAAACTTACCAGCATTTAAAATGGATCTGAGTTTTGCTTTATTCTGGGGGCTGTAAGTTCAGATCCCAATACAAGCAGTGTATGCTGGTATTGTATTTGAGCTTTAGCTTTTAAATAGGCTAACAGTGCTTTGTTTGAATTTTGTGCATCTTCTGCTTCACATATTTTATGTTGAGGGCTAGACTGGTTGTGCAAATGGTGTTGACAGGTTTAGAGGCACGCAGCTTTACTGTCAGGAGCCACAGGTGAAGACACACGTCAACTTGCTGGTGGTCGGCAGAGTGGGAAAAAAGAGAAAGCCTTGTACAGCAATAGCCAAAATATTGGTGTGTAGTCAGTCCTGTTTTAGTCACAAAGCCAAAGCACAGTACCATACAGGCTACCGTGAAGAAAGTTAACCCCATGCCAATTGGGAACTATGTAGTTTTCGTCAGACCCTGCTCATCAGGCCTCCCTCAGGTTCCTGCTCGTGGTGCTGTTAGTGTTAACTGGAGCATGCTGTGCTCAGGTTTGGGTGCTGCTTGGTCCGTAAGCTTTGTGTAGGCACGGTCTTGGGTCCGCTGGTGTAACCCAAAAGCTACAAACAGGCAGTAGGAGAAGGGGGTGGAGGAAAGGACGATTCTCATGGTGGTCACGGTCATGCCCTTTGAGAATCTGCTATAACAGCAATACCAGGGCTTCCAGGTGCAAGACTGTGAGATCAACACTGTGAGAGCAGAGTGGAAAAATACTGTCCCCGAGGGGCTGGGAAACGCTGCTGCAGCTTGGGTGAAAGGGAACAGAGCTGCAAGGGGAAGGCAGGCTGTGGGATTGCAAATGGATGACCCTTAGCATCATACACACTAAGGTGCTTAGGTACTATGCAACAGACCACAGTCTATTTTAATTTTAAGTGTAGATAATTGAGCTTGACCATGCTAAGAAAATGGCAATATATTTAAACAGTAATAATTTTGATGTTTTCTTCCCTGCTAGATTAAGCAGGGGAAGCCACGTGTAGTGGATTCAGGTCCATCATAATCTGCGTATGACGTGAGAAATCGGTCCTTGTCAACACCGCCAGGATTGGTTGCATGCATCACATTTAATGGGCTTTCTGTTCAGTAGCTTCTGTGGGTGGTAAAAATGGAAAATAATCCACACAAGCTTTTCCATTCAACCCCATGTAGAGCATTAAATGCCATCCCCATGGAGAGAATCTAGGCTATGGCTGTCAAAGATACTTGAGCACCTTTTCTAGTTTTGTAATTCTTCCTGGCGTGTTCAGAACAGAAATAGCAGTAGCATGCATTATTTTAGCTCACTGAGAGGGAGAGGGTTTTTTAATTAGAGGCCATTTTCTGAAACTGGAAGAACACAAAATACATAGTTAAATCTTGCACAAGGGTGGGAGTAGAGGATGCTGAGAGATAAAGCCACTCTAAGGACAAAAAGGTAGTAGAAAAATGAGTGATTTTAGAATAAAATTCTTCCCTTTCATTAGTGTTTTTAAAGTATTCTTTGGTAAATGGCAATTCCTGGCTGCTAGGAACAAGGACATTCATTGCTATGTGCTTAGTTTAAATAAGTAAAATTCTGAATTATGTGGATTTCATCCTCACAAAGTGGCCATGAGGAAGGGAACGAGTAACAAATATTAAAGCATGAAGAGAGGAGAGATAGCATGCAGGGCAGTTCTTCATTGTACATCACTTCTTGAACATGGTGCAGAATTCAGATGTCTCAGTAGGAATATCACTTTCCACGTAATCAAACCTTTTAGAGGGAAAAATGCCGAATATGCATTTAAGGGTATAGTTTTGTAGGATAAAGGGCAGATTAGAAAATGTGATGGAAAAACCTGAAGTTAGCTATAAACATCATTTACTGGAGAGTTACCTTGTTCCCTCAACTACACTGAGTGACACAAATTGTCTTATCTCGCTGATTTTTTTTTTAAATAGGATTTTTTGTAAGACCTAAAAAAATAATCAGCTATGTTATTTTCATTTTGCCATATAAATTTGCAGTGTTTTTACAGTGAAATTTAGTGGCAGAATCAGGAGTGTCAAAATTAATGACCAGGTGACATTAATATGGTAAAATGACAAACTTTATAATTTAAGAATACTCCTTGGATTGTTTCTAAAACATTCATTTATATTAGCACAGAGAGATAATGGTATTGTAATTTATTTTCTCTAATATACACATTTTAAGTTAGCAGCCCATTTTGCGTTATCTTATGTTCTCTCGTTACAACCAGATTTGTGGCTTTCCTAGAACAGTGCTCGTGTGATTGCTCAGCAAAAGCCTTGAGCTTGGTTTCCAGTGGGTGGTGATCTCAACACCATATCCTTATGGAAAAGTAATTGTATGATCAAATAAAGAGGCATTTTTGAGTACCAGCACCATGTCAGTTAGGCATCCAATGGGGAGGTCTATGGAGGCAGGAAGACAGCCTTAAAGGATTAGTGCCATCACTCCTTATAGGCAGTACAGAAAAAGTAATTTCCAGTGGTGTTCCAGGCTATTGGTCTCTGACTCTAGAAATTACATGTAACAAGCAGACACCTACCCTGATGTCCTAGGGACCTGTCTTTAGGTGAACCTTACCTTCTGTTCAGAGTTCTTCCTATGTACTTGACACCAATAATTCTACAGCTTATGCTATTTAAAAAATGAAGCACAAACCAAAACCCCAAGCCCTCCAAACCAAATAAACCTGGAGAATTGAGACCTCTGTTTAGGTTTCCTCTCAAAAAATACATTAAATGTATGAGTAGTATTTATATAGGCTGGGCAAATGCAGTGTGCATATTCTTGAAATTTTACAAAACTGTAATAATATTTGAAAATATTTCAGTGTATCGCAATATTTTTCTTAATTTTAGCACTCTTATTTTTCAGGAGGTAATGTAGAATGCCAGTGTAATTTTTTTTTTTCTAGTACAGGTTATACAGATTTGAGATCTATTGTGGCTGTAAAATTAGTCTACTTGCTATGTTAGCCTTTAATACTATATACCCACCTACAACTGCAGGAACACAGCTTGAAGAAAATTTAATTAGGATAATGAGGCAGATGAAATAGGCAATGTAATGTATACGAGCAATATGAAGAAGAGTAAATACACTTTTCATCTGAATAGTCAGAATAGAAACCATGTTAAACTGGGCTGAAATTTTATCAGAAATGGATTTCTTTCATTTTCTAACATTACTTTGTAATTGTCCTCCTTATTACTGAGGATTAGAAAGACTACTATCATTAAAGAAGAAACATCTTTCACCAATTATATTTAGTTTCTGTTTTAGCTGGCAGTGACCTCCTCTTTATGTGAAAAATGGAAATCCCTGGAGGAACAGACTTAGTGAGGTGATTCCAATCAGCTGGGAAACCTTGTGCACACACTATTTGCATCTCATGACCTGCATGCATGCACCTGTACTGTATTGATTCCTGCTTGTTTACAGGCCATTCGAGCAATAAACAGGTAGAATTCAGATGACTAAAAACTTGCTCTGCTCATAGCAGTTTCCTGCCTCGCTGCACTTTGGAATATTCCAGCCTTGCTGCAGTGTGTTGCTGTGTAGCCACAGATTTTTCAGTTGTACCCATTACTCATTTCCCTAATGTATTTTTTAGCATTTGTATAGATTCTGAGCACAGACGATCATGCTCTACAGAAGAGCACAGATGATCACTAGGGCAAAAACTTATATATTAAGTAATATATAGATCATGAATAATTGTTTAAGAAAAAAAAATTCCCATAATCCCTTTTCAGAATTGGAGAGAACAGCACTGGGAAATCTGCAGTATTACATAGCGTGACCAATACAACCAACACATTTGTTTGAAACACATGCTATATTTATTTAGTCTGATTCAAGATAGAAATATATTATTCAGATATATTATTGTGTAGTAAGCAAATAGAAAAGGTTTTAATACATGCATTAATTCCATGCATGAGATGTTCTAATAATTCTGGCTCAGCCCAGTTGGGCTGTAAGCTGATTCTTCCAACTATTGTTCAGGGAGGTGTGAGGCCCGTGCTTTTACTTTACTGATCCTTTCTGGACTTTTTTTTTAACAAGATGGCAGTGAAATAAGTAAAGATGTGTGTGGTACGTATATTATGAATACATGGTATAGTCAATCTAAATTCTGTGGTCCACAGAATCTATGTATGGGTCCATTTAGTATTTTCTGAAAATGCATTTTTAATTGTTTTTAAAGCATTGAAAATACCCATCGATATTAGAGAACAATGGTGACCCAAACTGTGCGGCTAATAACGTTGCACATGTTTATTTTGGCAAATGTTGAGTGTATTTATGCAGGATGTCAACTCAACTGACAATCTTTTTTTGAAAATCTGTCTTGAAGTATGGAAAAGGATATATGGCATTGTTGTGATATGTATTTTTCCCAATACAGCTTAGGGTTAATTTTCATAAAACCATTCCAGTGATGAAATTATGGTCAGTAACTGATAGGGTCCAGATGATGGTGAATATCCTGGAGAGACTCTTCTCCTTTATGGTGTTACTGTGGATTGCAGTCGTGTTCTCCATAGTTTCACTGGAGGTTGCACAAACTGCCTGTGATGATGTAGAGATTTGTAGAGTCATGGCCTTGGTTTCCAGTTGCAAATGAGCTTCCTGGGCCCAGGGAATTCTGCTGCTTCCCTGCCTGCCACAGGTTACCTGCTGGAGCAGTGCCTGCTGGCTACAGTGCTCTCTTCAACTTCAGGTAAACCCAAATGTCAGTTTCGGAAGTTGGCCTCCATTCCATCATTCTGGTACATTCTACCCACTGCTTTGTGGTACTAGCTCTTCCCGTTTTGAGATATTGAACACTCAGGATTTCCCATTAATTTAACATCTCTTGTATGCAGATGTTAAATAGAGCTCTTTAGGCTAGATTAGTAGTCTGCTGTTAAATCCAAATAGGATTCCAAATCCTCAGACTTAAAAGGGGAGAGAGAAATACATTTTAATTGTGTGGGTAGTAGGATATTGGGTAGGATAATAGGATATTTAGATATGTAGTAGAATATTTAGGATATTTAGATATTTAAGCTAGAAGAAAAGATCTTCATATCGGATTTCTTGTTCAAATAAAAATGTTTTTTATTGCTTATCAACTCTCTAGTACGGTCTTTGTCCCAAATCTGCTACCTGCAGTGATGTTTTGACTCAGCAAAACTTTTATCTCAGGGGATGCCCTTGCCCACAACATGAAGCCCTTAACACAAATTTAACCTTGGTTCTTGTAATTATCAATATTTGTTCCATTCTGCAACTTGAAGATTTTCACAACATACACTTCAGAGTGGGATTTGGTTACTTTTAACAGTGAGTTTCAGAGTCAGCATTGGACTAGCAAGGCCCAAGGGAGCCCCTAGTAACTTTAGATAGATAATTAGAATAGAAAAGCACCAGGTCATCCATTTCCAGCTTTCCTGTAGTCTCAGTTGTTGAAGCATGGGATCCAGGCCTTATTTCCAATGTCATCAACCTTATCCTGCTATTGTTTATTGTTTTTTGCTTATGGCCACAAACAGCCAAAGAACTTCTCCTGGTGATTACTAAAATCTCAGGTTCTCTGCGTCGTTAAATCAAATTTCAAAGCATCAGATTTTAAAATCAGCATCTGTTATTTTAAAGCCTTGGTTCTGTGTTTAAGTCTATTCCATGTCTCTGGACAGTGCTTTTAGTTATCAGTAGTCTGGAAGACAGAGTAAGAACTGATTGGTAGTACTTTTATTTCCGTCCTTAGTATTGCTAAATGCAACAACAGATGTGGTGGTACATTTGATTTTCCAGCTACTGGAGATACTAGCTTTCAGTTTCATCACTGGATGGTAGTCCTAGCTATTTAATGTGTTTTGCTCTTTTATCAGAAACATTTCCTTCATTGCGAAGGGTACTATGTCTCTTTGTCATATCATGAAAACATATTCTTGCATGTTTTAATCAGAATGAGAAACCCCCACAGGGGGTTTGCTGATGGACTGCTTAAGAGACGTGAGGAAGATTGGTTGAAGTTCCTAGTAGTCATTTTTTTCAGACATCAGCACAAGAGAGCAGGTGTTTCCTCTGGAAAGTGATTCTTCTAGTAGCTAAAGAGACTTGGGTTTTGTATGCTGTCAAGTTTCAGGTTTAATATATGCTAAGGGACACATCTTCACAGACACTTAATTTTCTGTTGACTTTATGGGAAAAAAAAATAATTATAGAACCTTTTCAGATCTTTGAAATAGGGATGGTTGAAATCTCTGCTCCTCCATGGTCTGCTCAAGCATTTCCTTTCATCTGTGATTTTCAAAAATAAAACAAGACATGGTGCCTGCTTAAAGTATGTTTATTACTTGAACGTGTAGTCATCTGATTGGTTACTGTATCTTATACTAAGTTTTATATATGTTTTTCTGGTGCAAAGCCTGATAGATGCATCTGCTATCCTTAATTTAATTTAGTTAAGTTCTTTTGTGGAATCAGATAGCTAAAAAGCCAGAACTTCCTTCCAAAGAACAAGCACTTCTCAAAAATGCTTTCAAAGTCTGTGCCCTTAGAGGGGGTTGTTATATGTACTTTTTGTTGGACCAGGTACAACAAGGAGTGGGACCTTAAATTAGAATAAATCTTTTAGATTAAGAACCAAGTTTGGGTCTTACTGAACACAATAGGCTTGCAAGAAAAGAATTGCAGCAAAAGACCCTCCTTGACTCTAACAATATCTTTCCCCATCTGAAGCAACTTATAAAACTGTATTTTCTGATTAGTCATTTGGTTCAAACAAGGTAATGTTAGTATAATGCTTTCAATGTGTCTGAAATATTGTCACATGAGATTCTTCATTACTTCATATTTTACCCTGCAGCACCTTGGATATTTCTGATTGAATTAAATACTTTAAATACTCTAGGGCTTAAAGACCTAAAATAGACACAGTTAGGATTGTGCCTTAGCTATTTAAGAAGGATTTTCATCCTTATCGGGAGGAGAGAACATTTTAGTGAATGGAAGTGGAAATCTTTGGCTTTCTTTGTGTAAGAGAAAATGTTGCACACAACTATTGATTGTCTTCACATTTCAGTTGCTCAAACTAGAAAGCACGGATGGAAAATGACTTAATACGCTTTCCTTAATTTATTGGTATTTCTTCAATTGAGGTATTTAGTGGAGAGATTGATTTAGAAAATGTGGTTTCTTTATTTTGTAAGTCCTGTGTGCATTGATTTGCATTGTGGCAAAGGGCATGTGAAATACTGTTCGTGCTTCTCCAAGCACGTATGACCCAAATGCAGACAATGCAGAACAAATGAAAATGGGAGGGAGAAATGACATTCTCTGTCTAGAATTTTGTAGCCCTGCCAAGATGAGTAGGAAAGGGTTTAAGAGATTATATGTAGAATTTTTGCTTTGGGAAGAAGCCTTTTCCACCAGCCCTTCAAAGAAGTGATCCTTTTAGGAAAGCCTTACCAACCTTTCCAAAAGCCAGTCAATGCCTTGCTGAGTGCAGGAGGCACTTTCTTTCAGAAGCTGCCTAGACAATTTGGTTGTCTTATTCCTGTTGTTCGGAAAGGCAGAGTCGGTCCTTTAATTATCTTAACTATTGTCTCTTTCAGACCCTGAAGGTTAACATTTATCATGCTGAGATTCGGGCAGCACCTCATCAAGCCCTCCGCGGTCTTCCTGAAGACTGAGCTCTCCTTCGCTCTCGTGAACCGGAAGCCGGTGGTCCCAGGCCGTATCCTTCCGAGCAGTGCCTCAGCGATGGGTGCCCGCGCTCTTGGGAAAAGCAGGAGAAGCTCGGTGCGCTTCAAAGGCCAGGTAGGATGCTACGCGCGTTTATTCTGAAACCAGGCAGTGGAACGTAATACGCTTGATCGGTGTTGCAGAACTGCCGAAAACCGTTGCTTAGCAACTGTGACCTTAGAGGTGAATTTCTATTGACCTTTTCACCACAGAAGATGTATAAACAACCAGGTGCTACTAAAAGCATTTTAAAGTGTATCTGAGGTGGTACTGTTTAAATTTCGTATTACGCTAAATAACACATCCTGCTTCCCTTTTAATAATGTCACTTATTTTTAGATGTGCTAAATTCTTTATGGAGGATTTTCAACTTCTCCTAGATAAATGTACGCAATTTGTCAAATGGCAGCAGAATCCTGTATGAAGACTCTTATTTTTTTGGGACAGATTGCTTTGATTAATTTAGGTGGGAATGGATTAAATAAACCATCTGTATAGCACACACACTTCCTGAGGAAAAAATGAATCCCCGTGTTGTAAGTAAAATTCTCAGTTTAGAAACTGTATAGGAACTTGATTCTGCAAGATGCTAAATGTACCTATTTACTGTATTTTGTAGTGTGGCATATTATTTTCCAGTTAAAACTCTGCCGCTGTGTAACTTGTGCTGATTGCAGTGGCTGGAGGTGAAACTTTTCAGAAATACTCAAGACTGATCATTTCATTTCCATAGAGGTCCATGTTAAAATTCTAGTAGGAACTGTTAGGCAATGGCTGAATGTGTTTTGGGAAAAGAAGAAAGTAATGTGGAGTTCATTGAAAGCTTTCTTGTTCTTCTGTAGTTTTATGTTGTTTCTTTCATAATTTAGGTATAATTTAAAATTTAGTAACCTTTAATATACTTTTTTAAACCCATAAATGTGTTTCTTCTGAAACCTGGAACCTTCCTCTCCTCCCGCCACTTCTATAGATTATAATAGTCCAATATAGAACTTCTCTCTACGCCTGCTTTGAATGGTGTCTGTACCAGAAGTCAGTTCATTTGGTTATAAATGCATGGCAAAGATGCACAGACTTTGCAGAAACTTTAAAGGTGTTACTATCTCACCGATATATTTTAATGAATTAAATGACCAGTTCGTCTCAACTTCAGGTTTCAGAAGTATTTGATGTAAATCAATGTGATTTACAGATTTGTTATAAAAAAAAATTTCAAAGCTATCTAAAGACAGTATCGCATCAGTCACTGTGAGATGCAGAGCCTGTAAACACCTGACCAGTATTGATATATATATTGTCCAGATGAGAGAGTAAATAAATGTTATCTTTACTGTGTGTGGAATTTTTAAAAACAATAGTTAATAATTTTTTTCAATTAATCACTTAAGTGAACGATTGGATCTGTTGTTAAAAATAAAGAAGAGTTATTTCAGATGAAAGATACTAGTTTTAAAGTTTTGTGAGCACCTAGTAATGACAATTTAAGAAACCTATAAAACTTAATTATTACAAGCTTCTTTCTTTCTTAAATAATTAAAGATTATAAACTCTAGTTGTATAGTTATTGCTGACTGGCAGATACATTTTTTTGCTCAGGTTTAGCTTTGTTATCCCATAATGAGTATTGCAGCATATTTTATAGTGTCACATTGTTTTAATAGCTCATGTGTTGTAATATATAATGTAGTCTTTGTTTCTCCATTGAATAAATGTTCAGGTAATAAAACCCCAACCCTTTCCCTTTCTCATTACAATAAGAAAAAATTAGAAAAGATCTTGATGCAAAGGCTAGAATACAGTATGTAAAATAGAGCAATTTGCAGTTTTAAGCCTTTAAAACGTCTGTATAATACAGCATTCATCTTGAGACCTGGCAGTAACAAGTGTATTTTCTTTGTTTTATTGCAATAATTTTATCTGCCTTGTCTTTGGCACACTTGTGACATTCCTTTTCATTTTTTTTTTCAGTAGAAAATAAAATATTAATGTGTGTGAATTAGAGAGACAAAGGAAATCAGTTTGAAAGCCAGCTCACTCCAGGTGGTGGCTTTAATTAACTAGTAAGGTTGAAATTCCATCTTAAAACAGAACGTAGGATTGGAGTCGTGAATTTGCTGTAATAGTTTTAAAATAAAGCTATAGTCTGGAAGAAATTCAGTCAAAATGGTCTCATGGAGTTCAGTGTTTGTGATTTGAGGGATGCCAAAGTATGTGTGTTCAGTTAACACATTACAAAGTTTTGGTTTGTGTATTTCCAGCTGCCAATCCTGCGAATTCAGCTTGACACTTGAAAGTCAAACTGTGCTAATAGTAACCAAGAGTGGGAATAGCAAGAACGTAGCAGTCATGGTAAGGAAAGAGTTCCCCAGTTCCTGGAGAGAGCTGCCTTGTTTGCCCGAGCATTAGACTTCTGTCTAATGGGTGCACACTAGTTCATGGACTCAGCAACCTGTTCATAATAGGATCCCTTTGAGTGATTATTGGAGATTCTTGAATAGGAAGTAAATGGGATCTCACTATTGAGTAAAGGATATCTGGCATTAAACTGGAATCTCTACTGTGTAAGCTAAAATACGTGCAAACTCAGTCACCTCTTTTGGCGCAAGCAAATGGGAGAAGGAGAGCTACACACGGTCAGTGCGCAGGATTAGTGCGTGTTCCCCTCAGGACATCCAGGCCCTCTGCTGTCACCTAAAAGCAGTGTGGTTAAGGCTCGGAGGTGTAGGACCGCAGCCTGCCTGCAGGCGCCAAGTCACCCGCTCCCAGGACAAAACGCGGAGCGCGCACCTGCTCTGTTCTTGCGTATAGGTCGAAGGGGAAGATGGGGCTTCCCTGCCTGTGCTACTTGTCTGTCTTATTCCAGAGCAACCAGGAACATGGTACTGGGGAGAGTCTTGATTAAGGAGATACTGGGTTTCGGGGTGTGTTTTTTATGTTGGTTTCCTGTTTTGTACAGAAATGATATGGTTTTGTTTTGCTAATGCCTGTGAATTGTTACGGAGCCGAGTCTAGGTGGGAATACTGTATGCAGTGCACATCTTAGCACTTAGCTTGGGAGTGGGGAGGAGCTGAGCTGTTTACTCTGTGAGCTTGCTGGGATTTGTACACTTATAAAGGTACCAATACCGTTTTCTACGAAAAGTAGAGTCCCCGTTTCCTCTAAGCTCTGTTAGCTTGCTGCTCTGCAAGGGCTGTGAAAGAAGTCAGTTGTGGCTCCCTTGACCAACTACGCAGGTGTTTTAGAGGAGGTAGGTATTCAATAGCTGGAATAGTGCAGGGATGTGTCTATAGTCAGCAAATGCATTGTTTCTGTCACACAAAAGGCACAAGACAAACTGAATCGGCTCATGCAACCAGCATGAGCTAAACTTCTACTTGTCTTCTTACTTAAACTCTTTCATTCAGAGCCTTGCTACTTCCATAGTTCAGAGCAGAACTGTAGTGTCTTTTTAAAGAAAAGCCATCTGCTCTTTGACATAGACTTTTTGCTCTGTAATATGGTAACAAATACTTTGTGAATGACCTACCATTTTTGTTGATGTTTTCCTAGTCATATGCCATAGCTTTACATGGTTTTGCTCACATCTTCAATAAATATGAACTGGTTGTTTTTATCACTGCCTTTCTCATTGCATTGTGCAGGGTACTTGCTTTCATCTTGTGTTAAACATGAAAAATGAATTTGAACATTAGTAGAATCCATTTGGGGACTAGGACTTTTTATTATAAATAAAATTATTCATTTGTTATGTCCAATTTTTTTTCAGTAGACAAGGTATTGATCTTTGGATTTGTGTTCAGGATGCCATAAGAAGAACTAGTACAAAAGGAGCACAGCAACATTTGTAAATTGATTGAATGCAATATGTAATGACAGAGACAAACATCAGATCTATGGCAATACTCTATTATACAAAGCATTTTTCAACAGTTTATTGAATTGGTTATTAAGAAGAACAGGCTTTCCAGCTGTGGGAACAATGAGCTGAGGATTATCAAGACCAAGCAATTTTATAGAAATTTGTGGTGGACAGTTTGGCTCCTTCAGTAAGTGCACATATATATGTGTATAATAAATTAGAATAAACACTTTAGAATATCTTTTTATCTAGCGTTGATTATGAAATGTTTCCTCCATTAAAAAAAAAAAAGGAAACAAAAAGGACAGTGTTTAACTGTGATATACTGAATTTTGCTGGACTGTTTGGTATTGCTATTTCTATAGAGATCTAGTGTTTTCCACCAGAAAGTGCTCTGATTGTGGGGAACAGACCATATATAAAAACCCAAAGCATGTGATATTTTCTGGCAACTTCATCACTATATGAATTTAATGGTCATTATTTGTCGCCGAGACAGCGCGCTGTACTGTGAGTTCCTGCAGCTTGTTCCTTTTGTTAATGAGTAGAGAAAACATTAGTTGAACCAGATGCTCCTTCAAAAACTTGATAACACCCTAAGCTGCAGGGTAATGGTTCTGGGTCTGTCGCATGGGCGGGATGGGATCCAGGGTCATGCCATGTAAGACTAGCATCTGCTTTGCTGTACAGTTTGTTTGTGAGCTTCCCTGTCATATGCTGTCAGAATTGCCATATTACTTGTGACTGGCATATTCTGTATTGTCACAAATATTGTCACAATGCTTTTCTTAAAAGATTTGCTGTTAAAAAGAAATAATGCTTTTGATTACTATTGTTTGTTAATGTAGTTTAAAAGTAATTTTTAATCTAGTTACAGTCCTGACAGAATTTGCAATGAAGATAGCACACTGGCTCTGGAAAGAACAGTAGTATTCTCTCACAAGTTTGCTTGAAAACCGTGGTGTTTAGCATGTATATGAAATTCTAATTCTTCATAAAGTTAGAGAGCTGCTATTTATTGTGATTTAGTTTGTACATTGCACATTTATCACATCTGTATTTATGCTACATAATTATGAATTTTATGGCTTTGAGCCTAAACAAGTGTTAATATTTGCTGTAAAACTAAGATTTAGAAAATAAAATTCAGTTATATTGCAGAATATATAAATTTGCATTTACATATTGCAATAATGTACACTGCACTGTTATGACTGCACATTATATGTAGTAAACCCTGTGGGAAAGTACTCTTTAGTCTTGTTACAGAAGCTTCATATGCATTACTACTATCATCAGGTTGCTTTAGCACAATGCTAAGGAGCAGTCATGCTCCTTTTAGCTCTTTAGCAAAGAGCTAAAAATAAGGGGGTTTGGTAAAGGCTTTGTACCCTAAGTATGATGCTGGTGATAGCAAGGGAATCACATGGAAACAGAAAATGTTATTTGTTACAATGAAGAGTGAACTACTTATATGAATTTCTCAAAATGCCTAGTAACTCTGAAGAGAGTACTAAGAAGAGTATAAAATAGCTTTGCTGGTGTAGAAAAGACCTCCTGAATGGGAAGATCAGATACACATGATGGATCTTGTGTGAAATTGTGGGGAAGTATAGAATATGTTTCTTCATCAGGAATGCAGAAGAGATTCAGACTTGCTTTCTGTGTTGTCAGTATTTGATAAATTCTTTTTGAGATAGCAGACTGAAACTGTTGAGCATCAGTGGAAATTCCCAAGTTTTTTTTTCCCCCTCAGATCCCAAAGAAAGCTGTTCCGTGACTCTTCCTTATATGAACAGTCCTGATCCCTCAGGTAGGACTTATTAATGACCTAAAGTTTACTTGCACACGAATGAGAGTAAGAAAAACACTTCCTATGCTTAATAATTTTTAGCTAAATTAAACTATGTTGTGCAGAGGGTAAGGAGTGGGCCTGCACCCTTGGCAGCAGCAAGGCAGTAGATCAGCTTCACTGTATTCTCAAGCTACCCTCTGGGGAAAAAGGTTCTCTTCAAACAGCCCAAAGAATGACTGCTCCACTCTGTGTATGCAAACCACTTGAATTTAGTGGTGACAGAGAGGCCAGTTAATTATCTCACGGCCGGAGTAATTTTGTTTGCAGTCTACAAACAAAGGGATCGTGTTTGACTCGCATCAAGAAATGCTGCTTCTGAAGAGAAGAGATTCAGGGCTCTGTGCACAAAAGCTTGTCTGTCTTATTTGTGGGGGTGGAGTTCAGCTGTATCATTTGGTCTGATAAAAATACTTTCCCTTCAAATCTTGTCTTGCTTGAAAGGTGCTCACTGGTGAAGGAGAATGTACTTCACCATAAGGATTTACCTCTTCTTTTTGCATTGTTACAGTTGCATTAATATAATGGAGTGGATGAAAATCCCATTCAAAATGCTCTGTGCCAGTATTTTAAATAGATAGGAAAAAATGAAAGTAGTTAAATCAAAAGTATTTTTTGCTGATTTGCAAATGGAGTAAGTTACCAGCTAAATTACTCATTTACACACATTCCACAGATTAGTGGTAAGACTTTCTGAAATTGTAGCACAACCTACATTGTAAAAGGTATTAAAAAAGCTGTCTTAAGGGCACATCTGGGAGAGGCAGTGGCTCCTAGGTTGGAACCTGGTACATCTTACCAAATGCCATGGAGGGATGAGCAGTCTCTTACTAGTGATGTGTTCAAACGACCTTCAAACCTAGCTGTATGGAAAGTAATGAGATCTCTGGAAAATGGGCTTGTAAGCTGTGTGTCATAATAGGCTGGATCTATGCAATTAAATTTCTTGGCTACATTTCTAATATGCTGAAATTCAGCTAAAAAATTCCAATTCCATTTTCATCTAATCCCTTTTATTCACCTGTTCATCATCATCATTGTTTGGATCTTTTAAATGACTTAAAACCACATTATGCATGAACCTCTCTACTGCTTTGTGTGTTTCAGGGACACTCACTGTACAGTTTTGAAGGTGTGTTACTAATGCATGTCCTCTAAAAGTGGATCTGCTTGTTCTTACAAACTCCAGGGACGTGTAGAAGAAATTTTGAGACCTAGTCCTCAAGTCCCACCGTTGTGGTACCTATCTGCATACTTACACCCTGCCCATAAAGAACAGAACAGTGTGGAAAGCCTGTTCTTGTCATCATGAAAAAATGTAAAACATCTAAATGTTAGATCAGTTGACTGATGATTGCTGTGGAAGAGCAAATTTCATAGAGCCTACTTACTGTCTTCCCAACATTGTGATTTTTATTTTTATTCCATAATTGTTGAGACCCTGTTTTATATGAAAGCAGCTTATTTTTTTGACGGTTGAAAATATTTAATTAAATTTATGTTCATATTTAAAATTATTTCACTGTGTGTTAGGTTAGTTACAGCCTCCCATTTTGTCATGTTTACCCTCATTAACAATTTGCAAAGCATGTTAGCACTTTCACATTGACTTGCAGCTGTAGTTTTATAGTAACTGGCTTAAGTGAATTTACTTTGAGGTTCCTGTCATTGGGGTGACAGATATCTGGAAAAAAGTGTTTACTCATTTGTATTTAGCACAGAAAGAAACCTGATTAAATGTTTTGTGAGAAAAGCTACAACCTAAGGAGCTGGAAGAAGTCAAGTTTAAAAGGCAGAGGAGCAAAGCTATGTAGAATGAGGTAAAATTAAGAGGTAGCAAATTTTTGTATGAGAAGTGGCAGGGAAACTGCAGTGGGATTCAGAAAAGGTAAAATGAGTGTTTCATTTGAGGTTTAACACAATAATTGGCATTCTAGTTTAAAAAACTGTTGAAGTCCCCTTCATAAGTAATGAATACTTTTAGTCCAGCAGTTATTTTCTAGTCTAGTAGAGATTAAATTTGTAATTGGTGTGGTTATTGAACAAACCTGTAATTTTATCCTTTTTATCACATCAGTAAACCCAAACAAACTCAGCCATAAACGGACAACAGATAACAAATACAAAGGAGGTGTTTGCTGCCGTTGCAATTTTGACATTACAGAAAATTTAAGTACCTGCAGCAATAGCAGTTAGCCATGTGCTTTGCATTCATGTACCAACTACCAAGAACTTTATAAAATAAAGGAATAAAAAGAATTTTTTTTTTCTTCCTGAGCACATAACTGGATTTAAATTCAGCTTTTTAAATTCTTTTGTTTTAAGTAGTTTCTGGCTAATGAAGGAGATGACAGTTACAAGCCGTTCCCGTTACAGTTTGTGCATGTCTAGGACCTTTTGTCCTCAACATAGCCATCAGAATGTGATATGCAGCACACACACAGTTAACTGAGTCTGGGCAAGGTATTGCATGGCTTGCTTTTATGGCAGAATATAATTAAAAGAGATGATTGGAATACATGGTTATTCATAATAGATGTCACACAATTACCATAAGTAATGCAATACATGCAAAATCTCTATTTGTAATGAAAATAGATTTGCTGGAAAGTCAATTGGAAATTTCATTTATAGCTTATTGTTTCTGGCATATTGGAATATTTTGTGCTATTCAGTGTAATACAACTGTGTATTTTCTTCAAGCACATACTTTTGAGAGGCATCTGACATGAATTTCCTGTTGCAACTACTAAGAGGAGATCTAGCGATAGAACTGTCATCTCTACCATTTGCGGTGAAGAACCTAATATATAGTTTTTTTCTGTTGAAACACACGTTAATATTCCTTGGTGTACCATAATTATAATCTAAAGAAGATATTTTGTAATTTCACAGGTAATCATCTTGCACTCCTTGTATTTAAAGGACCTCTGTCATGGTTTAACCCCGGTCGGCAACTAAGCTCCACACAGCCACTTGCTTGCTCCCCGGCAGTGGGATGGGGGAGAGAATTGGAAGGGTAAAAGTAAGGAAAACTCGTGCGTCGAGATAAAGACAGTTTAGTGGGTAAAGCAAAAGCCATGCAAGCAAGCAAAGCAGAACAAGGAATTCATTCATCACTCCCCACGGGCAGGCAGGTGTTCAGCCACCCCCAGGACAGCCGGGCTCCATCACCGCTAACGGGGACTTGGGAAGACAAACGCCATCGGTCCCAACGTCCCCCCCTTCCTC
>JAVJGG010000037.1:14875997-14953873 GCA_035590195.1 Aviceda cuculoides | reverse complement strand
TTGTCATTCTTTCTTGTTCTCTCAAGGGAACACTGTAATCTTGTCAAGGTCAATATCCTCCCCAGGCCCCTCGGTCCGGCCGAGGCCCTCTACAAAAAAATAAACCCTCCACATCTTATCTCATAAGTATTTGTTTCTTGCCTTCCTATGGTCTTTCTTCAGGCCATATAAAATCTATTTCTGGGTCTTGGGGCTTCTCAAAGGACCATCTCAATTGTAGGTGCAGACTTAGAAATGTCTCACCATACTTGCTGTATATTCTTCTGCTTATTCCTCTTTCTCAGGCCCAGCAAAGTTAAGCTCTACATAAACATATCTTTATTTTCTTGATTGGTCTCTTGTTTCTTTCCCCCTGCTCCACCCCTTATTTTAAAAAAGTGTAAAATCAACAAGTATCAATATCATTAACCAGCTTCAAACTTTGCCTTCATTTAAGAAGAAGGGGTTAGTGAGAAGAGAATGTGGCTTACTATGCTTACCAAAAAACTGCAAAAAAAGCTGAGTACTTTTGGCTGTTCTTGTATCAGCCCAACAAAAGAAGACTTGAAAATCAATCTGTCAGTTTGGTGTTTTTATAGAAAAAGAGGAGCAGCAATTCCCATAGGATGCATTTAAAATGTCTACACATCTGATCTCTACTTTGAGACTTAACCTCTCCTGCATCCTTTTAGTTTTTTCCCCTACTCTTAGCTTCTAAAAATCTTAAGGGGAAACTGTCACAGTATATTTGTAAAGTACACAGTGAAATATGAAGGCTCTTCAATACCAATAATGCTGTGCATACTGGCAGTCTTCATCCAAACACTTTAGTTATAAAACACACCGAATCAAGATGTTGTGAATCAAAATGGTATCATCATAAACTGGATTTAGGGACTGCTTGGCATATGAAAGCAATAACTGAGACTTCACAAGGAGGATTTCTCTGTTGTTAGAGAAGCCTGTACAATATATCTGGGAAATGGTTCAGTGGGGATCCTTGTAGCAGGTGGCACTCAGAGCTAAGAGCATGGTGCCAGCAGAGATTAAAGAAGAAAACAAGACCTGGCGAGAAAAGCCAAAGCAACATGATGCCATCAATTTAGGTTCTTGCTGCCTCAGCTGCCATAGCCTGTGTTCATGGATGAGCGTTGTGACTGAGTGACACGAAAGAGAAGAGAGGAGACCGACCAGTCACTTGGAAAATAACTGAACATGCTTCAATGTTTGTCGCAAATGGTATTTTTTTTAAGAACTTAGTCCTGAACACCTAACTATCTGAGGAACAGTGCAAGATTCGGTAAACCTGCTTTATTTGAGATCACGAACGTTAAAAAGTCTCACTTAAAATCCACGCGTAGGCATTTCGCCCGGCAGGAACCACTGTGTGCATTTGCCATCTTTGAAGGAAATAACGCGAAGCAGCGAGTGCGTGGGCCCGCGCGAGGAAGGCTTTGGCAAGGCAGGAGCTGGCGGTAGGAGTCTGGCCCTCGGCGGCGATCCTGGTGCCGTAGCTCCTCTCCGAGCACGCTGGCTCTTGGAGATACCGCCTGGGGACTTGGGGTTCTTGCCATGCCATGAAGGTGAGATGCTGAATTTAAGTTCGTATGTTCCCTTTTGGAAGCCAGAACCCTGAAAACAAGAGCTTGACATTGTAGAGCCTCTTGTTTATGTGTGGACGGATAAATCCGCAGTCCTGGTGCTGCTTTTCAGCATTATTAGCTCCTAAAAATACTCCTGGTTTGTGCCCTTCCCATGAGATAATACAAGAAAACAACATGAGCATACACGAGAAGACAAAGCACTGTTAATGCGCGGTTGTTCACTTTCCAGTGATCACTGCATATCTAAATTGGGGATATCTAAAGCCAATACTTTCTTATACTATACTGCTACTATAGCACATACATTAAGGATTTCAGATGACTGTGCCAATTCAGTGTGCTTTCAAGTTTTTCTCTTCAATGATCACTGTGAAAATATTCTATAGTTACTCATGTCTGGGTAAATGAGAAAGCTTTTCACCTTTATTCTTTTCCTCATGTATTTCCATAGCTTTATTAAGACAAAACAAATAAAAAAAAAAAGTGCAGCTGAAAACTGCATAAATCCATTACTCATATTTTGTAACAGGGTTTCATTAATCAATAGCCCAGAGATAAATAAAAAGGTAACAGAAGATTCTAGAAATAAGTTTGCTTACTTGTTATGAACGGTAACAGGACCCACTAATTCTTAGACTTATAGGTAGTTACAGGCTCTGAATGATGGGGCATAAAGCCAATTTTAACCAATTGCAAATTGGAATAGTGTACATTACCTGTTAAGCATTTCTTCATAAAAAAGGTTTACAAAAGAGTTTCTTACTCAGTGTTAGCAGGAACCTGGCACTTCTAATAACGACAAAGGGATCAGTAAAAGACACATCACTTGAGACATCCAGACATGTGGTGAAGGACGGTGGAGTGAAGCCAGGCTTAAAAAACAAAACTATAACAGCAAGGGGAAAATAAAATGCTTTGTCCCTTCTCTTTGAGATTTGCATTTCAGAATTTTTCCCTCTTGAAGCATGGCTGCTCTCTCTCTAGAAATGTGATGACCTCTGACCGTAAGAAATTAAGTTCAATGATTTTCTGGTTTCTTTTGAATATTAGCCTCATAGGGAACTGAATGTCATGTAAGGCTGCAATTTTTGGACTACTAAGTTACACCTTCTCAAAGCAGGTGGATCTCCACATGAACATATCTTAAAGTATTTTTGAAAAAAGTATTAGATATATTATATATAATATATATATATAAATATATATTTATATTCAACAAATTAAATAAGGGTTCAAAACTCTTTTACTGAAGGTCATGCCTTGCCTGTTTTTTATTCAGCTGGAATATTTATTTTGCGTTTTGATCAATAGTTGCTGTACCAATCTGTCTGTTATCTTTAATTCTGTGTCAGCATTTTTTTCAGTTAAAAATGTGAAGGAAGGATTAAAAAAATGTCCAAACTGGATATCCACGTGCTGATTCAAGCTCCGTATTATTAGTGAAAATACAGCTCATTATTTCAGTAGACTTTGAGTTAGATCCTCACTTTGCCACATTATCTGTCTCAGTATTACGCACCTTCTATTTTCTGCTTCATCTGAGTGAAGGTTTGGCGTCCTTCTTCCTGCTCCTACAGAAAAATTCTGCAGCCACTATGACATCTGAGATGCACCTATTCTCTCCTTTATTTCCTTGAAGTTACTTCTGTGTTTAAATAATGTCAACTTTAATTGTCTTTGAGATGAAGGTAGAGGAAAACCGAAGGATTGACTCTCCGCTCTCACGGTTAATGCACTGCGATTTGGGATGAGGAGAGGTGTCAAGTTCAATTCTCTGCTTCAAATAAGGAGGATGGATTTGAACTTAAATCTCCTGTGTTCCTGTGATTAACCCCGGGCAGCTGAACGAAGGGCTCTCTTTCTCCCTTCTCCCTCCTGATTCTGCTTTGATCTGGTCAGGAGAACATTCAGATCCATGTGCTATGCGTGGCATAAGGTCCCCTTCAGTCAGGAGACAAGCATGTCATCTCCCAAAAAGCAAGACCGAAGCCGTAATATATTCCTCAGGATTTCTTTCTGGCAGCTGTAGATGGTGTCACTGTAAGCAGGCTGGCTTTTATTCAGGGCTGCGTGGTCACTGCGTCCCACTAAGAGCGTGGTGGACCTCAGATACCACCAAGAGGTGGGAGAGCAGAGCCAAGCTGGCACGCATTTTGTGGGTCCGAACCAACAGCCTTTAGCTGCGTTACCCAAGATGGGGATTATTTCATTCCCTGTTATTCTAGAGACATATGTCTCCATTGGAGCGTTAGATGTAAAGCATGCCAAAAACTTCGAAGGAACATGACATTAACGGTCTGTAGTTTTCCTTGATGGTATCAAGAGCAGGACTCCCACTTATACCAGTTAGTAGCATCCAGCCTGCCACCAAAGCAAAAAGTCTCTTTTTTAAGAGGCTAACAACTCTGCGGCAAGGTCGGAGAGTACCTTCCCATGAGGGCGGTCAGCATCCTTCAAGAGCGTGACACAAATTCTGCAGGTGGTGTAGCTCGCATGCTCAAGTACTACCCAATGTCTGTTCCAGAAACATGTGACCTTAATTTGCTATGAATTATTTTCAAAGGGAGCTTCGCTTCTTTCCAGCTAAAATGTTGTGGCTAGAGAAAGAAAACAAAACACTTAAGGGTTAAAAATGAGGCGGGATAAATAAATAAAGTATGTTTGATAGGATAATGATCTGAGACCAGCTGTTGCTGAACAAACATTTATTATTATAAATCATCAGAGGCCTAATAAAATATAGACTTACCAGAACAATACCAAACAAAAATGCTTATGTAATAATTAAATATGCAAAATTCACAGCTCCCTAGAAAATTAATTTTTTCAGGGACAGGTCCAAATCTATTTCACTTGCATGCAAATCACTCATAGACAGCAGTGCAGAAAATCCTATGTCTTTGTTAAGATTTATTTAATCATTTAAAACATGACTTGTGTTGAGACAATGAAGGCATAATTGTAAAATACCCCTGGTTATAACATACCAGTGGTAGAGAATTCCAAATAAACTCTCATGTTCTGGCCTTCTTTCTACAGGGGGAAAAAATGGGATGTATTAAAAATGCTAGATGTGACAAAATGGATTAACAGGTGCTTGGATAAACCTTACATTTCCTGCCATGATTTATTTCTACCAGCTAATGCGCCAATATTGCTGGAATTCAGCACAAAGTAGCCGAATTTGGAAGAACAGAAAAAGCTACACAGAAGGAACACCGCTGACTGGGAAGCTGGGCAGTAGGAAAAGGACAGAGGTTGTGAAATATCTCCCATGTTGAAGCGTGTGAACGTGTGTGTTCACGCGTGGTGGCAGAGAGGACCTGAGTTCTTTTTTTCCAGAGCTATAACCAAAGTGTATTCGCTCTCCTGGTGCGAGATCCCCTAAGGCTATAAGGCATAAATAGGTCTTGCAAAGTTAAACAATACCGATGCGTTCTCCCCGGGGCAGAACTGAGATAAAAATAACGGGTTTTGTGAGAAGGGAGGGAAGCTAATAAAAAATTTTAAAAACAAACAAACGAACAATGTCTTTAGATGGTGACAACAGTTGAAGAAGCTGAGGTGGATCGTGAGGTCATGAACACTTCAGCCTTCCCAGGAACCTGTGCCTTCCCACTGGAAGTCCGTCTGATGCAATGCAAATGGCAGCGTTTCGCTTTTGCAACTCCCCATCGCTCTAAACGAAACTGAAGCTGCTTTGATCCTACTCTTTTAAACCTGAGCCTGAATGGAAAAGCAAATATTTTAAGAAATTGGCTGAGGGGTGACGGAGTTGGGAGCAGTAAACTGTGCTGGCGTAGCTCAGCGGGTGGGAATGTTTGCTCGCGCATGTTACACACCACCACTTGTGTTTACATTATTTCCCGTTTTTTTCCTTGAAATCTCTCCTGAGTCCCTGCACGGACAAGGCTGCCTGAGCACCCTCAGCCTGTCGACACTCTGGCACTGCGGTGTCACTCCCAAAGGGATGCTTTTCCAAGGGATGGCTTTCGGCAGTGGCATCCAAAACGGCAGCCCCTGTTCTGCTTGGAAGTTTCAGCGTCCTTTTGGCACCTCTCCCTGCCACTCCGGGCACCCACCAGCTGTGCTGGGCAGAAAGCTGGATGCCATCAAGCTGCAGAGTAAAATAATTTCCCTTTACTTGGTGACAAGACCTTTGACTGGCACGGGGTTAAGCTGAGGAGATAATGAGTGGCTTTAGAAAAAGAGCTGAAGATACCACAGGTTCACAAAATGACATTTTAATCAAGCTTGGAGAAATTTGCTAATTACGTTCAACTGCACTTAAAGGAAAAACAGGCGTTGTCAGGATTGTGTCGAGGCAAGCACAAAATCGTTTCGGGTACACCACTGTTTATTATGAATACATCAGTGTCGTATTCTCCAGGAAAGACACAGTGGGAAATCCTAGCAAAAGTCATATTTGCAGTTTTCTTTCCAACTTCACTTTGGAGTAAATTTGGTCACCAGTTTATTCTTCTTTTTTTCCCTTGCAGTATGTCTTTTCTATATTTAAGTATGTATAATGGATCTGCTAAAAAACATCAGAGACCATTAAGCCAGAGAAGCATGAAATCAAGTAGAAATTATTATTTTAATTCTATGCACTTGTGCATAACAGTATGAACATGGTGCCAAATAAACATTCATCAGAACTCCAGCTAGTACTCAAGACAGTAATCTGATTTTCAGTTTGGAAGCAGGAAATACATGCCTGCATACATTTCAAGAGAAATTTAGCTGCAAAAACCAGCTTGTATATATTCTGACAGGCAAAAGAAAATGTCAATTACTCAATAGTAATTTTATTGTTAAAAAACTTTTCAAATGGCAGCACTGGGGCTTGACAGACAAGTACCAATCTGTAAACTTTGTTAATAATGTGTGCGATAAAGAAACATAAGCTCGGTGTTCATTAACTTTGCATGATCCTGCCTCATCCTGAGCAGGTTCAGAGTCCCAGTCTCACATGTAATTTCTAAAGGGAATCTCCCGTTTGACTTGGTCTAGTTTGTGGCAGAGATAGTCGGTGTGTTAGAGGCACAGGAGAAGGAACGCCCTGACATGTACCGTGTTCCGTACGGATGTTCTGCCTTGCATTGAACCTGCAGGCACGGCAGAGGGGGGATAGGATACGAGACAGTTTGAAAGTCTATTTAACTGGTGATGGACAACTGGCCGAAGAGGAAGATTCTTTCCCCTAGACCTGATCAAGACTTGAAATTTCTGTTTGGGGATAACACAGAAGTTATGTACAGAGACACAGATGTTATCTAACTAGGAAATAGAATGTTGTTTCTCCTCTGTACCAGGACTAATTCTAAACTTGCTCTAGGTGTATGTTATAGTAGAGTTTAGTCAAAAATTTTGAATAAGTTTTTCAGTCAACAGTTCTGATTTGCCACCATTCTCTGATTCTCCTGTTAATTAAGGTATCATGCTCAAGGCTTTGGCACACAAAGAAGTTACCTTGTACCATCTACCTGCCAGCAGCGTTGGTGGGCAGGCTCTAAGCCCTGCCATAATGCAAATACAAGTCCATGTAATTTTTTCTGTATAAAAGGCTAAGCTAGTTTGAAATACCTGATTTGCCAGAAGCTAAGAGAAGACACGTGGATAGTTGCTACAGGTCAGCTGTGCTTTCTTATTTGTGTGTGTTGATCTTAAGAAAGGTGCTTCTTTAATATCTCCACACTTCTGCGGAAAAAAAAAACAAAGTTACTCACCACTTGGATTCACTTGCTTTATGATGTAGCCAGTGGAGCCATTGGCTGCTGCGAATCACACAAACACCAAATAGCCCTGTTTTGCAAAGCAATATGTAAATACACTATCAGGGGCATGTCCTGACTATAGGCTTTGTAGTCTACCAGTATAGTACAAGGGACCGTTTTGTTTAAGATTCAGGCGTACGCCTGACTTCTTGCACTGTGTGCATCCTGTTCAACCCCAGTGGTTTCGCTCTGTGTGTAAAATGAAATGTGTTCATAAATATGGAGAGACTGATGTTTACAGCAGTGAACATATGATGGGGAAGAAGCAAAAAATGCTTGACTCATTAATGATGTAAAGACTTAAGGTCTCGTCTTCAGTGTCGTAGGGAGACAGGAACTGAAACATGTTAAACCCTCTCCCAGTTCCTTCACCATAAAACTGGTCTCTTAACTTGGCGATAGGAAGCAACTTCTCAGACAATACTCATGACACTTATACCGAGGTAAGAAGTGAAGCGTTTTCTCCTTCTGCTTCACCAAATACCCAGGAATGACAGTTTACTTACAGTTTAAACCTTCAAGTGATTTTCAAGCTACAGAGTTTTTTACCAACAGCTGCCTCAATTATCCTAAAAATGTTCAAATGTGATCTGTAAAGTGAGTCCTTGCCTCAAAACAGAAACTTGTCGTACACTGAGCTAAGAATAGGTGAACATGCCTGTGTGCTTTCTTAGCCCTGTCACATTGTGTTTGCAAGACATCCACGAATAATAATTCTTACAGTAGAAATGGAATGTATTAATCACAATGAGTCTTTTTAAGTGCTGCTTCCTTGTCTCCATGGCCCACTCTGCCACCCTTGCTTTCTTTTATGGAGCAGCTTACAGAGCGACATGAGTTTCCTCGTGAAAATTCCTGGACTGCAAACACAGTGATTTTAGCACTTAGGTGGCACTGGGGCTGAAGTGCTGACAGACCTGGACGTGCCAGGCCGTGACCGCGCGGCTCGCGCGGCGAAATTTGTCCGTGCAAAGGAGGGGTTCCCTCTGGAGGGCTTTAGGGAGATGACCTCCAGCAGTAATGGGTACGGGGCTTATACTCAGTCAATTCATTTTAAAGAAAGACCTCTTTTACAGGAAAAGAACTATGGTACTTTTAAAAAGATAAGTAGACTAATGCTTATTACAAGGTAATATAGCTATTTCCTATCTGTTACAGTGTTGGAATGCTGTCACTACGATGCAGGTCAGGGAGAAGGAAAGGGACCCATGCTTTCTGGACAGGGATTGAAACCCAGGGAAAAGGGCATTCCCCGAGGGTCTTAAGGGAACCTGCTGAGGAGAGTCTCATCTGGCCTCCCTGAATCCCAGCTTGGTATTTGCGGCACTTCGCAATCTTTCCTCACCAGTCCCACTGCAACTTAAAAGGGCTCAGAGCACATGGGTAATTCCTGGGTATGTCAGCAACCCACTTACAGCTATTAATAAATTCAGTAGACAAAAGGTGGCGGAAGGTGTGAAAACAGAGTAGGCCATCAAAGTTCAGGTTTATAGAGTAATGGCGTGGTGTAACCCCAGCCGGCAGCTCAGCCCCACGCAGCCGCTGGCTCCCTCCCCCCGGTGGGATGGGGGAGAGAACCGGAAGGGTAAAAGCGAGAAAACTCGTGGGTTGAGATAAAGACAGTTTCATAGGTAAAGGAAAAGCCACGCATGCAAGCAAAGCAAACCCAGGAATTCATTCACTGTTTCCCAGGGGCAGGCAGGAGTTCAGCCATCTCCAGGAGAGCCGGGCTCCAGCACGCCTAACGGGGACTTGGGAAGACAAACGCCATCACTCCAAATGTCCCCCCCTTCCTTCTTCTTCCCCCAGCTTTATATACTGAGCATGACGTCCTGTGGTCTGGGATATCCCTTGGGTTGTCAGTTGGGGTCAGCTGTCCCAGTTGTGTCCCCTCCCAACTCCTTGTGCCCCCCCAGCCTGCTCGCTGGTGGGGTGGGGGGAAAAGCAGAAAAGGCCTCGGCTGTGGGTAAGCACTGCCCAGCAGCAACAAAAGCATCCCTGGATTATCAACACTGTTTTGGTCACAAATCTAAAACATGGTCCTATACAAGCCACTATGAAGAAAATTAACTCTGTCCCAGACAAAACCAGTACAATCTCCAACAGTGAAAAAGGGAAAAAATGGCATGCTGTATACATGAAAAATAAGCAGGAATGCTCTCTAAACATACAGAAATGAAGGAATAGTGCACCGTGGTGTGTCGTCGTAGTACTGTCTCCAGGGCATAAAGAGTGATAAATAATGCCATAGCCTAATCTCTTCAGACTACCTGGTGTAGATGTCAATCCTTTGAGGGTAAATCCAATTTACTGTATTCCCCCAGTGAGTGCAGATGCAGAGGTCTGAATAGAGTCCAGTCACCGATATGGATTTCTTCAGAGGCAACTTAAGGAAAACTGCTCACAAAAGCAATATTTTGAACACAGTTGCTTTAGTCCGAAGCAGTACTAGACTTCTGGATACCTGTGCAAAGTAACTAAATTTTGAGATGCAAGGCCCCAACTCTGTTGGGCTTCACCCCTTCTGGCACCTGTTGTTTTTGAGGTAGGACAAAGTCCTTCCCTCCCTCTTTTCCCCCTCTCCACCCGCTAACACGGTTAGCTCATGCCCAGTGGTGTGCTTCCCTTCACCGCCCGCTCAGGAAGGTAGCACGTACAGTATCTCCCGCTTTGCGGCATGGCCAAAGCTGCTCAGTTGTGCTCCTTCATTTGTTTAGGAAATGCTTTCTTCTGTGGGTTTGAACTGGCAGGTGAGACTATCAAAGGCAGTCATTCCAAATGGCCCTATAATTGCTTTGCAGAGCTTCAGCTGAGAGTCATGCACCTTCTCTGAGCAAGGTAATTGGGTGAAGTATGTTTTAATAAGTTGTCTTGTGTAAAGTTAGATATGAACATAGCAGACAATGGAAGCTTTGTTGTAAAATGAGGCTACAGTAGGAAATGGAGTGCATAATTCATTGATACAGATGTATTTCACTTTATCACTCATACCATGTCCAGGTTTCAAAGGTTGCACGATTGTGTATAGTCGGCTATTCATTTGCTAATGTGTTTTACTTTCTGCTGTTCCTTGTAACCTGCTGAATTCTACTGTTTCTGATCAAAACATATAAACCTCAGCACCTCTCAGAGTGAGCTCTCTTGAGCAGATGTTCATGTTGTACAATAAAAGTTGAAAATTCCCCTACTGATACTCTTCAGTTTAACATCATACTGCATTCAGATGAGTGACCTCTCTACAGAAGCTGCCTAAGAGCAGTTAGTTTTAGTCCACGATTTATTTTCTTTATCAGTTAAGAATTGGGAATGCATTGTGGTGACTGTATTGCTGTTTGTTTCATAAAATTGGAAATTGTGTGTGACAAGTATGAGCTTAAATGGGTGAATTTGGAAATTCTGCTTTTTATGCAGTCTGGTCTGATGAACTTCATGTAGCCATATACAAGGTTTTGCTCTGATGTGTATGTAAAAATGTAACTATTTATGAATGTATTTTACAAACAGGTCATTGTGTGATTCTGTATTTCTTTTACTGCTGCTCCCAGGTGGAATTTGCCTGGCTGCAGAAAACGAATATATGACACAGATTATATATTTATATTATACCATAGAAATTAATGTTGCCAGAATTCAGGCATTACAGTTGAGTCACTATAAGCACACATTTCAGGAACGCTTTCTCAGGCTTAGTTTTGTTGGAGATGATTCAGTTGGAATAGAACCTAGCTCATTTGTTACGTAGTTCACTTTACTACATTCATACTCCAAGGATAAATTTGAGAAAAAATATTGTAAGGGTATAGTTCACTAAATAAATGGTGTTCCTAGCTGAGAAGAAACCTAGAGTCCAGTTGTGAAAACGTTACATTTCTGTTGATACTGTTGAATTCAAAATCATGTGTGATTTGGGGAGAAAGAGGAAGAAGGGCGAAGTAGACAAAGGGGTGGGGGAAATAGGTTTGTATTTGCTTTCTTACTTTTGACCTTTCAGGCGCATCTGGGTGGTGTTTATACAGTTATACAGTTTCTTTTACAGCACTGTTCTTATTTTTCTTGGGGGGGGGGGGGGAAATAAGTTCATGGAGTGTCTTCATTTCAGAAGCTTTAAGAGCTCAAAACGTAGTGAGACTGTGATAACATTACAAGAATATAGAAGTAATTGCCAGAATGTAAGATTTTGCCAGAGAAAGTTGAAAAATGATTTGATCGTACCTGCCTATATGAGAACAAAATTTCCGGGAATAAAAGTCTTGTAACAATGTAACGAAGGCATTAATAAGAGCAGTAGCTGTAAATCTGAAGCTGGAGATACATGAAACATTGATTTTTATTTAAAATATTGAGAGTAACTTAGTGACTGAAACAAATTGCTGGAGTTGAGGAGCATTTGCTATTATTTGGTATTTTGCAGTCAAGATTGGACTTCTCTTTAAGGTTAGTTAGAAGCTATTACCTTCATGGAGGAATGATAATGATAGAATCTGTGGGTTGACACGGAGGGAATCAGAATAGTTTATCTCTTTTTGTCTCACTGGCTGAATGATGTGGACTGTTGGTGAGACAACAATGAGCTGTGACCTTTTTTGCCATTCTCAAGTCTTCAAAATGAAATCTAATCTTCCTTAGAAGAAAGATTGATATAAGAAGGAAGGAAAAGATGTGCATTAGGAAGTGAAGTCAAGATAATTGCATAACCTTTCAAAGAGGTGGGTCTTATTTTTGAAGGGTATCATTTAACTTTGAAAATAGCAATGGAGAATTACAAATAAAGCAGCTTTATTGACCTGCAATTTGATATTCCTGCCAGGAGCTTGAAAGGGAGCATAGTTACTCTATTGCTAACTGTCCATTAATAGCTGATGTAGAATTTGTTAAAATTCTGCTTGACTTATGTATTATTGATTGTATTTCTTTAAGTCTAAACACTTAACATGACTTCTGTGAATTGCATTCGATATATAGCAGTTGAATTAATTTGAGCTGCATCTGAAAAAAAGACTGATGTTTTGTCTATTTAATTAATTTTAATTTAATTAATTTTAATTAACTAATAATTAATTTGTCTAATTTTAATTTTGTCTATTCATGAGGACATAGCAGGATACCTCTGCCAAGCATTACCTACATGTTGAATGTTTGGGTGCAAGGACCACCAGCAATGTTGAAAACAGTCTAACACTTTCTTTTGAGGGCTGAATGCCTTGTGTCTCAATGTTCTATTGAAATTTTTGCCAGAAAGTCCACCTATCATATTTGCAAAATGAAATTACATGTTCCCACCTCAATTGCTTTAGCTCCAGGTAGTGCAGATGAAAGACAAAATGAAAGCAAACTTTTTAATATACTCTGTTTTCCGTAGCTCTGTTGTGGTGGAGGGAAATTATGTTGGGAATGAAAACTTTTTAAGCACCTTGAAATAGAATCAATGTATTTTTCAAATGACTCTCCTTAAAAAATTTTAGTGAGAGACTTCAGGCATGGCTGCTTACATGGAGTTGCAGAGGAACTAGTAGAGTATTGCAAGAAGGCTTTTTTGGTTCATTTGGGGTTTTTTTTCTGCAGTCATTTTGAATGAATGTAAAATATGGAATTGCCACCCTTCTTAGGTTGTAGGAAGACTTAAAAAAAGAAAAAAAAAAAACCCCGCCTAATTAGTTTCCAGTAATGTGGAATGATGCTAATGACATCTCTGCTCAATTAATGTTTCCCTACTATGACCCTATCGATATTAATAAAATAAGTTATACTTGCTTGTCTTTCAAAAAAAAAAATTCTGAATTTGACCTGGAGAAAGTTACTCACAAAAATATTGTGGAGTTGTATAATTCTATTTTTATCTTAATCTGAAAACAGCAATGTTAATGGAACACTGCTGACTTAGCATAATATTTTGCTGAGGTTATTTTAGCTTAGCAAACAGTGAAAGTATCCCCTTTTCCTCTCCAGTTCCTTAATAAAATAAAATACAACGCATTTAATATCGATTACGACTTGCTTATAAATACCACATAGTATTGAATCATCTTTTTTAAATGTGGAGAAACATGCTTCTTACGTGAAGGTCAGGTATGAAAGGATCTGATGCAAACAGATGTTTGCAGAAGGCAAAACCCGAGAAATAGCTTACAATAACATTTATGTATTCAGCTAATAGAAAAATGGGAGAGAATTTTGAACTAAATGGAACTGCTCTCCTTAATGCTTGTAACATCTAGCTTGGTTTCATCATGTAGATCAGCTAGTCATCTATTGCTTAGTTTTCTTGATTTTTACACAGTTAAAAGTTGGAGGAACTGTTTTAGTTCACTTATAGTCATTAAGAGTAATGGAGTTGGTGCAGATCTTATTCAAACTGGAGCACCATAGAAAGAA
This sequence comes from Aviceda cuculoides, assembly GCA_035590195.1. NCBI lineage: Eukaryota > Metazoa > Chordata > Aves > Accipitriformes > Accipitridae > Aviceda > Aviceda cuculoides. Next base: position 14,940,141 of record JAVJGG010000037.1, on the reverse strand, counting down.
CAAATTAGACTGTGTTTGTTAGAAAGCATACCAGGCTCAGGTTCGCCTCTGAAGATGTCTTGGGTAAAAATAATGAGTTTTATGTAGGGAGTGAGGGGCTGTAGCACTGTGTGCTGATATGTGTTTTTATGCTGTGCTCCCACCTGCATGTAAAGTTCTCTCTTGTGATGATTGTTTTTATAACATTTATTACATCTTTATATACAAATCTTAAACTTGTTTGACTCATTTTTTAACTGCGGGGACACAAGATGTCAAGATGAGATATTGTTTTTCTGTATATGTGAATGATATACTTAATCCAAACCTCTACTGAGAGTCCAGGTCAGGCTTTATTCATTCTTAAACAAGAAAAATCGGATCTATTTATATGGCATTCACAGCAGCATTGTTTGTTTTAGTCTAACCCTGATATGTAGTGTGGATTCATTATTCTAGTTGATGAGACTATTTTTTTTCAACATTCATTGGTCTCTTAGAAGCCCCTGGATTTATCTGCTCATTCATATATATTACAGCGCTTGCAGAGTAGCGGGTAGTCTGTAAAACTGACTGCTAAAAGTAAAGGGGTTTGTGTACAAATCAAAGGGGTGATACTTAGCTGCCTTAGTTCAGAATTGGGAGAGTTATATATGGGATGTATTTGGAAATGTAATGGGGTTTGATTGCCCTAAATTGAATAACAGGATGCATAATAATGAGTATTTTTATATGAAATGGATACAAAGAGTCTGGCACTGCTAAATGAAAGGAAAAAAATGTTATTTTACCCAACTAGTAGAAATGCAAGGGCCTGTTCAGTGCAATGGTCAGATTGCTGTTGTGCCTATATATTCCAAAAAACTACTCCTTTTGAGATGTTCCTCCATTTTTCCCAACATGGCAGGGGGGGAGGTGGTCAGGGGAAAGGCAATGATGTGCAGTCCAGCTTTGATTTTCTCAGATCCTCCTCGATCTTTTAACCGTCACATTGATGGTACCTGAATGAATTTAACTTTGTGCCTCAGCTAAACTGTTGTCCATAGGGGATCATTTTGTATTGCCTACAAGATATCAGAATAAAGAAGATAATGTGATTTGATGACTGTATTTTATCACAATTGAAAAGGCACAGAGAGATGCTCTATTTGTCTTTTTAAATAATGAAAGTTGAATCAGAATTGTCATCTGATCTATCAGAGGATTCAGCAGCAATAACTATCTTCCGTCTCATTACTTCCCCTTTCCTTTTGAAACTTTTTAATCTTTGTAAGAAAAATTGTTGACTGTTGTAGATCTCAAGTGTTTGTTGCACCCATTTACTGTACAACTTAAGGATACGTACTTACTTTAAAATCTCTTCACTGAATTGGTGATTTTGTGAGGAGATGATATCATTCTCATTTGTAATAGACACCTCCTAGGTTCCTTAGCTCTGCAGGTTTGAGGAGAAAAACAATGACTTTACGTAATCTAATTATGTTTTTAATTGATGTTGTTGTTCAAAATGGTGGTTAAGGTTTTTTAAGCCATATGTGTTTGGTGGGTTAGATTTTCAAAGCCACTGCTGAGATTGTGATGAGTGACTCCTGTGATATTTGCTTCTACTTGCGGGCAGGGGGAGGGCAGTTTCATTAACTTCAAAAATATGTGTATTTGTCCTTCTTTAAGCTAATGTGTATTCTTGTTATTCTGTACGCTGTACCAGTTGGTCAGTAGTCATGGACTGTTGTCCGTTTCTGCCCACAAAGAGGGGTAGAAAATAGCTTAAGAGTAAGATGCTCTTAAACTTAAGAAATTTGAGAATATTTTCCAGTTGGAATCCAGATATTTGGGAACATGTGACCTTTAAGACTGTGTATTTAAAAGTGCATCATTTAAAAACTAAAAATGTCAGTACAAATACTGGACAGAAAAGGATGAGGAACAATGTGGTTCTGTTTTTCTCATGAGAGACAGTGGGTGTTTGAGTGCCCTGCTAGTGTAGGGTTAAGGAGGTTCCCCGTGGGTTCCTTGTCCCATAGTATTGGTGTGCAATGAAAGCCAGCAGACTCATATAAACTGAATTTTATTCCAAATCTTGAATCTAATTTTCATTCGTTGTCAATTGCACTGCTGCACTCTGCAAAGCCTCTGCTGTCAAAGCCACAGAATTCTGAATATCTGTTTAAGAAGGTCCTTTGTGACATCCTAATTATATTTCATGACAATCCTGCCTTGTTCAGTATAATAATGAAATGGAAAACTTTCAAAATTAGTTTTAATATAAACATATAATAAATGCAACACAGTGATAAACCTTGAAAAAGTGCCATTCACACTGAGTAATTAAATATCATTACCTTTAGTTACTACTGGATTGTCTGTATTTTGTTTGTTAAGTAAAGGAAAGCAGAAGTGTGCTGCATCCACTGAAAGCAATTCATTTTGCCCAATTAGCCAAGTTTAAGATTGTTTTCAGAGGCATGTTTCATCTTATGATATTAGTTGTTTTGTGCCTCTAGATGTAAAAATGTTAGCCTTAAAATGTTTTTCCTTTTTATATTGTTGAGGCTTAATTTAACTCTAAAATTTTCTATGCAGATTCAGTTGAAAATTAATTTTAAACCATCCATCCCATAGAAAAGAAAAGGCAGTCGTCATCTTACCATCATGCTCCTTGGACTTAGCTGTGCTAGGCACGCTGAATACTGAGGGTGTGACACTGTGTGCCGTTTTCTTTTAGTGCCTTGGATCTACTCTGCTAGAAACTGAGGCCCAAGGCCTGGCCTTCACCGCTGAGCAGTATTTGGTGATAAGGATGTGATGGTGCGTTTGGCACTGACAAAAGGAAGCAGAAAAGTAATTAAATGAGTTTGACTCTGCAGATGATAGTGTAGCTCAGCTCACTTCAGAATATAAAAATACCCCAAATGATGGACATTTTAAAATAGTTTCCAATAACTTGAAAATGCCTGTTACTGAAGCTGTAGAAACAGTAAGGAATAACTCCCAAACTGGAAGGCTGTTAATGCTTATTTCCCAGTTCCCTCCAATACCTTTTGGCAGCTATGAGAGATTTAGAACAGTGAAAGAACAGGTAATCTGAAGGAAAGCAATATTTTTTGCCAGTTCTTCAGAAAGTGAAGCTTAGTGAAAGAAAGATAATTAAACTTAAATAAACTCTTTAGATTATCTAGGTCTATATGATGGCAGTTATTAACCCAATTAACATGTCTGAATTTATTCTTCAAAACTGTATTGGTTTGGTTGTTTCAACTATATTTCTGTAAATTAGAGGTGCCAACATACATACATTGCCCTATAAGTGAGGCTAAGGTGATATGGAGAAGGAAACCCTATTATTTACTCAGGTTGTGTTCAACAGAATTCTTGAAATTTTGCTAAACATGATTAAAACAAAATCACTTTTTTAAGAACAAGCATTAATTGCTTTTTTGAACCAACCTTTCAAATCTGATTTCCACCTATGAAGTCATCAAACTTAGCTAGTGAATGCACTGTGGCAGTTTCTGGGGGGAGGAGGGGATATCCTTTTCTTTTGTAGTGTTTGGTTGTTTTTTCTCCAGTTTCATACATGACTGAGTTGATTTTGATTGCTTAAAATCACATTGCCTATCAGTGGTTCAAGCTAGATAAAGAATTGAAGAACACACCTAGTGTCTGCTGTAATCTAATGAATTTGCTTCTTTTCCCATACATAAAACACTGTAATGAATTAAAAAGAATCTGATAAAAAGGTTAGTTTGGTCTATTGATATTAGACTCAAAGACTCATTTAGGAAGCAGCCAATTTATAGCTAAGAGGAAAGTTGCATTTTAATAAGCCTTTTGTAAGCTGGTAAACTACATTAATCTAACAAAAGTCTTGTCCCTACTTGTGCTTTTTTTGTAGATTTTAAACATATTTTTCCTTGCATTAATCTTTCCATTTCTCTGCCCATTGTGTGTATCTCATTTAGAGGATTGTGGTTGAGTGGAGATGCTCAGTACAATCACAAAGGCTATGATTTCTTAAAAAGTCTACTTAAATCAATACACAGCTTTTGATGACTACTTAATGACTGTCTTAGAACCCCTTATTGTTTTTCTTTTTCTTGTCAAGGAAAATGGTTTTCAGGGGAGGAAAAAAAAAAAGCAGCTGTATTCATGCAAAACAAGTCTTTTAGATTACTTGCCATAATAGTTTGTTAGTAACTATTTACACTGATAACCTGGGGTGAGCTTAATGCTTTTGAATATTAGGTGTTTATAAAATAGCACTCTTATAATGCCACAGTGAATATGCTGCTTTCTTTTTTGTTATGATGGTTTTGATCCACCACAGCAGGTTTTGAGTTGTGTTGAGATATACTTTAAATCATTGCTTTCAAGAAGAAGAAAATATTGCTGACAACAAAATTTCTCTTCTTTTTTCCTGCCTGTTTTCTTACATAAATATTGTATTCTCATCTTGTGCACAGATAGCTCTAGTCAATAATCAGTTTTCTATATCAGTTATGGCTCTGTATTTGAGCCCTTGTTGGGCTCACTAAGAAGTAACCCATAGTAACACAGTAGGGAATACTGTGATAAGCGATAAACTTTCTTAGGCTGTAAAGAACATTGTGTTTAAGTGTATCAAGTAAACTCATCTTTACACCAGGATTTGATAGAGCTGAAAAACTATTGTTTGAAGTTTCAATAGATTTCATTGTCACAAATGAATATTCAAAATCATGATCCTTCGTTTAAATGGAGATGCATCACGTAGACTAAAATCTAAATGATATGTGCTAGTTTCATTTGGAAGTATAATTAAGGTGTATAATGTCATTTAACTGTTTAATGAACTCTGCATAATGTAATGGAATACAAATATTTGACCTTCCTGACAGTGACTGATGGATTGAAGTTGCACAGCACGATATCATTAGAATGTCAAATAACATCATTATTCATGATTATCAGGAATTATTCAGGTGAAATGGCAAATGTAATGGAAAGCTATTATTTGTGTGTGGGCCGCAGATTGACTTTCTTTGTCAGTGCCAGTCTCTTGATGATACAGGGGGAAGATACTCAGATTTATTGAGCTACAAAGAATTAATGTTATAGGTTAAACAAATGTCAATAATATCAGAAAAGTATTTTCAGTAGGTCAGGTCATGCATTAAGTGTCTAAGAGTAACTACTAGTGATAATGTTCTAACTTCTATTCCACTTTTATTTCTGCTAAATATTGAAAACATCTTTAGATTACAGGGTTTTGCAGTAAGAATATATCAATAATCACAGTTTTCTGGGTGATATTTTTTTATCAGTAGAAAGAAAAAATACCTTACAGACTGTTTGCTGTAGAACTGCAATTCACCCTCTATTCTCAGAAGCCTAAATGCAGAGTTGAGACTCTTGTTCCAAGAGGTCATTGTTTGGAATTTAAACTGAAATCACAACTAGGTATTTTTCCTTCGCTTAAATCCACAAAAAGTTGATGGCCTGGATCAGGAACTACCATATACTTTCAAACAGGCCATCCAGATGCCTAAAGCTGAGCACAGGCTTATGCAGTTTGTTGAATTATGGCCTATAGAAATAAATGATGAGTAACCTGTGTTGATTTGGATAATTAAGATCTTACACCTGAAACACGAATGAGCTGTGAAAATGAATTTTGCCTATCAAGACAGAAACTGTAATAATGTTTTATGACACTTTCTGCTGGATCTGAGTCATGCCAAAAGACAATTTTGAGGCCCTGACCTGCAGATACCAGCTGCATTGCTCTCATGGATGGGAGGTGGCACGCTCGAGAAGTGGCTGAAGGATCAGCTGCTATGTTCACTGTGAAAACAGGATCAAGCTGCAAATTATTTAACTGCCTGCACAGAACAGCCAATTTTCTCAGAATTCCTGGAGCTTCCATAGGATTTGGGGGGGGTCTATAATGCGTATTTGCTATACAAATTGGCTTTTATTAGTAGCTAGGACAGTGGCGGCAGCATGGTATGGCCAAAGGCAGAGCAAACACACAGTGAACAGGAAAGCTGCGCAGCTGCAGTTGCATTCCATGCTGTAGGATCACAGTTTTATGTAATTTCTATGTTGATATGGGGTTGTGCCTTGACTTGGGGTTCTATGATAGATGCTTAATAGCTTTAGTCAGGGATAGGTTTCCCTACTCGCTTCCTAGCACAATTACTCCTGTGCTTTGAAGCTTTAAAAAACCTGTGATGGACCATGGTAGAAGGTTAAAATTAACAACCCTCCTAATTCCTATAGACACTTAGGTAAATACATGCCATCTGAAGATACCAAAACCATAGAAGTATACTTACAGTTTAACCACATGCAGCATGGAGTTTAGTAAGATTGGCTTTTGTCTTACTTCACTGTTGAATTTTGCGATTTCTGTTGAGCTCTATACAGCCTCAGCCGAAGTGTCTCTTTTTTTTCCCTCCCTTTTTCTTTCGCTATAGATGTACTCACAGTAATTTTGAGTGCTTCCTGATTTGTATATTAAACCTAAGTCACAATCCTAATGATCTAATTTATCATTTAATGACCTTTTGTTCATGAAGTTTAAGTCCTAAAACCAGGCTGAAGTTGGCTGCTTGGGAATTTATGTGGAAGCATATTTTCTCTTAAGACTGTGTACAATGTAAATGTGCTTGAATGGGCTAGCAGACGGCTAGGTGATTTCCAGCACTTATTTTCAGGGTGTTAAAAACTTCTGAATCTTTTGCTTCCTGCTGCTCTGGGCTTCTACCTCAGTCAACAGGTTTTCAATCTCACCAGAACTCCCACTTCACAAGTTGTCAAATGACTGCTCAAGCAGTAAATGGAAACCTTAAAGGCAATGTGTGTGTGTGTGATTTGAAGTATGTGTTATTACCAGGGAGCTGAAAAGTAGCCTATCCTTGAATATGCAAAAGATGATGAAACAGATCCCTTTACTGATTATGAAAGTATGGCAATGGGAAAGAGAGACGTTATTGTTGCCATCATGTTTTTTCTTTTTAAAAATTCTGGAACTTTGACAGAGTTTGCCCGTTATTCATCCCTCCAGCAGCTGGGTGGACAATCCCTTACATACCCAGGGAGCTGCACTTACAGCAGTGTTAGGGCTTTGCAGCAGAATGGCAACAGTGTTTATCAGATGCTTGCAAGTCATATTGTGCATATACGCAGTGTCTTGCTCTTTTGAATACAGAGGACCCTGGCTTGCAAGGCAGTTCCAGAAGAAAAATTCCTGTGCCAGCAAACTGCAGGTCAGAGCCTAGGGCTGTGACCCTGGTCATGTATACAGTGTAAACAAATTCCTATGTGATTTTCAAAATCATGTTCTGTTATCTTACTGCACTTCTCTTACAGAACAGAATAAAATAAATGCAAAAGAGCAGTAAAGGTGGTGCTAATTTGACCTTTGCGTACTGCTGTGAATAGTCCTTATTAATTTAAGCTCTTGCTACTGATTCAAATGAGGTCACTTAATAAACCCAGCTTTGAGTAAGACTTTGTAGGAGGAGATGATGTATTTATATAACAAGAATAACATTTTAAAGTTTTATGAAATCATAATAAAAAATAAAAGACCTTATTACATATTACTCTCTTTGGTTACACGTTTATAAATTATTCTAAATAAAAGGAATGATGTATGTGCGGGGTCAATATGTTACTGTTTTGGAGATTCAACTGTCTTTCCTAAGTGAGGTTCAGTTTGGACTAAATTTGCAAGTAAAGAAGTAAAAAGGATTTTGTATGTGAACAGCAGCAAGCATTTATCATGTATGTATCATGATTTATCTTCAGGCTGGAAGAGTTCCCTGCCCAATTTTAACCAGATTTGGCAGAGGGGCAGAGTAAATGTCAAATGTAAGTAGGCAGTGGAGTGGAGGAGAGATGCTAATGGCGACCCAAAGTGAAGATTTTGCAGGGTCTTGCCTTTTTTTAGGCAGTAGAGAAATCATGCTAAAGAGATTCCCCAATGCATAAATCTATAGGAACACAGTTTGAGTTTGGTTGGTTTTGTTTTTTGTTTTTATTTTCACTGCTCATAAAACTTATTGTTTATAGTATCACTGCTGATATAGAAATGAAGAAAGTGTGTTCCTATTTAAGAATAATATTTCTCATGAATTCTTTGAAATATTTTAATTATATATATATAATATTGTAACCACACTATAGCTTAAAATATTCCTGTATCTGAATAATTCATATATTCAGATACTCCTGGTATTGTTCATCAGGCACATGTTTTATTTTTGAGAATTTGCAGCACTGGTACAATACAATTTAATTTAGCTGATTCCATTCTCAGGTTAGTTTGTTGCTTTAGTCCAGTAGCTTGTGCATCTGTTATCTTGCTCGATGAGATGGGGAAAATTGAAATGGATTAAAATGAATTTTAATGAATTATAATTACCTGTATTAATAACATATATTGAAGTAGAAATAGCTTTGTGAGCCATTAAAGGTATAGGAGCAGATCTAAATTCTACATGGGTGCAAAGATTTATATTTAGCTCAAACTGAATGATAAGAGAAACCGAGCGATGATATGGAAACTAAGCACGAGATTTAGGTTTAGTCTTTTATCCTTTCAAGTGCAAGTGACTCAGGTTTTCCATAGCAGTATACATTCGCTGGAGACTTCACATGAAAGAAGACTAATCGTGCCCAAGTGTCCTACGTGGTATCGTTTGTCTCCTGTTGCCAAGTCTCTTAACTTCTTTTCCTTTGGCTATACATGCCAAACAAACAGCAAACAAAAAGAATAGCCCTAATTTCATGATTAGTTGCTTGCCTCAAAAAGTAGTAGGATGAAAATTACATCTCATTTTATTTGGGGATATTATTAGAGTCAGGCCATGTGTTCAGCACGTAGTTTGTACTGCAATTGTTAACAACTATAGAAATGAGCATGTTTTTAAGGTTACATATGCTTATGAGTAGGACATGAATTTCCCACTAGAAAGTATGTTTCTCAGAAAAATCTGTTTATGGATCACATGCTCATTTTAAGGTTAGTAAAACAGCTTGATTAGAATGAGATTTGCCATTTATCTATCGTTTATCACAATTATCTTTTTGTTTCAGAATGGTACTCTGTTTCAAAAGAGCTCTTGTCCCAGAAAGACGGTACAGATGCATGTGTTTAAAAAAGGAATGACAGAGACAAATAGGTCTTGTTGTCACTTTCAGATGGAGAATTCAATGACCTTGAACAAAACCTATGTCCTTAAGGGTGTTAGGTTTCAGCAGGTGGAATTCTTTTGTAAAACTATACCTGCAATGACCCATCTTGAAGTCTCAGTCTTTTCTGCTGTCCTGTAGGGATTCTCAGGTCTTTTGTAGTGAATTCCATTGAACGGTAATTAGCTTTGATCTCAAAGATGCTGTTTTCCTGTATAATAAAGGAAAAAATCCAGTCTCCTAAGATTTACTTTCTTTAGTTTGCCTTCCTGCCCTACCATGTATCCAAGTAGAAGTTTCAGATACTTATTACAAAGCTATTTATATTCATGAGTGTTTGTTTCTATACAAAAACAACCAAATGAACTTTTGAATAATACCTTCATTAAAATAAAATAAAAATAAGCTTTTAGCAAGTCTGTTTTTTTGATGTAAATATGTAATAAGGAAAACACTGCTTCATCTTAAGGATACTGGTATTTAAATTCAAACTTATTTGTTCATCTTAAGGGAATGTCAAATTTCCAGCAATGTAGAGCTGTGTATTGTAAATATAAAGAAATATTAGAATGATTGTGCACATAGTACTTCCGATAATCACCTTTTTAGTCTAGTTTGGGCCTTAAAACAAGTACTGTAGTAATGGCACATGTAGTTCTGTTCCTGATGTAGTAAATTTTAAGGAAATCAATAACAGCATAAAGACAGAATTAGTAGCTACCTCAAACGTCTCCATGTGAATGTAAAGGCTGTCTTATCTGTAAGGAGCTGATGGCTATAAAATGAAATGCATTTAAATACATGGCTAAAGATGATTAAAATATCATACAGAACCAAAGCACTTCAGCTGTAGATATTCATTAAATTGACCATTAATAACTTGTGATATAAAGGAATATTACCGTGTTCATAAATTTTGTATGCAGATTTTATTAAGCTGGCATGTTATATGAATTGATTCCCTGACATCTTCTGGCTGTGGCTGTATAGATAATAGTGTCTTGTATGAGTTTTCTATAATCCGGGAATTCTGATTGACTGTGTCTAGCTAGAAATTACAAATTGTAGATGGCAATTTTTTCAACCAGTTGGCAATCAAAAAACATAATTATAGTGTTTTGTTTGGAATAGCCATAGTGTTATGTCAGCATTTGTGTCACAAACTCCTTTTTTCCAAGGCGTATAACCTGAACGTAAAAACATGCTCAGACTTGACAATTACAGTTATGATGTTTTTAACCTGCTAATATTTCTCTTTCTTCCTTCCACTCTTTCCTTTTCTCATTGAAATATGGTATTCCTTTCAGTACATAATATCTGTTAATTGAAACGTTAACTCATCAGGCCCTTTATTAGGACTATGTATCAATAAACGCCTGGCATTTTAGAGCTTTCTTCTATGGGAAAAGCATGAGAAAGCAAGTAAAATTTTACAGGGATTCCTTACTTAGAGAAATTATTTGGACAGACTAACAACAATGGAGTATGTCTTTGTATACAAAACTTAAGAAATCTTGTCTTCCTGATTGTCACTGGTGCAATTTGACTAGGGGGGAATCAAGGGGAATAAACCAAATAGACGTAGTGGAGGTTCCATGACTTTTATACAAATAGGCTCTGCTTCTTACTGTTGCCAGGTATCCACGTTATAAAAGTTTTGATGGAAAACCACTGGAAAGTCAAGGGAGCTTGACGGACAAAAGTAGAGAGTTATCAGTTGGCAACCCACAGTTTAGGGACCTTCGGTCCAAAGAAAATGAAAGTATGAATGCAAGTCCCCAGTCTTAGACACAGTTATGTGTCTACTTTGGTATGTAGCTCACTTTTCAGGTCACGAATGAGTTGTTTTTGAGAACTACTTAATATTGTGTTATGCAGTGTATGAGGAAACATTGAGATGACCTCTGAAGGACCTGCATTTTCTGTTTACTACTTGTTTGGAAAAGACTTGCAAGTTTTAGAGCCATGCAACTTTTCAAAATGCTGCTAAACATAACTCATGGAAACAGCTAAACATTTCCCATGGAAAAAGCTTTCTAATCTCCTGTATTAATTTTTAATCTGCAGAGCGTCTTAGATACTGGAGTCTTTTATGAGTCTAATCCTCATGTCTTTACTTGATCATTCCTTACATTTAAAAAAGAAGTGTTATTTAAATGAAGTGATTACCATGCAAACCTTTTTTTTCAGGCTACCGTTTATGTAATAGAAATGTAGAAGATGATGCTCTTGCAAATAAGAGTGCAAGAGGTTTTCTTTCCAAAGAATTAAGGCTTACATGCCCTAAAAATATGCCTTTAAAAAAGGAATTGTACTAGGGATATCTGCAGTTGTAACTGCTTGATTTTTACCAGCAAAAAGGTACTTTCTGGTTTATATCTGCAATAGAATTGTTTTTATAAAAAAAGATAGGCCTGTGAGCTTAACTGTGACTCAGTGTATGTCCAAACAGGTCCTTCTGTGATAATAGTAAATGCATTTTCAACAAGCTAATGATTCCACATATTTATTGCAAAAGTCTGTGTATTTGAGAAGCTGGAGTACAACAAAGAATGGATAATAAAGCATCTGAATGTCTATACTCTATGCCAGTTTCTTACTAATGTTATCATCAAATGTGTTTTGCTTTTGGTGGGAGATCTTGTGTTTTGATATAGTATAAACAGAAAATTACCAAACATTCACTATCTATTAACAGGTTTTTTCAAAGTGAATTATTTAGATTATTAACCAGATGTACACTTTTGAATGTAGTATAATGTACAGTGATTTATCTGCGTTTATTCTGAAGGTGAAATTTAGAGGGTTTTTTAATAATATGTTCAAAGCAGCTTCAATGTGGCTTAAGTAATTATGAAAATTTTAACCATGATATAATTTGTATCAGTGGTTCTGCAATAATAAGATCAGTAAGTTTGGTGAAGAAATTGAGAAAGAGACTTTTGGAACACAGCATTCAATCTGTTTTAGACTTGATGTAGTTAAAAGTAAGGATGTTTCACATATTGGAACAAAAAGAAAGCTGAGAAAACACCGAGGGCTTTGTTCATTAAAGAGTGGCATGCTGCTGCCTATGCTTGACCTTTTCACAAGAGAAATATGAAATAAAACCTGAAAATAAGACTACCATACCCACTTCCTTTTTTTCTGCCTACTGTTAAAACGCCTATCTCACCAGGCTACTTCCAACAAAATGAGCTTTCCTTTTGTTATTACAGATGCTCAGAGAAGTGGGTAAGCTCCAGGCTTTAATTATTGACTCTCATTCTCTGAAAATAAACAGAGAAGCCATTCCTACTAGCCAGGACTTTATTGCTCTAGGTAGTATCAGGATTTCCTATGAATTTTGTAATTAGACTGGAAAAATTATGTTCCAGAAAGCACAGATCTGAAAAGGACATGTTATACCACTTAGTGGGATCAGAAGGGCATTTGTGAAAATGCGATCTCAAGCAGGAGCACCAAGAAAGGAGCTGGAACTTTTGCTACATGAACAGAGGAATGAAAAACATGAAAGAAAGTTGTACCCATTTCTTGGTCATGACCGCATGTTTTACGTCCTTCTGGCAGACATGTAGAAATTTCATTTTTGACGCACCTTCTGTTCTTCCTGGGTTTATTGAGTATTTTCAAAGCTATGTAGTACACAAGACATGTTTTTCAGTAATGCTGTTGATAGCAGCATGTTCACTCTAGCATGGTTTTCTTTGAAAAGTATTTCTGAACCTCTTCTTCAATCTGTTTTTTCAAATTGTTATATAAGTTGTAAACAACAAAAAAAAGTGTACTATCTTAAATGATTCTTTATTTGGAAGAAAGTATATGTGGATGCGTGTGTGCACACACACAAATGAACACACCTTTAATATTCAGAGAATTTGTAATACCTACCCAGAGTTAATCAGGCCTTCAGTGACATTTCTTGCTTACACACGAATTAAGAGAAAATATCCTGAATTATAAAATAAGGAATATCTTTAAAGTATGATAATATCAGTGTAGAATGCTCTTAACACACAGTTCAGGGAGAGATCTTGGTAGGAAGTAGCAATGCTATTCTATAAAAAGTTCTCTTTATTTAAAAAAAACAATAAATTTGGAAATAAATCAGAATGCAAAGTCTGAATTTAAAATTTCCACAACACAAATGTAGGTTGATTTCCATTGGGGTCACGAAAATACAATATTTGGATCATAAGGAAAATACAATTTCTGTGGTATGAAAATATAATTTCTCTAGTATGCAAATATCTCCTGCTGATAAATTTCATCTTTCATACAAAGTATGAGTGTTACTCAACTGAAATATGTTTCAGTTTTCAGAAGGACTAAAATAAAATGAACTAAAATGATACAGTTGAAATGTTTTAAGCTTATCGTAAGGTGAGAATTCATTTGAGAAATCCACCTGTAGGAAATGTTATTCGAAGCAACCTCTTCTTGCAAAATGTTTCCATTTTAATATGACTCCTTGTTTCAAATGAAAACAAGTTTGTAAACAAAATAAAATTGTTAATGTTTGCTTAGAAATAGCAGATTACCAGAAAGTGGTGAGGAAGCTCCAGTCCTTGTCAAAAGGCTATTCTTTCAGTTTGTGTGCAAATTTTCTACTTAGGTGTTCTAAAAGAAATATTCTGAGTTATTTAGCAACAGTGACTTGTAATAGGAACAACTCGTAAGGTGCAAGGCAGCGCTTCCTTATCTAGCCTCACAGGTAATAGTTAAATGTGTATTTCTAGTCAGAACAGGGCCGTTTAAGGGGGCAGAAACAAAACCCACAGTAAGATAGTACTGCAGTAAGAAACTTTCTACATGTAAGCTCTTTGAAAAGTAGTCATTTTTAATTATTTTTCTGTTTTAGACTTCTTATATTAGCACTGGAGACTGATCACTGTGTTACTGATCGCTGATCTGATCGCTGTACAACATTGCTTTGAACGCGTCGGTGGGTACTTAGCGTACGCAGCCCAGCGCGGGGCTGAAGTCTTCATTGGGTTCTCTGGTCGAATGAGGGTGATATGGTGCTTTTGGTTTTATACATCAATTATTCATAGTTGTAAGATGCTTACAGAAATTAAAAAACATTACTAGTGCCAGCTTCCTTGCATAATTTGGCTTTTTCTCCAAGCTTCTTTAGCCTAAAATAGACTAAACCTTCTTATCTGCTCACTTTGCTCAGTACAGAATTTCCTGACACCCAAGTACCACAGAGGAATGCTCACAGACAAATTGCCATGGCAACCCTGAAGTCACCTCTCGACTGACTTTATGCTGCTTTTCTGTCCAGCTCTTTCACGGTAGTATCACCAATACATGAACTGAGAGTTAAAAGACAGTTTCTCTCAAAGCATATGTTTGGCAGGTAGTTTCTGTGTCACACAGTGACCCTGTAAGAATCTGCTCGACTCCAAGTTGTTTATCTAACTTCCAATTTTTAATTACAAATACATTAAAGTGGAGTCATTTAGTGAGACTAAACTAAGAGAAACTAATGAGAAAGTAATAAGAAACATTTGAGTTCATATTCCAGCAAATAAAAATTTAGTTGGAAGTCAATTAAGAGTGCTTAAAATTAAAAATGTAAACATAAACCCCAAACACTCTTATTCTAATTCATAAAAGCAAGTATATCACAAATGGGTGGGAACCTACACCACCCTACACATGCCTCCATGCATTTTTCATCTCTCTGACAGATACTGCCTCACCTTGCTAAGGTTAAGGTATTTATTGTTAATTATATGTGCATTACTAAAGTGCGTACTTATTGTGTATTGATGGAAAAAGTATGAGGCTGGAGCTGTTTCATACTCTAGTCTGAGTAGCATACAAGAATTCTGTGTCTTCCAGAGGGTCTGGTTTGTGTTTCTCCCATAGTCCTGGTAGGAAAGTGAGGGTTTTGAAAATGCAGGTGTTGGAACATTGGCTGTATTGCCAGACTTGCGTGGGGGCATGGCGGGGGGGGGAGGGGGGGTTGGGTATAGCATTCTACAACAGGCAGGGACTTTAAAAAATTGTGCTAGGAATATTTCTGGCTTTTTAATGAAGTCTTGTTGCTTGTAGGTCTAAAAAAAAACCAACAAAAAAACCAAAAACCAAAAAAGTGGGCTAAGCAACCAAGAATTGGAAGTTTATATCAAACTAAAACATCTAGAGAGTCTACTGTAGTCAGTGATATAAATAAAAAAAAGGAAAATATAAGGAACTTATCACAAAATTTTGGATGTATCTGAATGTAGAAAAAGCTGCCTTGGCCTAATAAACCTCGGTTTGGTGTTAGAGGTTTTTTCCCTCAGCTGTATCCTTTCTTTCATACCTTTCCTCTTGCTTTTCTTACCTGTAAAGAAACATTCACACACTTGACAAACAGTACACAAACAAGCCCCACTGAACCCAACAAGGTTAGTCAGGGCTTGAGAAAAGCACTGTATGTAATATATATATATATATATTTATTTTTTTTTCCCCAGGGTTGAGGTGGATGTTTGTTTTGTGGCAGCTCCAATTAAATGGTTTATATTATGCTACTTTGTAATTGGTCAAAAACCAGCTCTCAGAACTGTTTTGCTTTGCTCTCTTCCTTTCTTTTAATGGTAAGAGAAGTAAGGGCAGCAGCGTCGAAGGGCGTCTCTTGGAGTAGTGCATGAATAGTACAGGGTAACTTACCTAGAGGTGGTGTGACTGGGGCGCTGGATCCCGTGTACTCCCCTTTTTGCATTTCTGAATATTAATCAAGGAATGGATGGATTATGTAGGTTTCCAAATAGTGCAAGAGATACACATGTATCAAGTACATTAGATAGAGAAGTTGGTAAATATTACACAAGAAGACTGTGAGTTTTCGTTCCTCTTTGATGTGCCAGGATGCTTCCTGCCATACAAGTTATCTTTGATATATTGAACTGATATTAGAAAGTCTTATGTCTAATCCTTTCATTTATGTTGAACTTTGCAAGTAGAAACACTGAATTTTAATTTCAATTAGCTCTTTATACCCTCTTAAAGAAAAAAACAGAGCTAACTAGCTGAACAGAAATCACATTTTTGCCAATCAAATTGATGCTTGCCTTCAAAAAATTCTTTCTCATCAATAAACCATATTAGTGTCAGAAAGTGAAAATTTGCAATTGCTTGATAAGCTTTTTTGTCCAATATGTTTAACTGCAGTTGTGGAAACAAGCATAAAAATATTTGGGAGCCTGTCACCTAGGGTGGTGTCTTCTCTTGCTTGCTTATTTTTATTAATTCAGCTAGCCCTTTGATGCTCTTGTATAGCTGTTTACAAAGCTAAGACTGAAAAGCCAGGAGACGTTGGACACGAAGAGAGACCTAGTAAAATACTGATACAGAGAAGTCTGCTGACTGAAAAATTCAGGAGCTAATACTAGCAAAAATCCTGGTAAAACCTTAGAAAGTAATGTTGAATGGTGGTCTTAACAACAGTAACCATGCATGCTGCTTAAAACAGTTGACTAGAAACATTTTCCTTCTTATGTTTTTCCTTGTTCAGAACAGAATGAAAATTTTCCAAACATTTTTGTTTTGATTAATTAGAAGGTATTGTTCTGTTCTTGAACATAGAAGAATATTTGGACTACTAACACAAACATAATTTCAAATTTAAAACCCAGTTATTAAAACATTTATTTCCGAAAATTCAGAAATATTTTGTTAATAAACACTATTTTTAGTGTATCTTTTTAAGGAATGCTTAAAACCAATTTTCCTTGAACTTTCCTTTATTCAAGGGAAAGTGTTCACTTCCCTCCTTTGCTGACAGACTTCTCCAGCTAGTCACCTGAATTAAATTTCTATTCCTGTATCCTTGTGCTCTTCTTTTTTAGCATTCGTGTCTGTAAACACCTGTCTTACTGCTGCTGCATCTGTTCTGGAGGGGCTGTAAGAACATTGCCCCACGTACTCCTGTAAATACCAGGGGGGAAGGGAAGGGAAAACTTATATATGATTCCTTTTAGAGTGGGAGGAAAAGAAGAGATTTGTTTTCCCACATAGTAGCCATATTTTCCCTTATCTTTCTTCAAGCCCATTAGTGGAAGAGATATGCATTTTCTAGACACTGGAAGGGCAGTGTGTCTCCAGAACAGCAGAATCCCAGGAATGAGAAACTCAAAGTTGTTTTCAGCCTTCCCAAACAATTCACAATGCTCAGAGTGTGTCTTTGAGCATTCCAGCTGGAGGAACATGTTTGAGTGTCATTAAGCTGAATTGTGCTAAATCTGTTGTTGCCTCTCGGCAGATAGCAAAAGCCTTTGCGGTAAATTTGTCCAACATTGCTGTGTGTGCTTCCAGCAGGTTGTTACATGGCTTTGATGGATAGGATACAGGTAGGAAAAATCACCGTAACATCTGGGAAAGCAAGAATACAGGCATAGATATTCTTCTGGAAGAAGGTGACCACCTAGACATACTGACAGATGGTGAATAAACAAACTTGTCATGTGATTTGATCAACTAATTATGGTTTTGGACTGCATAGTGCAGTGATACCAAGCCAAAAGCAATCTATATTTGGTGCTGATTTGAGAATACCTGGCATACGGAGTCAACTTAATCTCCAGCATGTAGCTTCTTCCACCTCAGCAGTCAAGACGGAGGAGAATGCTGTTCCATTTCAGACACTTCGTTGTCAGAAATACTGTCAGGATGAGTATCAAAGTGAATGCCGCTATCAAAGCAGGCACCGAGGTTTTTCTCTGAGGAAAGGTATGCCTTACAACCATCCTGCCTAAGACAATGATGGGTCGCTGTGGAATGTTCAAATACGAAAGAAAGTTTCAGCAAGTCATAAAAAGCAATGTGATGGTTAATAGTAAGACACAATGGGGAGGGAGAAAAAGAGTCAGCAGAAATCTTGACTATCAGAAAAGTTTCTGAGAGTAAGATGTACTATCAATGTCTTTATAGTCTGCAAGGCTTTGTATGTTTAAAATTTAAGGGTTAAAACCAACACTGCAACATAACAGGAGAAGAGTTCTGTGCTTGTGGAGGAGTTCTATTAGATGATTTAATAAGCATTTTAAAAATTCCTGAGAGTCTTTGACATCTGGGAAATTAAGGCCTGAGGGACCTCATCCCTGAGCTCCTCAGTTCTAAAAAGTATTCCGCTTTTACGCAGCATTTTTTACTTGGCTTATTGATGGTAACAAATTAGACTTAATAATCCTGGTTTATCTACTTTTCTTGAAAAAGCAAGACTTCACTGAGTTTTTTAATAATATCCACCTATTATTATGAATGACACTTGGTCTACATAAGATAATGTAAAGGAAAAAGAAAGCAGCCTTGTCTCTTTTATGCTTTAGCATTCTGAGGCAGATGCTAGATGCCACTTTTTCCTGGGAAGCAAATAATGTTTATTCGAGCCACTTGATTTTCCTGCAATTTATGGGTTATGATAATTGCTGCAATTTTAAGATCAAAAAGCCATTCCTATTCATTTGAACACTAATGTCTTTTGGAGTTTGGAGACTTTCTATTAATCCAAAATGTACAAAGGCTTAAAAAAATCACCAATTTTTGTAAAATGTTTGAAGGAGTGCATGAAATATGACAGTTCTCTGTGTGAAATGAATATCATGGAGAGTTTTGTCAGTAGGGGAGAATTAAGCACACTGGAAATCCATGAATTGCCAATACTGGAATAAAAATATCTGTGTGCTGAACTTCAATATAATGCATCTGAAATGGAATGGATGTATGTATGTGTATACAAATATGCAATGAGATTAAAAAAGCTATTATTGAGAAAAAACTATTGTAGTATTATATGGAAGTTTCAAATTCTAATGAATGAACTCTTTAACATGCTCATAATGCTGCTTCATTGAAATTGAAAATAAAAGATGATATGAAAAGAGTATTCCCAAAGTGGTATCCTTACACTAGAAATAAATGCAATCAGCAGTAGTGCTGTACTTTAATCTTTACATTTTCAAGAATCTGCTTTTTAAAATGTCTCTTCATTGTGGGTGTCACACAGACATCCCATTGCTACATACTGTGAAGCGGGGAAGGCCAGATAATTTCTCTGCAGCGCTGGAGAAGTGTCTGCAGCCTTTTCCTGGGTAAGTTGCTGGGCCCTGTGAGGCCACGTTGGGTGACAGGACGAGGGCATGCCGGTCACACTTACACCGTCTGATTTGGTGACAATAGCTATGAAAAATGCTTTTTCCTCTAGCTGGTTCTGAAGTTTTATCAAGCTGTGACTTGTGCTCAGGACAGCTTACTTACTGCTAGCTGCTCAGTGCATCCGACTTCACAATCTTCTTGAAAACCTGTTTTTATGCCATGATTGATGCATCTTCTCTTTGGGAGTAGTCTGTCGTGAGATGTGTTGCCCACTCCCCAGTCTTGCTGTTAGCACAAGGCAAACAGACTCTTTAGGGTGCACTTCTTGATTGATGTTGTGGGACTTCCTGGCACCTTCCAAAGGATTTGTAAAGCTACTGGGTGAAATGGAAATTTGTGCAGTATGGCCTGGACAGACTTGCCAAGGTGGTGTGGTTGGGACTGGAGTCCATGCTCCAGGCTGTGGTGGACCGTGCATACTGTCATCAACATAGTCGCATGATAAGGCTTTAATATATGCGGGTTTACGTATCTGGTTTTATACAGTCTTTTGACTGGGGTTAAGCAATTGGGTATTTAGTACAGTTGGTAATATTTCCCCCAGGAAGTGCTTTCACTATGAACTGTTATCCTAGATCCTATGCCTGTTAATGTTTGATCACGATTAAACACCTAGAAAATGAGCCCCATTCAGCACAACCAGATTATGGATTAAAACAATAAACTACAATCAGACAAGAGTGAAAGCATGTGCATCCAAGTCCTTGTACAGAGATGTTTTTCTAAATGATACTGCAGCAGTTCACAAACTGAGTAAGTTCAAACATGACAAATTAGCAACCTAAATTTATAACCCATTTGTTGATTGCAGTTAACTACAAATTTTCCACAGTATTACCTCATTCCCATCTGCCTATTTGCCAGTATATTAAAATATCAATTGTGTGAAACTTTGCTCTAATTTTCTGGTGTCCTTAAGCAGGAAGACTCCAGAACTCAAATGACATTCAAGTTTTCTCTGAAAAGAAAGCTCTTAATTGGTGATAATAAAACCTGAAAAGGTCTTCTAGGCTGAAGAGCATTAGAAAAATTAACCAGGACTAATCTGGGACAGAAAGCATCACAAAAAATTTCCTCCCAGTCTAATGATAGCAAAGGACCCCAATAGTTTTGTGAACTGGGTACCAAAATATCTTAATATGCATGGTTTTTCCTTTTTGTTGAAAACTGAGGCATCTTTTAACGCCATAAAATCAGGGGAAAAACTCCTAGGAAAAAAGCCCTGGGACAAAGGGAGACATATCTGCTAGGCAATCGGAGAGGCTTCCTACAGAGAAGCAACATCTGGTAGGTGTCATATTTTTGATAAATTTGCTAGGAAGCTGTGTCACTGCAAAGCAATGGCAAATGGGCTTTCCTAGGTATAAGAACTTCCTTTCCAGCCTGAGAGAAAGCTTTACACTCCCAACTGAGGAAGGAAGAACAGCTGGCAAGGTTTAAAACTTGGTTAACATAGAAACTCAGAGGATGAAATGGGTTAACGTCCTACAGAATGCATCCCAGAGTTGTGGTTGATATGTAACACCATTTTTTTGGAGCACATGCAGTGATTTCAGGAACATATTTTTGTCCCTCTTC
Organism: Aviceda cuculoides; assembly: GCA_035590195.1. Classification (NCBI taxonomy): domain Eukaryota; kingdom Metazoa; phylum Chordata; class Aves; order Accipitriformes; family Accipitridae; genus Aviceda; species Aviceda cuculoides. Next base: position 14,919,255 of record JAVJGG010000037.1, on the reverse strand, counting down.
TGTACATCATATTTATTTCATGCGTCTATCATATTTATGTTTTATAAACTGAAGTTATTGGTCCATGTTTCCTTAGTCACTCTGAGTTGACAGGGTTACATATGGCTGACTTTTAGAAACAGTGAGGCATGAGAAAAAGCGAATCAACATGTTCTGTAGTTGGTGTTGATTCTTGCTGTAAAATCAACAATGAGAGAGAATAGAGCCTAGAAGAATGGCAGAGAAAATCTGGTTTTGAAAATTGAATTCTCCCCAAAGAACAGCGCAGATCATGCAACTAGTAAACTGCTATTACCCGAGATGAATATTCAAGTTCAGTGGTTTATTGAATTATATGTGTTCAGTGAATGATTAAGTTCTCTGTTTCATTACCAGTGCATGGCATAAAGATAGTATACAAATAAAAAATCAAAGATGCCATAGAGTCGATGTATTTCCTCATTTCTGTTTTGTGAACTTTATTGTTTAGCTAGAGAATCAAGTAATTTTTCCTTTGCAGCTGTGGTGGAGATTTTTGGGAAGAGTTAGAGTTCCACTTGAATGCAAAGATTTTTATCTCTGGCTCTGATAGGAGGCAGCTGTTCTTTAGAAAACCAACCCAGAAACTTTACCCAGTAGGTTTCTTGCTTTCTCTCCTCCTTTAGAATGCACAGAAGTACAAAAATTAAGTCCAGGAGGTATTTCTGTTGCTAGTGCTTTATATATGAAATAATACCACCTTTCCTAAGACTCTTTAACAAATGTGTGATCAAGTAGAGGCTGTGCTGCAGGATGTGAAGAAATGGAGGAGTTATGGTATCAGGAGGTAAGTCACAACCCAGATTTCTTGCTGCCTTGTGGTTTTCTTACATGCTCATTCTCAGTGGATTCCTGCACAGATATTGAACAGAAAACCTGCAGGTATATAAGCCATAAAATACTTTGTGTGGCTTTTGAAATTGGAAAACATTTAAGATCAGTTTTATTATGTTCTGCTTTTTACTTTAGAACACATTTCTGTAGTGCTATATAAATATCTGAAAAAATATCAAGCAGAAATGAAGAACTACTGGCGCTTGGTTTTGAGACGTGTATTTTCTAGGAGTCGAAAACAGCTGACCTGTATTATGAACTGAATTATATTCCCCCCAAATCTTATGTTCCCTGCTATCCACGTGGAAGTAAGGGTGAGTGAGCTGTGACTCTGACTCTCAGTCTGAGTTAGTCCCTGCAGCTCAGCACTGGCTATTCACAGCATTCATTTGGGGAGCCAAGATAATAAGAAACAGCTTGTGGTCCCAGATTGATTCCTGGTCTCAGGAAGCTGATGCATCCTGTGTCCAGCTTCTTTCCAGGCTTTTCCTCAAGCATTCTACTTTGTTTTCTTTAAAATTGAATTGCCATTTATATCTTCTCATTTTAATTTCCCTTAATCTTTTCCATAACTTTCACAGATTACAGTTGTCACATACATTCACAAAACAGGCTGTTATGACTAAATGTAAGGAACAGTCTGGAAATTTTGCCTTTGGAGGTTTTGAAAGATATTTCAGGAGAGTTTTTTGATCTGTGTGACTGTTAGGGAGATGTGTGGCATTGGTCTCCAGTCTTCTCTAGTCTCTTCTCGAACCCTCCACACCCTCCGCATTTTTTAAACAATAGAATTTGTGTCAGCAAAAATGGAATTTTCAAAGAGCTGACTGGCCAAAGAAGAGATGTTGTTTCTGGATACATTTTTATATGGTCTTCTAAGAAAATAAGATATACCCTGAGAAAGATAATTTCCAAACTACTGGGAAATGGCCACATATATCCTTTCTGAGTGGGTTGGTTTGCTTTTTGGTTTGTTTGGGGTTTTTTTGTTGGTGGTCTTTTTTTTTTTTTTTTTAAATTATGGTTCTAGCATAATTCCATATACTATCTTTTAAAAGAGGGTGAAATGACTAGAATTTGCAGGGCTGCAACTAGGATGGAGGAATGAATACTTCTAGTATTTGCAAGTAGTCTTAAATCTGAAAATTTTAGGTGCGGTCACATGCTTCAAAATTAAATGTAGAAACCTTTCATCTCCTCAAGAGACATAATTCCATGAAGGCGGCAATGCCTTTGTGAGCAGAATTGAAGACATCTGCTTCACACTAGAAGTACAAGCAGTGAGTGGGATTACAGAGTTATAACACAATGGCCTAAGAGACCTATTTCAATATCACTAAGAAAAAAGTAAATTATAATTTTTTTTTAATCCTTTCATAACAGTTTAATTAAAGGTTTTATTTTCTTGAGATAGTCCTACTACTGGTAGTGCAGTAGCAATAGAATAAGTTGGTGTGAAACTTGCATGTTACAAAGTGCAAAATATTTTACATTTTTAAAAAGTATAATATTTTGTGGTTTTCTCTTTAGTTGTTTAAACAAATTTTACTTTAAAAAATGAACAAGTATTGAGAACTCAGAAGATAAAAAAATCTACCATATTTCTTAAAGCCAACTTACAGGTATCGCCTCTGCGGGATGGAAATCTCATGTTTCACAATACTTATACTGATCAAGTGCTTTAGATATGAACTTAAATCTGAAAGAAGGAAAATAAAATATATTGGTGATATAAATAATGTGGTATCAAAATACACAGCACTTTCTTTTTAGCCCCTGTCTTTTTCGGTAAGTGTTATTGACTTTAGTGTCAAAATTAAAGCAAACAAACAGTTCAGTAGTTTGAGCATTAATGCTCAGCGGGCCTGTGAATTGTACTGCCTGTGGAGCGGATAGGTATGGGGAAAGGTGTTGTTTTGGTTGATTGTACGGAATGTAACACATTTTTATCAAAACTCCAGCGGCTTACTGCTGTTTCCCTGCAGTACGAATATGAGGAGCTCACCTTTTATAGGTTTTTTTTCAGCTTCTGGTGTCATCTTGCTGTTTGTTGGGGAAGTTCCTAAAGCATTATTGCCGTTCAAAGCACAGCTGTTGTATTACTGCAAAGAAGCAAATCACCTGAGAAAGTGGTCACCTCATTGTGAAGGCAGGTGAGCAGGTCTTCAGAAGGCTGGATTCACTTCCCAGCTCTGCCACGAACTTACGTGTTCTTTTATCTTCGTCTCAGGAAATCAGGAATTGCAGTGCTGTTCTCACAAGGCTGTTGCAGGTATTTTCTGATACCAGAATGTTTGGCACTTGACACCTCAAATAGCGTAGGAACATTAATGCTTGTAAGATGCTCTGAGATGCTCATTATTACCTACGACGTTGTCGTCATGAACATTCTTAATTGCTGGGAAAAAAGATGATACCATTAAAAATAGCATGGCACAGTTAAACAGGAAATATGAACATTCCTTGAATCCATTCTTTCAGCCAAAACAAAATCAGAGATTGTGAACTACCTTATGATTCATCCCCATAGCCCATGTTTTGTAATTTGTTCAAACTTTGCTTTTAGACAAAATATATGTGCGAGTGTTAGGTACATTTTGCTGTTCGCTGCAAAAGTGGAGTACTCTGCTTTGTATTGGTATGGTTAGGTCATTTCTTATTCTTAGATCCATATGGTACTCTTTAAAAATTAAAAATATTCCTGAAGAATAACTTTTAAAGTAAACTTTCACAGATGGGTTTTGGTAAGATGTCAACAAACATGACCTTTCAATCTCTAGTGCAAATGGCAATAAAAACCTAGCCTATCTAATCTGCCTGCAAATAGCTGTAGCTTCACTGATCTAGTCTAATCAAAGGAACAAGCCCACAGGGGTTTAAAGGATTTCTTGCTGTTGCTGTAGCCATTAATTTAATTGCTAGAGTACAGTGAACTCTCATAGTACAGTAAATGTTTGGATCTGCAGGGAGATAAACAGCTGAACCCTTGGAAAAAAAAAAATCTAAAGCAAATAGTGTTTTCTCTGCAATTAGTGTTGTCTTAAAGTATGTTTTAAAAGCAGGCCCCAGTGGAGCTGACATGAGTTATCATCTGCATTTCCATGTGATGTACCACTAGTTATTCCAACATGTCCTGCAGTAACTGCAGTAAACGGTCTGAAACTACCAAGTGGAACACTGAGAGATAACTTGTGCCACTAGTGCACGTGGGGGTGGTAATGCTCATTCCATCATCTGCCTTGCTGCTGCCGTCCTCCTCCTCTTAAAATTATAGTTTGAATTTTGAGATGCTTTTCCCCCCAGGGGTGTATTTTCAAGGTGCTACTGCACTTTTAATTACATTTAAAGCTAATTACTAGGCAGGGCAGTGCTTAAATTATTAGTGGAATGTAAAGAACTGATGATATGGAGGAAAAAGGACTTCTTGTTGAACAGAAAGTGTTCTTAACTGTGCAGGTAGGAAGTGATTCCAGCTTGAGGAAGGTTTCCGAATTTTAATTTTTTTGTGGTGCTTCTCAAAGCAGTCAGGGTTGCCTTCCTTTCAGTCTCGAAGATATTTTACTTTTGGTATTAATATTAAGGGAAGCATGGCTTTAGCAATAGTTGTATAAGGTGTCTTTTTGTTTTAATCAAGAACAGAAAATGAATGTTGTTTTCAAGAAAAATTGTTCCTCTGTAAAAGTTTGTGAGCAATTTACTGGTCAGCAAAGTTGGGTGGTTTCCCTTTTGGCAATCCACATTCCCACTTATGGAATGATGAATCGATTTCATTTAATAATGAGAATTGGCTTGAAGCAAAGCCAAGCCTAGAACAAAACAAAAAAGATTCTTATTGGGTTAGAGTTTAAATTGCCCTCTACCTGCTCTCCATCTCTGCTCCAACCCATCTCCTTGTTTTGTTGTCCTTCTGCTGGCAGATGTAGGACGCGGGATAGCTACTGTCAAGCCTCGAGAGTTCGTGTGAGAGAGGAGGGATGTATGTGGATACAAGTGTTCATCTGTTTGGTGGGACAGGTCACCACCAGAAGGAGTAGATTTTAAAATCGTTTGTAGGTGGAGATGCGGGATCCCCAGTACACTTGTAGACTGTTAACATGTTTGTGTGAGATTTTCAGATGGTTATGTGAGCAAGGATTTATTTTTAGTGTATGAAACATGGTTGTGAATTCTAATTAATTAAGAAGTTATGCATACTGGAGATTTAACTTAGTTGTGGCTTGCAGTGCTGTAAAACATTTAGGAGAAACAAGACTTTTCATGATATCTTTTTAGTGCAGAGTGTGAGAATATAAATGTATTAAGGCATCCATCTGCCTGCTTTCTTTTTAACGGAACATTGAAGACCTGCTTTTGGTTTCCCTTTCTTATCCACAAACCCCACTGCCTTTTTCTCATAATGAAGGGCAACCAGTTTAGTGCTCCCTCCCAGTTCTGCAATATCTGCAAAGTTCATTCCTTGCTGTCTCATGTACCTTAGGCAGTTTTATGAAATATATTTCTCACTGGGCTTGGCTAATCCAGTGGAAGCACTAATGAGAAGGTTTAAAACAAATGTAAAAATTGTCAAGTTAATTTATAGGTCAAGTGTGACTACTGAAATGCAGAAAAATTCTAGGGAAAACTGTTATTGCTGGACTCTAACGGTGTGATCCAAATTACAATCTTTTACAAATGTGCGCTTGAAACAACCCCTAGATTGCCAGGAGAACTTCCCCTCCACTGAATCATGCACATTTTTCTTTAATGCAGATGGCTTTATAGTTTAGTTATTCAATGAGCAGCATTGCATCAGCGTGTCCCAAAATGGGGTTTGGAAGCTTTCACTGCAGTTCGGTGCATTCCTCAGGGGAACGTGCTTTGCGCATCAGATGTGTCACGCTTTTTCTGTAAAACAGTGTAAGAGCTAAGGATAGGCTCTAAGAAGTGTTTAGGCACTAAAGATGCAGCTGATTATCCAACAACAACTTCAAAATTACTTTGGTGCATATTAATTTTTAATGAAGACCTTTCATAGTTCTGTCTGACCACAGGCAATATTTTCTAAGAAGAAAAAGAAGCGCTAAGTATCATTTAATGCCTATTAGCACCTTCTTAATCCACGATGTGTGTTCGCTTTTTGTTTGTGTTGTGCTGCTTCAGAAGGGAATTAATTTCTATGTGCTGACATTGTAATCTAGGACTACAGTATCGATATACTTAAGATCAGTCAGGTATAGAAGTAAGAAAATTGTAACAGTGCCCTCAAATTTAAAAAAAAAGCTCACTCAGGCATACAGTAATTAAACTGTTCATGACTGCATGTAATTACATAATTCTGTACACAGTCCTATTTCTGTAATTTGGATCACTGGAGGGCAAAGTGTCAGAATCTCTGTAATGATATTTAATTCCATTTTAACATTTCCTAGAGGAATTGCTTTGAGTTTATTTTCAAACCACAAAACTTAGAAAACCCTTGAAGTTTGTGTGAACTATGAAAGTTACAATTACTTTTCTAAATCTGTTTGATAATGCAATCATTAGTCGCCATACCTTCTGATCTATCTCTTTGATTCTAAGAAACATGCAGGACTTTAGAGTAACCTAGTTCTTTTAGATTTTTCTCAGTACTTTTAGAAGCCTAAATATTGGATGAAGTTATTTCATTTTTCACAGTAATACATACTTTCCATCTTTTAGTTTGTAATCACTATACAGAAATTCTATATGTTGGTGTGAGGTTTTGCTTTGAAATACAGTACAGGAAATGCCATTTGACTCTTTGTTTAAGTCTGTACAACTGCCTAATGTGCCTTTATTGTCCATGCTGTGCTCTCATTTCCTTAGTTTTAAAAGAGAGGTGTATTTTAAAAAAAAGATGTACCTTGAGAGCTATAAATATACATGTGGGTTTTCTCCCCTCAGTTAAGATTTTTTCACTTTGCAAAAATGTTTTAAAAAGTAACCGTATTCCTAGAATGATAATTCTGAAGGCTTGTAATTAATTACTACTGTACTATCATTAAATCTGAAGATATTTAAAGGCACTCTTTCTTATAGCTGGATTCATCATATGAAATGAGTAAATGTGCAGTTTTGGTTTTTTAATAGAAGACTTCATTTTTGTTGCTCACAAGAGTCTGACCATTGAATTCAGTAGGCTTTGAATCACGATGTAAAATAGGATTAAAAGCTGCACTGAATCTTACCAGACATGAGGTGAAGTCTTAGGTCTTCCAGTGACTGTCTTTGACCTTGAAAAGATTTTTGCCTCTTCCTGCCTCATTTTCTCTGTTTTAGCAATAGTGAAACTATAATCACAGTCAGTAGAAGTTCCAAGAACTCAGATTTCACTTAGATTCTGAAATGATGCAGCGGAAGAAGTGCCAATTTCTCCATGGATGATGGAGTGAGTTTAAAGCAGCAGGATTGCTCATTAGGCAGAATCTGACTCTGTGTCTCAGTTTCTCCATATACCAGGACAGAATAATTGTTTCACTTCCCTCCCATGTTTTTTAAAAATGTACTCATTAAATTGTAACCTTTTTGAGACAGACTCTCCCTTATTATGCATGAAGAGTAATAAGGAGCTATTTCTAGTATAAATTAATGTATAAATTAATAAATAGTTTGGGTTTAAAAGATGAATAAAAACTGTTAATTTTTTTAGCAGACACATGCTTACTCTGGAAGCCAGAGAGATGGTTTAAAATTTGCATAAAAAGTTTTTATATTTCAAAGTGCATAAAATACCAGCTGTAGTTCTTATCAAGAAGAAAAGTTGCTTTGATTCCTTCAGGAACACTGGTAGCTAGCCATAGCTCTGTCTATAATTGACCTCTTGGGATGTCTATTTTGTTGTTTGTGTTGCGGACAGGGTGAACGTGATGCCAAATTATTAACTAGCACAACAAGCCAACAGACTAATAGTGTTTTAAAAAAAGCTTGATCCTTTTCACAGGCTTAATAATAGTATATGTTCATTGTATATGAACAGGCTAGGGACACAGACTGGAAATCAGTAGTGCTATTCTACTAATTACAACAGACACAGAACTAAAGATGTTCCTGCCCCAAATAGATAAGAGTGCAAATTATATGCAAATTACATATAGTTCCTTTAATAGTGGTGTATATGAATGGTAAATGCCCATTGTCCCCTGACCTTTCTATATATTGAGCTTTGCACGTATAGAGAAAGGAATGGAAAGAAAATGACTTTACCAGATTTGAAAGGTAGAGACAAACCACTGCTTATGGAAAGACAATTTATAATCTAAGTGCCATGAAAATGTCTTTATTTACTAGAAGGCAGCATCAAGGTGGACAAGAGATACTGCAGGAAAAACAAGACTTTCCAGATTCCTTGTAAACATACTGTAAAATGTCCCAGTACCTTGCTAGAGAGAGGACTGCAGGTTTCAAATGGCATAAAGTCACCGAAATGCCTATTGGCTAAAAGGAAGGAAAACGAGATAGCATGGGCTTTTAAAACTTGGAAAGGTTTTGACTGCCAGGCTTAGAATAATCAAAGACTTTCTTTCACAGTGAAAATACTAGTCACACAAGAAGGCAAGAAAGTTTATAAAGACTTTATAAGGAATATGTAGCACAAAATGAGGAGTAGATGAGCCAAGTATCCCAGGATGAGAATAATTAGAAGAAAGCCAGCAGTCTAAAGACAAACAATTAGAAACTGGCATACATCCAGCTGCTATAAAGTCAGGTTATTCTAGGGCAAAAAATACACCACTGCATACTGAAATTACAGTCAGCTTATCTTAAGCAGCACCTTGCATCCAGGCAGTGTGTGATGTTCTGTTCTGAACAAACAGAAACCATATCTCACTGGCAGAAGAATCAAAGATAAATTCATATGCAAAGGTGCCACTTGTAAGGAGTTATGTATTTCAACAGACAAATTCTTCAGGATGCTGATACTGTATGTACTGTGGTGGGGGGAGAGAGAGAGAATTTGGGGGTTAGACAAACACCATAATCTTATACAGCTACTGCAAGAATGCACTTTGTTAAAACGTGGAAATGCTCTGTAAGAGGAGATGTTTTCAGCAGTATTACTGCCATAGAGTATTTGGTGGGGTGTTGGGGGAAGCTGGCAGAAACTTTACACTCTTTCAAACTGAACTTAATGAAATACGTACTTGTAGTACTCTTATACTTAAGCTCATTATCACTTGAAGAACAGGTTCAACAATATGAAAGCACCTCTGTTCCCCCTCTGCTGCTTCTAGAGACAGCTTCTGGTGTAATGCTTCCAAATATATTTGCTCTTTGACCTCAAAGCAAGATTTACATTGCTATTCATATTGTCAAGAAACCTTCTTGTATGGCTGTGGGGAAGATGTGAAGTTATAAGAGTGTGGTTTCAGTTGTATGCTACAGATAATGAAGGCTAACATACTGATCTGATAGTCTTAGCATTTCGTAGTCTTTTTCCAGCCTGTTGTTATTTCCATTCTTAAAATACAAACATTAATTTAGAATACAGAAAGGTGGCTGAAACAATCAAGATGGTAAAGGAGCTGCTTAGCAGTGATGCTCTAAAAAGGATGGGACATTGCATTATGGAGAGGAGGAGGCTGAAGAGAACATGACGATTTACAAAGTTCATAAGAGGCATGGCAGGTTGAAAAAAAAAAAAAAAAGAAGTTAAAAGCACATATTTTCCTCTGTTCACTTCTTGCTGAATATCCATATCCACAGCCTTTCCTCCAGACTTCAACCTAAATGCTCTTATATGGTGCTCCTGGAATTTGTCCTCACACAGCATTTCAAATCATTAATAAATCCACAGTATACGTTTTTTCCTGTTTCCTCCACCCTCTCCTTAATCCTTTTGTTTCTGTTCTTCCAAGTAACACTGATGGCAACAATTTTTACAAAAGGTCCAAAATAAAATTGTTTCAGTGGTATATTCTCTCTCTTCTTTCTTCTCTAAAAAGCAGTTGCTTTCTGCAAAGCGTATCAAGAGCAACAAGCTTGCTGTCAGATATCAACATTCCCTTGTTTTGTTTTGAAGCCACAGACAGCACATATTGGAAAAGCACATGCCACATCACCAAAATGCCTTGCCTCAGGGAAGCGCAATCCACTTTTGCATGTCTGAGCTTGTTTTCAACTTGTTTTCCTTTTTTGCCATGATTATTTCTACTTCGCATGATATCCTTACAGGCAATACTTTAAAATCTAAGACGAACTCACCTTTCTCAGAAATCACTCCTGTATTTAAGAGTGTTTTACTTAAATATGACAATCCTATCATTATTTTCCCCAAATGACAACTGCTTAGAGTCCTTCTTTCTCCCGTGTCAACTTTGAAAGCTTTAATTACAATCTCAGCAGCAATAACCTTGTTCCAATACAGTCAATGCATATCTATCATCCTGTAAATCACTTTAATAACAGCGGCTTTTTTGTTTAGAGTAAGTGAAGCTATTATTATTACCAGAAAAACAACACAGGTCTTACTTGCTGGCCGCAGCTTGTCATACTGTGTGAAGTCCAACCACAACTAATGACGTCTGCAAGGGAGAGGAGTGTTATCTTTCGAAGATAACTCAATCTCATCTCTATTTCTATAAAAATAGAAAACCTAGAACATAACTGACATTACAAAGCCAGTTAGGAGTTAGGAAATACCAGAATTAAGGTAAGTTGTACAGTTTTTTTTGATTCCTGTGTATACATGCCATCTGTAATTACATGATCACACTATTTCTTTTTTTAAGATCTCTGCATCTTTCAGTATGCAGAAAGAGTGGTGCTAGCTTCAGGAGCAGCTGCTGAGAGTTTTTCTCCCTTGCGTGATTCAGTATAACAGGCCCTAGTTTTTATACACTGTACTAGGACTATCTGCAGTATTATTTGCTTTATGGACTTTCCTGTGACGCTTATCACAACTATATATATGAACTTCACAAATGTAATGAACTTCTGCTTGCACTATCTCTGCTGGGAAATGGTGTGATGGTGTTTATCCTCATTTATGCAGGTGGAGCTGAGAAACAGTGAGCGTACACATCAGCTAATTTAGGGACCCCACTCTGAGCCATGATTTTTCAGAGCTCTCTTTTATGTAGCCTTGTAACATACAAAGTTCATCTCTTCCTTTATGTGCAGCTATGAGAACAAAAGGAGTAGTTTTGCAAATCAGGACTGCGCTGAACTAAGGACTATTCAATGAGCAAAAAACTGAAGGAAGTTATTTTGCATCACACCCTGCAGGTCTAGTTTCTGTTGCTTTTTTCTAGATAGTGCATAATCCTCCTGTCCCATTCCCTTTAGATAGTCTCTATCCTTTTTGCTCATGGACAGTGGCTACCTGACCAGATTTTTCCTCACTCGATCCTTTCCAAAGTCTTCACACTTAACTCCTCTGTTTCCCTTTCTCCACCACTAATTCTTTTGGTGTCTGAGCTCTTAACAGGACGAAGAAGCTTAAATGTTTTTATTTTTTGTACTATAGCCCTTATCTTAAGGTACACTTTTACCAATTGGTTTAGTTCTCCCCCCTGGTTTGGGCCAGTTTTTAGTGGCAGTAGAAGCAGTAATCAGGAGTTCCTCCCCCCATGAGGCTGTGTGGTGAGGCTAGCGTACAAGCGGTTGTATCTCATGAGAGATGTGTGCGGAAGAGAAACCTGTGGGTGGTTTGTAAGAACGGAGCTGGCCCTTTCGTGTTAGCACTAAGACCTGTGGAAGTATCAAACCTCAACAGGTGGAGGCTGTGTAGTGATGCTAGTTATTTGACTGAGAATGTTGAAATGGCACTTCTTCAGCTGGCTTTATTGCACATCCAAATGTAGAGGGATTTTTGACGAAGATGCCCAGTGAGCTGCTCCTTCCCACTCCTTATGCCTAAAGTGCAGGAGGGTAATCAAAGAAAAGGTCACCAAACTTTTATAATAGGTAAAAGAAACTTACTCGCCACAAAGCCTGTTGACCAAAATAGCTGAAAAGGTTGGTTAAATGCCAGCTGCTTGGAAACAGTGGTGTTAGGCATTAAATGAGAATTTAACTGGATAATGATCCGCATGCAAAATTGCAGCACATTTCTAACAGCTCTTCGCTGAAGAGCAAATGTTCAAATGCTTTTAAAGCCTTTTTTTTTACAACAGGGTTGGAGGGGAGGGCCAGTTCCTTTGGGGTTGAGACTGGAAAGGTCTGGAGCCGTTAATTCAAGGAGTTACTGTATAAAGAATGCCTGCACTTCCAGTGGGGTATTAGAACTGTAAAGTTAAATATTTTATTATAGTATAAAATCTAGAAATTGGTAGTTTAAGGAACATGACTGAGTCTTGAGAATTTTTTGTGCAGGTTTAGTATTATAAGCAATAATTTGTTAAAAAGTGATAGATTTTTTTGTAAGCATGGTTCTGCTGAATGTGTTGTGCAATACCGTAATTGTACATGCTTTTTTAGAATTGGTATGTGAATCATATTTACCAGTAGAATAAAATAATTTGATTAGCGAATGTATACAAATAGTCCATTTTGCAAAATAGAGTATATACAACAATGAAACTTGGCTTTAATCTGTTGGTTGCAGAAAGCACATTCTAGTTTGTTTGTGCATATTGGACAGTAAATCAATCTTCAGCAAAGATCTGCTTAGGATTTTTTTCCCTAGGAAGTTCCTGCAGTCACTGTGATATTTAACACCCAGTATGGGGAGAGCAGACAGCCAGAGAAACCTGGCTGGGCTTCTGCTGACTTTCTCGGTAGCCCCTTGTCAGCTCCACCGCAAGCTTCTGTGTTCGTGGGCGTCCCTGTGTACGTGTGTGGGGAGGAGGGGAGAAGAGCGCCCGTGTGGCTCTGCGTGCGCCCGGTAAATTTTCAAAACACCACGCAGCAAACTGGCAGTATTATCTGGATAGGGAAAAATGTTCTGGAAAAATACCAGTATGGTACTTGCTTTCTAGTGTGCACTTGTGTGACCTTGGATAACTTAATTTAGGTTTTAAGTGCTTAGTTTTTCCTGTTTGCAAACCAGGAATAATTCTACTACACTTGCCCCATATTTGCTTGCGTAGAAAACCAGGGGTTGTCCCTTATGTAAGGTTTGTTCAGTGTGTTCATAACAGTTCAAGCCCCATGTTGCTTTGCATATTGGTTACTCAACTCATTGCCATGTAGGGAAAATCTAAAGCTTCGATTTTATTTTCTGACTGCCTAATTACTGCAGTAAACAAATTATACTGGGCATTTAAAAACTAAGACACTATTTAAAATAAGTTTAAAGTAAAATCACTGATCTTGAGTGTCATAAAAATACCTTGTCAGGTTACAAGATGATACTGTGTAGGCAAGATGTAAAATTTATTGTTTCTATAACTACAGAAAGTAATTTACAGTCAAAACAGAAGTTCTGCATTTCCCTCTGCCCTCTTTCCAGTGTTGTTGCCTATTTTTAAAGCAACTGACCAGAGGGCTCATCTAGAGATCATTTCATTACATGGTAACTAGGATATTGTTGTCTGTGTTGTATTTATTTGGTGCAAGTAATGGAACATTAATCAAATATTTTTTTGCAATCGACTGTTCTCCATGGTGGGAATACTGAAGAAATAGCAGAGTTTGGGAGCAAATTGAGATGCTAAATTAGTTGAATGCTCATATTGTGTCCCCTAGCCCATTGTTGTAAGTGATTCTGTGTGCTTTTTTTATCTTTAAATGAGGTAGGATTGTTTTTACTGTTTCTGCAGATGTGATTGTCTTTGAGAAGAGCATCTGCATTTATTTCTTACAAATTGCTAGTCACAAATTTTATCTGCTGCTATAGTTTTGCATATAAACAACTTTGGGTTTCTTTTCTATACAAATACAACATATGATGCTACTTGTCAAGCTGTATTGTACAAAGAAATGTATCTTTGTGAGGTTCAAACAGGACAAGCAAAATAAAATGACTCTGTCATGAGGAATTTTAGGAGACAGTCTTAACTGTATTTGCAAAAAGGTTTCAGAAGTATGTTTAGGTTCTTATAAGTGCCCCAAACTCTGAACTTGCACACATAAAACATGACTTTTAAAAATGGTCAGTTATTAAATTTACTTTCATTTGAACAAATGAATAGATGCAAGTCAGAAAATAGTCTCCTAGTTCTAGAACTTGATTTAACATAAAAATAACAAAGTCCTTAAATGGTGTCAATATACTTAGAAGATACATGTTGTAATATTTTTCTTCCATATGTTTTCTGAGTTAGAGCTTCTCAGTGTGTGTAAATATGTATGTTTTCTCATTAATTGTTTTTCTGTGTATGAATATACATATTTATAAGCTCTTGTAGCTTCTCAAGTCCTTCAATAATGGCAGGAAAAACACTGCTACTAAATAAATCTATAGAAAGTGATGTTTTACTTTCTTCATTTGCTTTAATGTGTACAGTCGTCGTGAAAATCCCTATAGGATAAGTGCAGAGCATTGTGTAGCTGCAAGCGCTTCAGACCATTTCAGGGAATAGTTCTACAAGACCTCTGCAAGAAGAAGCCAAGTCCCTTCCTTGGACTGAGTACAATAACAAGTAAGCTGGAATTCTGCTTAGGTAAATACTGTAACTATTTGAGCACCTTTGGTTCCTTCTCGAGGTGTTTTCCTTGACTTGAAATACTGAAGTAATCATTTAAGGAGAGAGAAAGAATAACTTCTGACTCCGTGGAGGATTCCTGGAGTACCAGACTTGCTTCAGTAAACGTGGTAGAACAGCATTAACTGTGAGACTGAGAATACTCCACCAGCAGAGCAGTCCATAATACATCTCTGGGAGGTAAAGAGGAGGAAAATGAGCACAGATCTCTAGGCTCATGGAAGGGCATTTTAAGTTCTGAACTGTACCATTAAAAGAGAACTGTCTCTACCTTCAACTTTTTCAAAGCATGCTCTTGTTTTCCCTTTGCTTTTCTTACAGATACCCACAATAAATATTTTATGTCAGGTTGAATTAACCATCTTGTGCCGAACTGAGAAAATCTTGTGCTGTTTCATTGCAGTCTGATGGGGAAAAACAAGATAAATAATGGAATAGCTTAATCAAAACCAGTTTGGGGTTCTTTAGTGTGTTGTTTGCTGGTGGTTTTTTTTTACTTCCCAGTTTCAACGTTCAGCCAGAAAATCAGTTATTCACGCTATTCCTCTTATTATCAAATCATGAACTGATTCATGACCCAGCTTACTTGCAAAGAAGCCTTTCACGGTGGTACACTGCACAGCAACCTCCCGTGCATTCCTTGTGCCGTAAGTAACAGGAAGGGAGAGAAAGCCGACTGCACATCGCTGTTGTGTTTAATGTGGTGTTGGTGTACTTTGTGATGGGAAACTTTTTTTTTTTCCTCTCTCCAAGTAGGCAAAATAGTAACCATACTCTGTGCATGCTTATTCAAACCTGTAAGTTGCAATACTGAAATCCAAGATGGTATCAGAAGCAGTGCCCAACTACTATTTTCAACACTGTGTGCCAGACAATATCAAAGATGTTTAAAAAAAAAAAAAGGTGAAACTTGTATGTTGACCATAATAAAGTCTGTTGCTATCAGGAAAAAGAAAGGAAAACATAATTACCTCAATGTGTGAGGATGTACAGTCACTCAATGTACTTCAGAAACGTTCTCCATGTCTTCATTTATCATCATTATAAAGCGTTTCTAAAAGAGTGAATTTACCTTTATCAAGTTGTGAAAGGCATTTGCCTTCATGCATCCTTACCCACGTAAATTAAAATATTTTACTTTGATATTTTGAGTTGCACATGTGCATTATTCTTCATAAAAGTTTAAGTGACAAAATATGGGTGCAGTTTTTTAAACTAAAAATAACATACTTTAAGCATAAACGAAAGTTTTGTATAAAAAGAGTAGAGCAAAGGAAAAAAATCAAATGTTGGACATGGTACATTAAATACAGAATAACAGTTTGCTCTATGCGCTAGAGTTCAGCAGTAGAAAAGGATGCATATGTAGCTTTTAAATAATTTGCACAGTTTAAGAAGATATTTTTAGTAAAATCAGTGTCCACAGTCCCAGCAGGTATAAATAACTGTGCTTCCATTAACCTTGAGGTATTTGTGTCGTCTGATACTTTGGTTATGGAAGAAAAGGGCAAATCTCAAGTAGAAAGTTATTCAAAGCAAGGCTGGATGTATTGGAGATAATCTCCAGAGCTATGCAACATGTTATGTATGACTACAGTTTTCCTGGAATTGTTTAACCTAGCAGTTTACCCTTACATCCATCAAAATATAAGGAAAGGGTTTTCAATTCTTTTGGACACAGTTTTATAGTCTGTATGCTAAGTTTGGTGTTAAGTAACAGAAGGTGTTTGTGGTTTGCATGTCAATCTCTCGTGGGCCTGGCAAGAAGCCACATGCAAGCTGATGCATCCTGAACTTCAACAGAAGTGATAAACAATCAAAATAAACCAAAAATGCTTCTGTCTGCACAAGCAGCTTCTTCATACAGAAGGCAAGTGATAAGTGGTGGTATTTCTAATCATTACGTTTTTGCAGAAGTACCGTTGATTAAAACTAGCCGCAGAAGTTAGGATGGGTATAGAATAAATTTCTTGGTTTCGTGTCCTGTGGATGCCTGTGGGCAAAAGAGAATATTTTCTATTTTTCAGTTTGATTACTCTATTGCTGCTTGTGCAATATAAATTGCAACTGCAAAATGAGGATGCTGTTAAGATGAGCAGGTACATCTTCAAAAAAGTGCTAAAAGTTTAAAGCGAGCAGGCTGGATTATATGAATTAGCTGATTATTTTGGTCCTGTTTTGTAGAGACCTGCAATGGGGTAACAATATTCTGGTGGGTTTTTTCATGCCTTTGTTACTAGTTTTCCATTTTCTTTTATTTTCATAGACAGTTTTGTCACCTTTGCTCTCAGACTATGACTTTTCTAACTTTATGGTCCATTCAGTGAAGTTTCTATTTTCCCCAACAGATTTTAATGGCATTTAGAGGTTATCTAGCTTCTCCAGAAAGGAAAAATACCCTTCGTTTCCTATAACATGTGTGCATATAACATATTAAATTGTCTGTTTATTTTATGTTGTCCTGTAGCATTTAGGTGCTCTTGTGATGCTAGAGGCATGCTGTGCCTCCTCTGCAGTAGATTAGTTCTAACTGCTGCTTCTGCCTCATGGGACAGTTTTATTTCATTAGCTGTTTTCAGTATTGAGACAGGTCTGGGTTGGGATTTTTTTGATAACTCCTTTGTTTACAACTTCCTATTCATAACCAGGCTTACACCTTGCGTATTGAAAGTGTAATTTCTATGCCTGGAATCTGCATGATTTTCACTGGGGTAAAAAAACCCCATACTTGATTTTCCTTAGCTTGCAATTTCTTTCCTGTCGCCTCCTCTGAAATCCACGCTTTGAAAAGAATGACGTGAAGGACATGTAGTTTCAGTGGAGTCTGAGTCTTTTCAAATATTGGGACTGATGCTTAGGGAGCAGTAGGTCATCTTCCCCGCTGTTCATTCTTGCTAAAGAAACTTCCATTATTTTTTTTTTCTCCCTCAGCATTGTTTACAGTCCATTTTATTCTGTTTTTCTACTACTTTTTCTTTGTTCTATTTCCTGTAAGGCTAAATCAGCCTTTCCAATAGATTACAGTAGAGCTTGAGAGTTCCCATCACATTGCAAAGCTGAGACATTAGATGAACTGTACTCTGAACGGCTATCAGTGTTCCTTTTGCTGCCAAAATGAGTTAGGTAGATCTGATACTTCATAAATGATGACTTTCAAAATTGTGAAAGGAAATTGTCTGAAAACTAAAAAAAAAAAAAAAAAAGGCAGCATGAGAACTGGTTTGGTTTTTTTTTTTTTCTTTCTACTAGTTCTGTCCTCCAACTAAATCATCATGGTCCTTATTAGTCTTTACTTTTTTTGACAGCAACATCTTTATTCTACCGTTTGCCATTTTCCCTTTGTTGTATCACATCTACAAGTGCAGAAACTTGTCGTGCTCTATAATCAAAAGCAAATTTTAAATCCTTTTCATTCAGTGGCAGAGAGAAAATTCTTTTTCTCTCTTTTTTAAAAATTCAAAATATATCCATCTCATGTAATGTGGAAGGGTAAACTGGGGGATTACAAGACAACTTTTCTGGCACGACCAATTTTTGCTTGTTTCTGCTATGGATTCAAGTTGAATGCTGCCCATAAAATTGCTGCCTCCTGTTACTTTCACAGAGGTATAATAATGATGAAAAAGAGATTTCTCTATTTCACAATTACTTTTATAGACTATTTCACACCTCTGTATATTTATAGAGAGATAATTATGCTGTGCAACAATTAATATTTTCATAAACATGAGGGAAAAAAAGAAAAGTTTATCATGAATCAGAATCAAGGAAAATGACTGAATGCTTGGCAACTTTTTTTTAAGAAACGAAGGAAAGAAGACAATGAATGTGATGATGTCTTTGTCAGGCTAGCTAACGCATGCATTTTGAATGTGAACCTGGTGGTAGGAGGTAAAATAAAAAGTGACATTTAGACTGGTGACACGATAATTTCACTCCTGCACCTAGAGCTTGAAACTGCATCTTTTTATGTATCTATGATCAGTTATTTCTGAAAGAAACACATGTCTTGGACTATCATGCATTGTGACGAAAATCTTGCTGTAGGTGTGAAATGAATGTGTGTAATGTCTGTATTTACAGACAATCTATAAAATATTTCTTCCCTTTTCTAACTACAAGAGGGAAGCATGAGAAAAAGTGCTTAGTTTTTGAAGGGACAGCAAATGTTCCATGACTGAGATAGCTAATATTTAATAATATCGGGATCTGAAATGTTAAATCACAATTCTACATCTTGATGTAATGCAAGAAAGGGAAAATGAGAAATGTACTGGAGTGAAGATGTTGCTTATAAAGGAAGAGATTAATAACAAGTACAGTGTTGATCTAGCTGAGGGACAGAATTGATTTTAGAGTTTGTTAGTAGATATATTTATATATAAGGTACTACGGAAAGTGAAAAAAATAGAAATGTTAAGCTGAAAATGATAATCTGAAGAAAAGAGAAAAAAATTTTAATGACTTTAATACTGATTGCTATTAGGATGTCTAGTAGAAATATGAAAACGTGGCTTTCTGATGGTAGTGTGCTTTATTTTGCTTCTTGTGTTTTGTCCTTTCATATGCTGTTCTTCCAGGGGAAAAAAAAAATCTAAGGCTAAGGAAGCAATAGTTTTGAATTTATAGAAGAAATACAGATTCTTTAACAGTTCTCTATCTGTTTAGCTGGTATAAAAAACTATATAATTTCAGAAATGTAGAAATTTGGGGGTATTTAATACAAGCAAAAAATAACTATGAATATAGCTACTTTATTGTTTTGCCCTTCCTTACAGCCCATTTTAACCAGTTATTTCATGCCCTGAAAAATACACACAAGACACAAAGAAAGGAAGAACAGAAGAGTCCTGATTGTAGTTGGGTCGATTCCAATAGTATCAAGGGGATGGAATACATAAAAGGAGTGAGAAGAGATAAAAGTAATTGGATACGACATTTAGGATACTAAAGAAATGCTAGAATAATCCTAAGCAAGCAGTATAATGGCTGTAAGAAGTAAGGTCTTTCATTAGATCAACTGGTATTGCTGGGGAAAAAACCCCACAACATATTTTGAGGCAAAAGCATGTTTTCAGCTCTTTAATTGTGGTCCACTTACTGTATATGTGTCCTGACATACTTAGCGTGCTCTTCTCCCTTAATTTTTGCACAGTCTCATTCACCTTTCAGTTTTGTTGGGAACTCTTCTTCAAGTGCAGTCTTAGGAAATATGGTGGCTGATCAGAATAAATATCTAATTACAAACTTAATTGGCTGCTCGGAACCAGGTTTTGTAGATTTTTTTTTTTTGTGTGTTGTCTTAAAATTCACTTGAACAAATTGAGAAATTTCTGTTCAGATGCAGAAATTTATTCTATTGTTAGGTTGAGTTAAGATGTTTTGTCTTTAGAGATTTCGTGGCCCATTAACCCTAAATGATACTAATAATGTAGTTTTAAACCTCTCCTTTCCATTTGAGGTACAGTGTGTAGCATGCCACTGTAACATCAATATTGTAATGTGTCATTTTCTCTAAAAGGCAGTTAGCAGGGGAATACTGGGACTTCAGAAAATTACTGTCTTTTTCACTTTTGTGAGCATGATCTAAAATTGTCACATCTACTTTCATTTAGTGAATTTTACAAGTGGTAAAATGTCTACAAAATAATGTTTTCTTTGCTCATTGACTGAATGAAGAGATTGCTCTAAAGCTGACACTCCTTCAAGCTACTGTAAGGTTTAGTACAATTATAAGGGAAGAGTTGCAAAAGATGCAGCAAGTCAGATTCATCTAATCTGTATCTGAAGAGTGTTCTTAAGTTGTCCAGAGGAAAAACATGTACCCTGCTTTTAGTCAGTCTTATATTTAGGCTATGTCTTCAGTGATTTTAGTGCTTAATGCCCCACTGTTTTTAAAAACTACAACCACGGTAGACTTGCAGGTGAAATTAGGCACCTACATGTGTAAGGCCAGTACCTGGATACTTCTTTTGAATTTTGGATCTAAGCAAAATCACCTTGCCATTTGGAAGAATCCATATACAAGCATTTGTGCAGAATGCAAGGAGACGTATGCGTTTGTGGTGCTCTCATTTAACTTTCACATCATACAGCAGAAGAAAGTTTTGGATGTAGAGCTCCAGCAAATAACATCAGGGGATCTTAGCGTGCAGCTGCACCTGCCCAGCTGAGGAGGTCCCTGGGATGGAGTCAGGTGAAGAAGAGCAGCCGGTGTTGCCGCTACACACAAATCTGTGCTCTGAGGACACCAATACCAGACAAAAGATGTGACACACCTCATCTAATGGCAAGCCACCTTGGGTGCTTAGATGGAAAATGTGCAAGGAGGAAGTGCCAGCAGCCCAGAGGAACATGTTGGCACTGTTCCGGGGCGAAGGGAATTGGTCTTTGGACAGAAAGACGGTTCAGTGATGGCCGTGAGGTTTGCTTGGAAAAGAAAGGAAACCAGCAGTGCGGTATATACAGGTTTGTACTGTTCTGTGGAAGCAATGCCTATTTAGTTGAAAAAGAGGAGGGTGTAATTTATTGTATTACATGTTGCTACACATCTGTAGAATGGAGTAAAATGACTGCCACAGCGTGATTTGTTTCACCAGAACAGACTAACAAACGTTGGAAAACAAATCTGTGGTGCGTATCATGTGATCAGATACAGCCTACCTAGAGAGCGGAAATCGTTGTGTCTGTTAGGAATCCGTGTCCTGCAAAACATTGCAATCACCAAAACTGGAATCTGTTAATTCATGGACTGTAGGAGTTATTGGTAGCAAAGCCGAACATAAGATTATTTTTAGATCTAGAAAAGTACTAAAACAGGTGTGAAAACTGTTAGTCTAAATAGAGTGATACTGTCAACTCTACCTTGCTAAGCAGCAGAATTTGTAATATGTATCTCTGTTGCATTCAGCACCTGGAAATATCACTTCTTTTGGATTATGTAAGGGAAATCATGTTTGCCCAAGCACAGAATTTTGAATTTTAAATTAGAACATTTTTTTGTTGGCTGCCATGACATCTGTTTCAGCTGCTACAGTGCACATGGCTATAGTTTATTGCACATTTTTTGGAGACAGTTTTAAATGGCAGGACAGGTGTGTATTTTGAGTATTTCAAGTCCTGTTGTAAAGCTTTCCCTGC
This sequence comes from Aviceda cuculoides, assembly GCA_035590195.1. Taxonomy (NCBI): domain Eukaryota; kingdom Metazoa; phylum Chordata; class Aves; order Accipitriformes; family Accipitridae; genus Aviceda; species Aviceda cuculoides. The sequence goes on along the minus strand of JAVJGG010000037.1, from coordinate 14,897,677 downwards.
AGGTATATATCTGAACCTATAAAGTAGGTCATATGGGTGCCAATGGTATTCTAGTTAAAGGGTTTTTATTGTTGTTTTCTGGAAGACATTTTCTGGTAATACTTAACTGAGACCTTGTGAGAGGAGGCAAACATGTAAATGAAGTCAACTTCTCGGGCCTCTGGGATCTGTTACAGCATGAGTTACTCTTAACAGATAATTAGCTGGGGCTGTTAATCAAGTTTAACAGGTGTTGAGTAATGAACCGAGACAGGGCATCTGCTGTGACCGGTCTCTCACTCTAATCTGGTTAGGGAACCTAATGCCAGTTGGAGCCCAGAATGCTTTATAGTGAGATCCAACATTGCATTTTCCTGATGCTTCCATCAGTCTTGTGATCATCGAAGAATGGTGACATTTGCAACAGGAATAGATAAGGAATCAGTCCAAAATTCCCAAAGTGTGAGCTATTAATGAATACGTGTTCTTCATTTTTTTCTTAGCTTTGAAAGCATTTCTTTGCTGAAGTTGAATGAGCAGTTGAACTATTGTCTGTGTTTATATCCATTTGCCTTCAAAAATGTAATGAAATACATTTTAGAGTACTGCTTAACTATGATCTTGTAGAGCACTGTTGTCAAAGTGGAAGCTAAAGATAGTTTTAGTATGTAATTTCCAAGATTGCTTTGCAATCAGAACTTTGTAACTTCTTATTATATTCTATGTTAAATGATTTTACTTATTTAAGAGATCCAGGCTTTACAATTCATTGTCACCAAGTAGCAACTTCAACACTTTCACCGTTGTATAAGCTTCTACCTTAACCATTATACTGCATGGTTTTCCCAAGAATCTGTCTGCGCAGTGGGTGGTGTCAGCTCTGAGCATGGTGCCAAGTTTGGAGCAAACAGAGTTGCTTGTCAGAACACCCTTTGGGCTCACTTCGTGTCAGTCAAATGGTTTGCACGGGAGGGGAATCCAGTGCTGCTGAATGTGCTATGGGAGAAAGAGACGGTACGGATAGGTACTAACATGCAATGTCTGCCCGACATTGTCGGCGTGTATATATGTGTGTGTATATATATGTGTTATATATGTGTGTGTATATATATGTGTGTCATATCTGCCTCTGTCCTTGCCAGTGTCTCCTGGTTGACATGAGGCAGACAAGAAGCCCCAGTGTCCTTCCTGGAGGAGCACTGACAAGGGCTGTCCTACGCGTGATTGAGATGCGTATGCTGTCTGAATAGGCAATGAGTTCCCATGTTTTCATGGTTTTGATATCACTTTGTTTGGATTTAGTTGATGTAGCCTTCACATCTCTTTCCAACCTTTGCCCAAAAGGAAAAAGTAATGCAAGCTTTCATTTCGTTCCTCTTACTGGATTAATCAGAGATGCTTCAAGCAGGAGTTAAAGCTGGCTCATGTTGTCATGAATATTGCAGTTCTGTGATTCTAACAAAGTCTGAGGCTTTTAGATCTCTTGCCATTAAATGTGGTTGTACCTGTGGATATTTTGCTCAAGGGGTCTTCTAAAAGATACTTTACTTGTGCTGGTCATTTGCTCATCAAATTCATAGCAACGTTTCCAGCTATTCAGTTGTTAGCACAACACGGACTTGTGTATCCAATAATAATTGGCATTATGCAAAGAATAAGTATGTTTATTGCAACTGCATGATTCAAACTGTGTAGCCAATGTTCCTGGAAGAAGAAACAGCAACACTTTCTACTGTTGGCAGTGTTTGGCATGTGTCTTTTGGTTGGTGTGAGAGATTATGGTGCTCTCATTTATATAGGACTTAAGTCCTGAGATATTGATCACAGGTCCCTGAAGTGATCATGGGGATTAGAAAACCCTCTGCAATGTTTCCTTACATGAAAAGTAAAATTCTGATCCAATGGACTCAGCAGACAGTTTCCACTGACCTCGGGAGCTTTAGGGTTTTGCCCAGAAAGTCAGGAGAAACTCAGTAGAATTTATAAAATGTGAGGCGAGAAACAAGCCCAGAATAAGTACATGGGAATTCAGAATGAGGGAGATGAAGGTATTGCACAGCTACAGAGAGAGTAGGAGGAAATTTCAATACAATCAGGAACTGTGCTAGGAGTCTGGAGAAAATTAGGAGAGGAATATGGATCAGCTAGTAACCTGGGGATGGGGAGAAAGCATTCCCAGTGTAGGTAGTGGAGGACCAGAATCGGAGCCGAGAGGCAAGAGAATCTGTGGCTTGCTTCTTTCTTTTCAATAACAGGCTTGTAGAATGTCTGATGTGTAATTTTTTCTTCTAAGAGTTTGCCACTATTGAGTGGTGCTTGGCTGTTTTATTAGAGAGGTACCTTTCTATATGTTTTTTATTAAGGACATATAATTTTTCCTAATGGGAGCCATTCCTGTCTATTATGTGCATTTAAAAGTATGGTAAAATTCCTCAGGAAAGCTCTTAATATACATGCAAAGTAGCCATAATCCAAAGTAGCCATAACTGCAACAGTGGTATTTGATATTTCTTTTTTCTTTTCTTGTCCCCTAGCCTCAAAAGTAGGAAAAGTGATTAGAGCTTATTATGGACTTACCGTTTGCCAAATTTCATTTTAAAAATCCTGGTTTGTAGTGCTGTGATTTACTACCAGACCCTCCGGGAAATTGCATGTAGTCTTACAACAGGTGTGATATTAACCTGTGCCATTATTGCAAGTAACAATTTGTAGGGCTGCTGGATGCGTTTCTTCCTTTCTCTAGTTCATCTCGAGACCTTGTTCATCTCTTCTGCATTGCCCCGTTTAACCTTAGGGAGGATTATGGTTCTGCAGAACTGTTTGCCATCTTAAGCCATCTGGATAACCATGCATTCCTTTAATTTTGCTAGTAAGACACCTTTAACTTTCAGAAAGCACAAAAATAAATTTTTACGTTTTGTCTCTCCTCTAGATAAAAAAAAAAATTGGGAATAGATGTCAAAACTTGGGATCTCTCTTCCTTGATGTTATTTTTACCTACATGTATAGTACAGGCTCTGTAGACTCCTTTCCTGCATTCAAAATTAACCTGTCTACTCCTCTGAGCCCTTAACCTTTGCTCCAATAGATAAATCACTTCCTGGAGATGTCTGAAAAGTGTTTGAATGTTTTTTTCCCCCCACAGCAATGTCTTTTGTACAAATGCTTTTGTTAAATAAAGTAGGTTTTAGTAATTCAGAGGTCCCCAATTCTTTAGCAAGTCTTAAATGATTTGTCACCAGTGCCATTTTCTTTCCCTTTTCAGGTTTTTTGCATTTCAAATTTTTGTTGTTCTCAGAGCGATTTAATAACAGACAGTATTATGCGATTTTTGTCTTTCTGTGAATGCGTAGTGAAATTACTTTTAAAAAAGTCAGCGTCTATCTTCCATCTTATTTCATACAGGAAAACAGATGGTTTCTTTTAAGTTAGATGGTATTGTATGTTATATCACTGGAAGCTACGTACTCCAGAAAGTAGCTTTTGATTGTCCAGTCATTCCTACTAACTAGCTTGCTGATAGAATACTTAATGCTGTATTTTTAATTCATAAAGCAGGAGGCAGTTATAGCTATGCTGTATTTCCTTCAAATTCTGCGGTTTTGGTGGCAAAGGCAGAGCTCTGCAAACTTCTGAAAGTTTCTCCAGAAGGACTTTGACTTCTCTTGTGGCTTTTATTAATTTGACTTTGATATCTTTCTGAGAAATATGTCACGGACGCAGTACAAATGATATAAATGTGTGGTAGCAGGTTGTCATTCTCTGATCCCAAAACACACACTGCTGTGTACATAAGGATAATGCCTTGGTCTATCAAGGCTATGAGAACAAACTGAAGTTCTTTTGCATTTCCCCTGCATTCCTGTAACATATATTTTTGATTATACCAGTTCTATCAGGGAGTCAGAACAATCACAAAAAACTCTACACCAAAAGTGCTTCCATATAAACTTTTCAAGTATTATTTGAATAAGGTTAGGAGTGTTCCCTATTCCCACTCTTTTTTGGAGGTGCAGAGCTGCTGAGTACCATTAAATAACTCAAAGGAGCAACAAAGTATGTTAAATTAATTGTGATGTTTTAGTCAACAATTACAATGTTGTATAACTGCATATAAGTTTGTTTGTATGAATTGTTGAGCTGATATCTCTATGTGTATATAGGTATGACTGCAGAGATCAACCAGCCAAAAAATCACTTTCTTCTTTTCAACCAGTGTTTGGTTAATGAATTTTAGTTTCTAAAGTTGGTCTATTTGAGTGACCTGCCTGTAAGTGGAAGATCCAAAATTTTTTTTTCTAAAGGCAACTGTTTCTGCATTACATATCATGTAAACTGAGTCCCAGTCACTCCACCAGTTATAGTAGGAGTGTGTGCTGATTTATATGGTCCAATCTAAAACATCTGCATTGTCTTGATTATGTTGAACGTCTGACACAACTGGAAGCAGTGAAAACCCCAGGCATATTTAGCAACAAGTGTTCTGGCAGTTTCTTCTTGTGTAGGGGAGGAAAGTGCAATGGCTGTGGCTTAGTTGGAATGCTGCTTCTAAGACTCTGAAAAAGAATCATTTTCAATTAAACTGGGGCTGAGCAAAAGGCTCTTTTTTTTTCTGTCTGTAAGTTGATGCGCATCTGACAGGTGTCAGCTTCAAAGCCAAGATAAAGACATAAAAGCTTATTTTGGAAGGCCTTTTGGGAGAGGAATTCTTGAAAGAAATATTGGATAGGGAAAATAATAGTTGTGGTGCTTCAGCCAGACTTGAGAATCCATAGAGCTTGGTGAAGGAAAATTGGCGGTAGCTGGGACTGCTTTACTGAGCCTACTTTGAAGTAACTGTAGTCGGTAGACGGTCACAGGAGTGCTGACTAGTGTTGTAGGTATGGAGAAGATGCCTCCATTCTTTTACATTGCTATATAGTGCGTTTATGTTACTAATCATCTTTGACACTGTAGAATCTGTTTCGGACTGGTTTTCTGGACTGCCTTGAACTCAATGTCTGCAGCCTCAGAAGCTGTCTACCGCTTTCTACATGGTTGTATGGAACCGCGTGTAGCCTTTTTCAGTGGCTAGTATGATGCCCACAGCCCCATTCTCCCCACGCCCCATTCAGCTTATTTGTACTCAAAAATGAGTTTGCAGTATTCTTATTTCTTGCCTTCCCATTCCGCTCCCACTCATCTGCCAAAGCACTTTTACTTTGAAGCCAAGCAGAATCATAAATATTTTACAACAATGTTTTAGTATTTTGAGACTTTGTTCAGGGTATGGGAAGACCGAGTGAAGTTTGGAATGTAGGAGCTACTGTTAATGACTGCAACAGTAGTGTATGTTTGTTTGGCCTTTTTACATGGCAGATTTTGTTTGTTTCAGTGAAGTGAACCATATTATATTTTCCAACAGGAAGAAAGTTCCCATGGATCTTGGTTTTTATAATTCTTATAATAGCATCAAACTGAACATTCTTACAGCAGACATCTGTTTTTCACAGTCGCCTTCTGTAGGAAGACACTTTGTTTTGTTGTGAAATTCTTAGTTCATGTATTTTAGCAGATGATCATATTTAAGCCAGATTCTGATTGTCATCAGTACTAATTGGGAATTAACTCAGTTTATTTCACTTCATCTCTTGCAATTTATGTTAGTGTAAAGGAAAACTGAATCTAATGAATTGGCTGTTCTATTTCTGTGTTTAATTGTGTTGACAAGCATTATTTTAAGAGAAATGAGACAATGCAATTGCATATAGCTCAGAAACCTCCAGTATTCTGACAGCTTATCGGGTTTTATTTTGCTATCTGAAAGAGTGACTAGAAGACTTCATTTGGGTTGACAAGCAATATGTGGTATTCCAGCCTTCTGTGTGAAGCCTTGAGCATGTTGACACATTCTTACAATCCAAAAAGATTTTTAAAAAATTATTATAAGATTTTGTATTTTTTCTCTCTGGTGGTCAATTCTTTATGGACTTTTAAAAGACACAGGTTTTGGATTTAGGTGGAAAAATCCACTTTTCAGCATGTTGCAGCTACTGCAGTATGTTTCCGAAAATGTGTGAATATCAGTTGTGCTTCTAAGGTGACAGCATGGAGCAATGTGTGAACTCTTACAAATTATATTCTTAAATCTGTGCAAACAAATGTTTTGACTTTTGCACTTCTTGAAGTCAAATTTGAGAATCATACTTGGTTTCAGTGTGTGGAAATGGAACTATATACCTAACTATGTTGGGCTCAAAATGATCTGTTTCTCTTTCTGGTTTTATTTAGCTCTTGGAATGGAAATAGATGTCCTTAGTAAATCCTGAAGCTTTTATAGCTCTAGTTTTATCTCAGACAAATTACTGGAAAATGCACAATGCCATTGATCTGACTAGAACTAATAGGAGTTTTAAATAGCAAAGAAAATAAGACCTTTAATGTTGAAAACCTCTTCCTCTCTTCTCCTTTCCCTCCCTCCCTTCCTTCCTTTCTTCCCCAAAAACATCAGCAAAAGGAGCTAATAAATGCAATTGATTTATTTTGAAGTGCTGTCTGTCTTTTTCACTTTTCTTCTGAATAGTAGAGAGTCTGTGCCAGCCCTGGCTCCAGATGTCTGAGACGAGCTATAATATGTTTCAGAAAGCCCCTGTTTGATTGCATTTGTCTAAGGAAAAAATGGAATAAGCTTTGACTTTGCCACAGTATTGCTTAGCTCCTGAGAACAACCTCACAAGGAAGGAGGGCATTTCTGAACTAGGATTAACAAATCTCTCTGTCTGCAGTTGTTTCAGCATATTTGCAGTAAAGCACAAGCACCGTTGTTGTTTTGCTGCAGCACATGCTAGTTAACATCCCTTTAGTTGTATCTTTTTACTGCAAATGCTGGGGCAATATAGCAGAATGCAGTAAGCCATTCTGCTGTCTGTCATTTGAAGAGCTATCTGTCCCAAATATGTTACATAAGAGCTGTGATGTTTTGCTCACACAGAGTAAATATTTTGAGCATGAAATATTTACTTGGTGGGCTTGGCCATGTCCACAAATGCAGGCATTCCTGTGAACTTGGAAAACTTCACCCATCTTTCCTGGAGTTATCCTCAAATATTTAAATATAGCAGAAGATGCTTAAGGCCAAAAGTTAAGGTGCTCCCATATCGTGTTTTCACTTCAGTTTGTGTAACACTTTGCTGGAACCACTAAATAGCCTTTTCAGGATTTTCTTTGCCAACTACAGTGGTTAGGGGTGCAGTTCAAATTATGCATGCATACTTGAAACAGAATGTAAGAATCCAGTGCCCAGTAGTGGTTGCTCTTGGATAGACTAAAAGACATGGGTCAACACAGAGTCATGCTTTCCCCTTAGTATACGTTCCAGCTTGAACCAGGTGTGATTTACGGACTTCATGAGTCTGTAAATTATTACATCATTGTTAGTAATCACAGATTACTTATTCTCCGTGAATCTATTTAATTTCTCTTTGAATCCATTTATGCTCTTATCCTACATGCTGTTCTGTAGAGATGTGTTCCACAACTTAGTTACATGTTGTATGAAAAATTTTCCACCAATATTGACATAACGTTTTTTTCACGTAACATTGTCACTTTCTGTACATGCAGAGCTTTGGGAAAGATGTTTGGGCCAGTGTTCCCACTTACGTGCAGGTCTGGAGAGTAGAGGATTAACCTTTCCTTCTCTGATTGTCAATACTTTAGCTTTTGAATAAATTGATTTTGATGTCATTAGGCTGCATTTCTATGCTTTACAATTCTATATGCATTATGAAACAGAGTGAATGACTCAGAGGAATGATGGGGGACATAGTAGTTGCAGGTAAGTCGTTAAAAACTCACGGTCGGGTGAATGGTAACAAAGGGACAGTTCCACATGAGCTAAAATATTGGTTTCAGGTGGAGATGTGAGCACTGCTTTGCTACTGACTCACTGTGGATTATGGGGGAGGATGTATCCTGTTGAGAAAATTCAAGGCATATAATTTCCATGTTAGAGAAATTTGGGCAGCATGACACGTGTGTGTGCTTTTCTTTCTGGCAACATCCTTCGAAGCACTTTGAATGGAAAAAAACTGCAAGGTATTCCACCTGTGATCAGTTTTTAAAGAAAGGATGTTCACAGTAGAAATTGTGTAACCTCACCAATCTTGACTTTGCAAGGGAATAATTTATTATAAATGGTTTTTAAGGTTAAGCTTGTTCATGTGTGTCAGGTATAATCTTACTAATTCTGTGTTCTTGGCTTATGTGCCGCATTTAATTGCAGCAATTGGAATGGATTTCAGGAAACCATATTCCCAGTGTCAAGAAGGTTACATTTTCTTGTTTGTTAAAAAGAAAAATCCTGGGAGTTGGATCTTGGCTTTAAGAGGATCAGCTGTATTTTTCCAGCACTGTGAGTTTCTCCCAAGGTGGCTCATTTTATTTGTCCTTTATTCAATTTTCAGTAGAAACTTAGTCAAATGTAGCCAGAAAAAAGGAGCCAAAAGTTGCTAAGGAGATTTTACGGATGTTTGATAAGATATTGGAAGGTATGTGTGGATTTGCTTTGGAGAAAAATAGCTACTGGGTGCTAGTCTCTAAACGGGTTAGAAAAATAAGATAACAAGACTTGATAGACTTGCTTTCCTAGAAGCAGTTATATTGAAGAGTTTGCTCGCTAATTTTTCTGAGGCAAGTGCATTTTTAGATTGTCTGAAATGGAAGGACTGAGTAGGGGCCAATATATAGAGGGGTGATCACTGTATATCCCTGATTAGGGAAAGCATTGATGCTTAAATGTAATGACTGAAAGCCTGCACAGGACCTCATTTGCGATCTTGAGGAACCAGGAAAGATCAGAGAAGAGAGGTTTATTATTCTTCATTATTGTTTTTAAATGGAACCTCCTAAGTATTAACCTTAAAGCTAGTACGTATGACTACAAACATGTTTAGAATAACATGTATGCTAACAGTCATTGAGACAATACAGCTTCAGAGCAACGCACAGCCTCTTTTACCCTGTTTCTAAATGTGCGTGGCTTTTCTCATAGGTGTTTTTTGTCCATGTACTAAGTGAAGCGATGCATAATCTTTGCTACTGGAATGCCTAGATATTGATTAGACAATGGATAGAAAGGTAATTATGCTCTACTCCTGAGTTGTTTCATAGGAATAGTACAAGAAAATTAAGTCTTAGTTTTCCTGCATGTTTGTTACAAGTCTTATTTATATCTTATTTACTTAATCTATTAAAATCTATTTAAATTTGCTTTTCTGTGTATGGACTTTCTTTACTGGTTTATAAATAACAGGTTTTGAACCGTATTTGGCATTGGGTTTCAACCTGTGTCCAAATAAATCCAGTTTCCCGAGTAAAAGTCTGCATGAATTTTGTAGCTAATATAAAAAAGAAATAGTCTTCTTTCTCTTGATACAAGGCTGGTCGATGAGTCTTGTTTGAGTGATTTTTCCTAATTGCCAGCTTTTCCTCTTTCAGAGCATCTTTGTTTTATTGGCACTGTAGTAATAATTTCTTACCTCCCTTCTCACCCAGATATGAATGTGGTTCATCTGACACTATTGTGACTTACTCAGTGATGTGTAACTTGCACCACCCTATACCTTGTTTCTGCCTCTTCTGTTCAGAGGCTTCCCAAGGAACTTGTTAGAATTTTCCAGTTTAGTGAAATTAGTGTAGTGGTACAATCACCAGTCTGTTCTTGGTCTCTTCTTTATTGAAGGAGGTTTGTTGTCCACGCTTCTGGATCCTGAGGCCTTGGAGAACCCATTTTCCTGGTCTTTTTTCTTCTTCTCTCTAAATAATGGCTTGTATTAACTGTAGGTACAGAGGAGAAATAAAATTATTGTAAGAGAAAACTGGTCTGTTACAGCCCCTGATCTTTGCTGGAAATGAAATACTGCAGAACAGACCAAATCAAAGCTTTGGGGGGTGAGATATGGAGAGAAGACCTTTCCTGGCTTATAAAATATCAAGGGAAGTAAACAAATGCATTCTATTTTCCTTGCTATTGAAGGCAAGAATGTCCTTTTTCCATTAAGAGTGTTTTGCTATTCTTTCGGAAATCTCTTTTAATTAAGGCTGTATAATATGTTTCCAAGGATATGAAAGAAATAATTCACCATGGCTCCAGCAGCTACTGTTGCTTTCTGATGAAGAAAAGCAAATATTTCTTATCACTTGGAGAGGCAGCAATGATTAGAAATAAGCTATAGTTAGGAATCAATTAATCTTTCTCTGGGCAGTTTCAAAATATTGTTGGCCATTTTATTCAATGGTGTGCTGATATTGTACGAAGGTGTCATGATCGTCACTGTGCCAGGACGTTTCTGGCAGTAGCTCTCCAGCACATAAATTAATAGAGGCTTGACTGAACCCTTTTAAAGGTTTCTGGGATGCTACAGGCATGTTTGCAATACCATCCCAGCAGTCAGCATGTTTGTCTATGTGACACAGAGTAAGGGCATCCAAACAGGACCAGAATTACTGTTAACTCCCCAGCTCATTAGCTGCCCACCAGCCTAGAAGGGCTGTCAGTGCAGGAACGAAGAGTCCAGTTTCTGCAGTGTCAGATGGACGAAGAAGAATATTTTAAAAGCTTCCTGTAGTAACACAGGACTTGCTTGGAGTAATTCTTGGCCAGTCCTTGCCCCAGAAAGAGTAGGAGGTGAAGTGAGAGCCTTGACCGCTGCCCCAGTGACCCCGAAGCTGAAGAAGAATCTCGTGTGTGCTCCTCAGAAGTACAGCAGCATTTTAGCTCTTGCCCGTGCTGCTCCAGGACCTGTTAATGCCAGTACAGACCTCTACTTGAATCACAGTCCAACCTGAATTCCTCTGACTGCTTTTTGGCTATTATCTTAGTCTCCTTCACAATGTAGGTTCATCATAGGGAAAAATTACCTGAGAAGAGAGAAGGTGAACCACTAAATATGACAGCGCTAGAAAGTCAGACAAGAACCTTTTTGAATTGCAAAAGGTGACGTCCTTGTAAAAGGCTTCAGTCTGCTTTTTGTTAAACATTTCTTTGAAGAACTGTCCATCTCATTTACTTCCTCACTGCTTACAAAAAGGAGCAATGACAGCACTGGCTCCAGGTGTCTGTCAGGAGAGCAATAAAAGTTTCAGCCATACACAGTGTGATTGTGTTTGATAGGTAAAAACAGACAGATGCTAATTTCAAAACTTGATTTTTCAAGTAGACACTTCTCTATATGTCAGGTTAAAGAAATGAGAGGGATACATGGCTTACAGAAACAAGTCACTGAGTTTTTGTGTGATTGAAAGTATTAAATTAATCTTTCTTTTCATAGTGCTGATCAGAATTTCTACCAATAAGGCACGTGCATTTATTTTCTGCAGGCACTGCAGTTTTACTGTCTCCCTTCAGAACAGAAATGTTGGAAATGAGTCAAATGTGATTCACTGTACATATGATGACTACCTTTGACAGAGCACTAATAGCTCCAAGAGCATATGTATCTGGTATCGTCTCTGATGTAAAGACCCTGTAGTCAGTGGAGTTAAAGTAGATATAATCCAGGCTACTATGTCTTTTCCTGTTTTCCTTCCCTTGCTCCTGCTGTTCTCCCTTTTACATTTTATTTTTAACTTGCATTTTAGATGTGTTCTGAAACTGCTTTTGTCAGAATTACTGCTTCATTTATATAAAGGTTAGAGGTTTGGCACAAGACTGAACACCAATCCCCAGTTGTTGCTTTCCCTTCAGGGCTCCAGGAAGACATCTATCAGGAGTTGATGAAGGACTGCTGAACCAAGTAGATTCAACAAGTGTTTGGTGTGAATATGGCATCTAGTTTAACATTTGAGATGCCTCATTTGTAATGCAAGTAGTAAACATTTTAGGACCATCCTGAAATGGCAGAATGAACTGGCCTTCAAGTTCTCAGTGGACCACTTTTAATGGTGAATAACAATATAAATAAAATGTCTCAACACATAAGTAAGCAGCTTACATGTAACTAGACAAAGTTATTTGTTTACTTTTAAGGATATTAAGAATTAGATATGAGAGGGCAGTATTTTTTTCCAGAATGTATACTTATTTCCCTGCACTAGGTGAACTGAAATTATTCTCAATATACTATTCTGTACTATGTAATTGGATGAAAATTTAAAGCTGATAACTGGCAATTACATTGATTTCCTTTTTGTTCCTTGGATATTCTTCAAAATGACAGCGCTTGTGGCAAATGCCACTTTATTAACAGTCACACGGCACCTTATTTCCAGTTATAAAGCACCATGAAAGTATTCGGAGAAGCAGATAAAAGCTCTGAAGACTTGTTAGGATGGACAGCTGTGACACCATCACCATTGAAATTATCCTAAATTTATTGCATAATCTGGGTATTTTAATTAGTTTGCTGGTGAAATAAATGGGGACATATGTTGTCACAGGAAAGTAGCAGGAGATGACAATCCGTTAAACCCTGACAGGTATTGTAGGCTTGAGAATGAATAATGAAAAAAGTGACAGTAATTAAAACATGTTTACTTAAGATGACAATTACTTGAAATATGGTTGCAAAGTAAAGACCTCATTATGATCCATACTCAGTATATAAATATGTTACTTATGTCAAGGGGTAATTAATTTTCTCTGGTTAGGCGAGTGATAGGTCACTTGTGGTTCTGTCTTACCTTGTTTACATTTGATGGTTCTAGCAGTGGAGATGGTATTGTACTTTGAACTCTTGTATGCTTTGAGGTTCAACATGATAGTTTTATTTCTGTTTTTAAATGAAAGTATCTTTGTATATTCTAACAGAAGAGATGGTTAAGTGTTGAAAAGTATATGGACTTTCAAACAATGTGTTCTTTTGCGTAAATTAGATTTCCTATAGCTGAAATAGTTGTTGCAGCCTGTTTGCATCTTCTATCTTTCAGTTTTCATTTTGGCAGTGTGGAGCTAAGAATTGTAATTGAACTATTACAAAGAGTTTCACAAGAGCAAGGGTTTGAGAGATGTAAAAAACATCCAAGAAAAGCAGCTGATATGTTTTATTTTCCTTTGCTACACGGTTTGGATTATGCTTGCACTCAGAGAGGAGTTTCTATGAAGTCTGTGTACTTTGAGGTTTGTCCAGGGCTCATGGAATCACTGGACATGTAACATTTCTCAATATTCTAAGAGTCCCAAGTATGATTAATTTTTTTCAGAGTTCAAACATCTGATGTTGCTGAGGTGGCTATCAGTCTTTAACATTTTCAGAGCCTTGTCTAAGGAGGTGATACAGATTTATATTTGTGAAGAACCTCAGAAGAGCTGAAGATTTTGAACTATTATTTTTACATTCACTTTTTTGATGTCATTTTGTTTTCTCCTTCCCTTATTAGTAGGTGCTTAAAAAAGCATAAAAAAGACAGTTGGCCACTTCATTTCCCCTGTTTTCCCTTTCCCTAACTGCCTTCCAATGTAATAATTTTCTGCTGGAGTTCAGCTCTTCTTGACTATAAAAGTTTGGCAATGTGCAAAAATTTAACCTTATTAAGAATCTCTAAAGGATTTTCATTCTTTATCACATTTGAAATACACTGTGTATAACGCAATACAGTACAATAATGATAATATATGTTACAAAGTACAACATAATACAGTACAATAATTGTATGAAGCTCGTGTGTTTAAAATTCTGGGGACTTTGCAAAGATTTAGTGCAGTTGATGTCACATTGCAATATACTGGCTTAGTTTAACAGATGTGCCCATGTGACCAGGAGTTGTGTCATCTCAGCGATAAATCCTGACAACAAAATTAATTCCTGTTGGGGAAATAATCTCAGTAAACCCTCTTGTTATATAATTTAAATTTAAGCATGTTTTTAAAAAGAGTATCTGGTGCTAATGTCATCCATTCCAAATAATTAATATCTTATTTCTCACTACCTCTTAGAAATGAAAGATACCAAGATGCCAAACGGGTTTCAGAAACATCTCTCCTGTTCTCTGTGTGGTGTCTCATTTCTCTTGTACATATTAATTGTTAATCAGTCATGGTAGTGTGAAGTCTGATAAACAAATTGTGCTTTCACTGCTTCAGTGAAGAATTAGCAGATCCTTTTAATATGTCTTGGGAACATAAGAATTTCTTTACAGGACCATGCTAGTGGTCTGTCTTGTCGATTATCCTGTTTCTCCAACAGTGCTGAAAATCAAATGCTGAAAGGAAAATGAAACAATTCACTTACTATAGCATTGTGGGATGACTATAGCATTACGGAATGTCATGGTCCTTGGTAGAGGTTGGGAAGAAAAACTCTTAACATTTTGGCTGGCTTATAGCCCTTAAAATGTGTGTACATACTGTTCTCCCTCTTCTTACTGTCTTTGCATGTGTGCTTTAGAAATATCTAATCCATTTTTTGTTCCTGTCAAGTTCCAAAATTTCGAGACCATATCTTCTATAGTTTTTTATGCCATGGGTGAGGGGAGAGGGAATGGGTCTCTGGGGAAGTTCTCTTCTAACAATTTAAAATACATCATTCTTCTTTAATAAGCAGAATGCATTAGGAATGTCTGTGCTACATTTTATGACCTCTCACTTTTGTCTTCATTAGTGTCATCTTAATTAATGTCTGTACTATTTTAGACAAATTTTGACCAAAGATCATACTTTACTTCTTATCCCTCAGAACTTATTTTCCTTAATAGTCTTTTATATGGGACTTTGAGGAAAAAATGTATTTTCAAAGAATTATTTCAAACCATGTTCCTTTGTACTAGTGTCCATCTTTCAGAGACATAGCATGTTAGTTGTACCTTTCTACAAGCTTTTTTCTAACATGGGAATAACTATAACTTGATAAACAGATGTAATTGCCTCCATAGCATGACTTTCATAAAGTTTGTTTTTAAGTTCTGACTTGTTCTGTTCAGGCTTTTGTTTGCTGTTTTCCTGCTCTACTTTTCAATTGTTGCAGGGAAGAACAGACTTTTCCTTCAAATTCTGTGCCACCTGAAGCAGCCTCTAACTCCTAAATTGAAAGGCAAAAATTGATCCCAGGATAAAAGATAACACCCTAGGTTTCCAGGTCTCTGAAGTTAACTGTAGAAATGGGGGTGGAAGAATGTTGTCACCTTTTATCTCTCCTGCGAGGTGTACATAATAGAGGGTAAGGATAGGGGCAAAACAAAACTGTTGGAAACAGAAGTCACATTTTTAGTTCCAGAATACAGACGACGAATTCCAGTGTTTTGTAAATCTTTAATATAAGCTTCGATATCAGCTTTTCCACCAGTGGCAGATTATTTGACCTGACTGCTTACTAATATTTCTAACACTAGACCATTCTTTCTGTATGTGTACTTTAAGGATGAACAAAAGGTAGCATATATATCATTCCTATTCTGGAAATAATTTCAGCAGTTCATAGAATAGGTTAAGTTTTTATATTTTCTTCAGTGATATTGAAAAACAGTTTTCTTAGTAAATTATTATTTCTTTGACAGAATTGTATACTTTCTACCTCAAAGTGTCAGATTTAGTATAGACAAAGCTCACTGTACTAATATAGACAAAGGAACAATATTTTGATATTAATATAATATTTTGATCTTAATATAATGACAGACTTTCTGAGCAGTTTATTGCTGGTATAAATCATATTGATCAAGCTCACAGTGAATTTTCTAATACTTTGTGTAATTTAAAGCTAATATTTAGTAGACCCTAAGTCCTAACTAAAAGTGAGCATACTGTGGTCAGTACTTACCCTGTTTCTACATTCACTCCTATTGATTCAAGTAATTTAGTTCAGAGATTTTGAATTCCCAGAACTACTCCTTGACCTGCTGTTGAAGAATAGGTGGATTTGTCTTAGCAACACAGAGTTGGAGTTCCTTAAATACCCATTAGCTTTAGGTTTATCCTCATTTTACTTGGACACGCATACATGCATGGAGTAATTCATTCACTGTTAGCTTACATTTTCTGGATCACATCTACTTATAAAGACATCCTTACAGAAAGCAAATACTTATTACTATCTCAGTAATTCCCCACTAAGGTCTAATTGATTGGCTTGTAGTCCCCATTGTAGAAGGTTTTATCCTATTAGAAATCGCTCACTTTTCTAGATGGCAGTACTAGCTGGCAAATTGCTTAATTCTCATTGCATGAAAGGGAAAGCTGTCCTTGATGAAAGTAAAATTATTGTGTGACACAAAACTGACTTTAATAGGAGATTTATCTGCTGTGGTTTTGTGATTCTTTTTGGTTTGGTTTAAATTGTTGTGTTTGAATTGGGGGGTTCTGGGTTGGTTCCCTCCCCCCACTGGGGAGTAAAACAATTCTTCGTGACAATTCTAAGAACTGATAAAATTTAGTGGGCTTGATCTGATATGAAAAAGAGCCAAATCTGTCATTGAACATTTGTCTTGGTGTTAAATAAGCAAAATTCCACTGTACGCAAAATCAAACATTTGGCCCAAAGTAAAATTTTGCTGGTTTCAGAGGGATCCTTCATCATTTCCACAGCCAGAGCGTGACTTCTAGGAGAAAGAAAGGAAAGCTGGAAGTGTTAAGCCTGTGTTTTCATGAAATCAAAAAGGAAATTCGAAATAAAATTGGCACAAAACATGATTTTCATTTACCAGTTTTAAAGGCAGTAGGATTTGGATTTGACTTTTTTTCCTATAGCTCTACCAGTCATTTAAATGTTTTATTTGAATAAAGACTCTCAGGGGCATATACAGATCTCAGTCTGTGTTTGAGATTCCCACTGACAGCAGTGGGAGATCTGTGTGTGAGCCACCAGTGGTTTATGGCCTATAGTTATTCTGTGCCTTAAAGGCACAATACGCGTCTGCCACTTAACATTTAATTTACATATTCAGAGTACATAGGGTTACCCAATTCTTTCCCATAATAGTGCTTCAAAACATGCAGGAAAGGAGAATAGCTGCTGTTACAGTGCCCTCTTGACCAAATCTACGGAGTGACTTGGACCTTCTGATGCTGAGTTGTCACAGTGCGTAACTGGCCTTTGGACTTGATGCTAAGTTAATGTTCGGGCTCCCACAGTGCGATGTGTGGGAGAGTGGGATGTAACAGCCACTATCTTTGTGACCTGAGCTTATTAATACCGAACACTGAAGAAAAAGTGTTGTTTAAATCCTGCGCTGGGAACTTAAACATTAGCTATCTCAGGTGCGGGGTGATGTACTTACTCCTTACAGAGAATCACAGACCAAAACCTCTTGAAGTTGGGCACCTGTAACATCAAAAGCTGAACCAGGAATGCCCTTTTCTCAGAAAGCAAACTTGAAAGGGGGGTAGCGATGGTGCCTTCTCCACAGGGTGGATGAGGAAGGGCTCCTTTGGGACGTCAGGCTTTGTCAAGCTGCTCCATCCTCAGCTCTCGTGTCTCAGGAACGTTCTTTGTCTACCAGGACAGCCTCTGTTGTGCCACGAGGGCATGCTTCACCCTTTCAGGCAAGTCTGTGCCTTTTGCAAAGGAAGAAAGAAAGGAGGATGTATTTATACATTTATGAGTATTTTCAAGATTCAGCCAACCAGAGGGAGGGAAGGGGGAGCCTGATGCCACAATCTAGAGGTTGGGGAACTTATGGGAACTTACTTATAGGCAGGAATCCCAGGATCCAGTTTCCACTCCAAGGACTGCCTATGCATTTTGCATTAAATGAGAACTGCAGAAAATGAAAATTCAAGTGCTATTGCCTGTAACAGTTAGCAGCATCTGCTTTTGCTGATTCACAGGGATTTGATTGATGTGTTTTCAAATTGCTTTAAGGTAGCAAAATCCACACGGAGTAGGAGC
Organism: Aviceda cuculoides; assembly: GCA_035590195.1. Taxonomy (NCBI): domain Eukaryota; kingdom Metazoa; phylum Chordata; class Aves; order Accipitriformes; family Accipitridae; genus Aviceda; species Aviceda cuculoides. The sequence goes on along the minus strand of JAVJGG010000037.1, from coordinate 14,879,900 downwards.
TCAGTATTTATTAAACAGAAACTTGTGGCCAGCTTCACACAATGGACTCCTAGCTCTGCAAATATAATTCAAAACTGTTCTAAAATTACAAATTGCCATTTTTAGACATGGCACTGATGCAGAGATATCCAAACCATCACATTCAAACATCTTGTTTTCATTTGCTTGTAGTTCTTCCAGGTATTATCTTCAGGGCTACAGTCCTGTGTGATACAGACACATTTTAGATCTTAGGCTGAATGGTTTCATTGCATGTTTGCTATTTTTTGTTGATTGTATTGCAAACTTTAGGTGAAGTTATTAATCTATTTGCAAAAAGAATATTAAGGAAAATGTTGATTTTGAAAATGTTCTAGTGGCATTTCCTTTGGAAAATTTTTCTGGACTCCATGGAATTCTGATACTGAGCTGTGTCAGCATCTCTTAAGGGACAGAGTGTGTGAGAACAGTCTTTCCTTCAAGCTATAACACCCCTCATTCTGTTTGAAAATAAAGATGCAAAAGGAGGGAGAGAAAGAGAGAGCACTTAACTTGTGCAAGAGGAATTGAAAACCCAATCCATACTTCACTCCATGCTTTTGGCCTGATAGGCAAGAAAAGCTTTTCTCATTGATGGAAGAGCTAGAGTAGCAAAAAGTACATCAGAAAGCTGTTTTAATTTTCATGCAGTCTTAGTTTTTTCTGTTTTATTTCTCTGCAATTTCTGTTTTCCACCTCTCCTAGTAAAATAACTTTCAGACCCCAAGTGATGCTTCTATGTACAGTCATTGGAAAAAAAAGCTGGTTAATGGATTTGGCTGTGAAAGTCACAGAATTATGGAAAAGAGGAATATTTATAGACAGACCTGCCAGAGAGTTTGTTAAAAAATAATGGAAAATTACAGACAGCAAGGTGGTCTCATTATCTTTGGTACAGAATTAAATCAAGCATCCAGCAGAATTTGTTTAACCTTTCCATGAAATTGTACTGAATTGCTCCAGACAGCAGCAACAGCTCTTCAAACCCTGTTGTTTTGTTTTGGTTTGGTTTTTTAACATAGTTCTAAAAATTAATGGTGAAGTTTCATGCAGACAGTTACTGGAAATATTATCCTTTAAACAAATGACTAACGTGTTTAAAAAACTGCTATAAATTTTCTCCCCCTGTTTTAATTACATGAGCCCTACTGATATAGATAGGATATCCTTGTTACTACAAATGAGCAGGAATTCCTTTTGCAGAGGAAAGTGAGAAGAGGGATCTTTACATTTGAAATAATAAGTGGGGAATGGGCAAGAAAGCAAGCCCTACCAGTTAGTGACTGATTTCTTTTTGGTGCAGCAAAACTTTTATAAGACCATTCCCAGTGCATGGGGGTATCATTATCCATCAGTACAGTTTCCACATGCTGGGGGAGCCTGGTTGGAGCCCAGCTTCACTGCCTCCCTGGAAAGAGAATGGGAGATTCAGACCTTAAATTGGGAGCAACCCTGAGCAGAAAGCCATTCCGTCCGTTCTTTGGGAGAAGCAGCCAGGCGCTGAATTCCCTGGACTTCTGTTGCTTTTAAGCTGAAGCAGGGAATGCTGCAGCCCTCTGGGAAGCCCTGGGGAGCTCTTGGAGGTCTCAGGTCTGTGTCATTCTTTCTTTACATCTTGTGCTCTGCACTTTGTCAGAAGGCCCACTTCGAAACAACCGTTTGATGAGAGCATCAGTGCTTGGGATCTGTCTCTGTGAGTCTTTGCATTACTCCTGCTCTTCTTGGTAATGCTTGCTTACCTCTGATAATCATCTTCTGGGACTTGGGAACAGTGGGTCCTGAGACCTCCAGATCAGTGGTGAAGCCCAGACTCTGAGTAGAGAGCCCTAAATAAAGCTCCGCCACATGCGAAATATACAGTGTAAAGGTAAAAACTCCAAACTAAAAGCAAAGTTAAACCGTGGGAATCAGAATGGTTTTGGTTGGAAGGGAGCTCTAAAGATCATCTAGTTCCAACTGCCTTGCTGTAGGCAGGGACATCTTTCACTAGATCAGGTTGCTCAAAGCCCTGTCTAACCTGACCTTGAATACTTTCAGGGATGGGGCATCCACAACTTCTCTGGGCAACCTGTTCTAGTGTCTCACCACCCTCAATGTAAAGAACGTCTTCCTGTCTAAATCCACCTAGTTTAGTTTAAAACTGTTACCCTTTGTCCTATCACTACAGGCCCTTGTCAAAAGTCTCTCTCCATCTTTCCTATAAGCACCCTTCAAGTGTTGAAAGGACACAATAAGGTCTCCCCTTCTCCAGGCTAAAAAAAACCCCAACTGTCTCAGCCTTTCTTCATAGGAGAGGTGTTCCAGCCCTCTGACCATTAAACTGTGACTGTATCCAATGGAGGCATTTCTTGAGCCTCTGGGGAACTGGGACTCTTGGGAAAGCATTGAGCTTTTAGTACACAGTAAGCCTTTGCTTTTGTAAACATCTAGTCTAATGCTAGGCATGTGATTTTTGGCTGCTGCTTGGCCAGCTTTCAGGAGATACTGTTGCATGTGGCAGCCTAAAGACGTGTCTATTCTGATAAACAGCATTTGTATTTCTTTATGACTGTGACATATTCAGCCTCTGCCAGACCATAGACGAGGGAATATGAGTCTTGTTTTAGCCTCCCGCTATGGCCCAAAGTAGAGTGCACTGTGTCTGTGCCACTCAGCATAGCCCAGATAAAACACAGGAACAGTGAGTGTGTTTTGAAACAAATATGTTTACAGCCAGTATTATCTGAGGTGAAACTCGTCACTGACATAACGTAAAGTTTGCCTCTGAGATGTCTTGTATCCAACCCTTTCATCTTGTTAAATATAGTTCAGTGTTTTCTTTTTTTCTGGTGAGCAGATGATTGCAGTAATTTAAGAAATAACAGTTGGCACACCAGACATGCAAATGGAGCAAGACTGTGGAGATAAAACAGGGAGTAATTGGTCCATTAAAAGAACTTGATTTTGTCCATTTAAGAAACTAAATGCTATTCATTAAATATAAGTCTGTAGCCACAGGTACTGTGACTTTCATTCACTTCTATACAAGTGTGCTTAGAGATGCCTTGGAATTGTGCTTCTGTAATGAATGAGAGAGTCTTCAGTGCTTTAAAAATGGATATATTATTTAGAGTAGGTGAAAAGTTTTCAACTGACTTTTATTCTCTGCAATCACTGCCTGAATGAGTTCAGTTTAATGAGAAACTGATATTGTACTAGTCCAAATATATTTTAAAAAACCCTGAAGTCATCCTGAGTTCAAGTCAACTCTAATTTTTCCCTGTAGAAGACTGATGAAAGGCAATGACATCAGCCTTGCTAACAGCCCTTCCTTTAGCTTATTGTTAATGATCACCATCAAATCAAATGCAGACTTGGTGGAATTCCAATGACTTAAACAGAGCTGTACAAGAGATAAATTTTGCCTAGTTTAGATACCAGGAATACAAGCACCGAGGCCCTTGTCATGTCCAGTGAGCCACTTACTGCACTAACAGATGTTTATTCTTGTTAGGGCAATGGGAATTTAGTAAATCTGTCATTCCCTCTTAGAAACAATTGTACAAATTGACAGGTTTTACTAATTTCCCTGGGCAAAAGTAGTACATCTATAACATGCCTTTTTTTACCTCCTTTTCAATGTTCTGCCTATGCCAAGAGAAATCCACGTTTTGCAGGAATCATCACCATGCTAAGTATATATTGTAGAAGGAACTTCCTGCTGGGGACACATCTGTTGGCTAAATAAGAAAGCAGATACACAATGATACTTATTCTACTACAGCATAGTGTAAACAGGTAACACAATTAACAAAGGCTAATTAGTTGCATTTTACTCATCATGTTTTATCATTAACATGCCCCCCCCCCCCCACAAAAAAAAAAAAAAAAAACTAAACCCAAAAA
>JAVJGG010000037.1:14781879-14860324 GCA_035590195.1 Aviceda cuculoides | reverse complement strand
TCATTCACTGTATCAAACCTGGACAAAGGAATTTATGAGAAAATATTTAAAAGAAAAAATATTTTTAAAAAATTTTTCCTCTTCCATCTTCCCTTAAGCACTCATGAGATGAGAAATATGGATTGATGTTCATTATCTAGAACTGTTTTGGCTAGATTTTATACAGAATATTCTCACATATAGTGGATTTTGGGGGGGGGGGGACAACAACTGTTGCTTGTCCACTAACCTGGATGTGAATTGAAATGTGAAGTCCGTATCCGGAAAAAGGACCAAATGGCATGCTGTACTTGAGGCACACTATACTGATGTTAGGTATGGAAAATCAGTCAGATATAATCATAGTGCTAGCTATGTTAGTTGGAATTCTTTATCGACCGTACGTTGTGCTGTGTACAATACAATCACAGATATTTCCTGCCATCACAAGCTGGTCAGGAAATGCACAATGCAAGAGGCAACAACGCAACACAAGCATGCAAAGAAGTACCAAGGCCAATGGAAGAGTATTGGTCAGCCCGATTACTGGTGCTCTTGGTGTGCTCAAAATCTAGAGTGTAACACCAGACGTCATAAAAAAATTTAATGGGTGAATGATTGTGCTTCACTATTCCTGGCCTGCCTTGGGTGATGGCAGATGACCCAGCCACATATACTCTTCATCTTGTGTCTGGCAATAAGCTGAAAACTGAGAGCCTGTCGGCTTGTTTGTCATGGTAGTTTAGATAAATTTGAAAGATAACGTGACAGGATTCAGAATAAGAGCAGATAAAGAAGTTCTGGCTAACAGCCTCTCTATCACTTAATACTCCGATAAACCAGCAACACTGACTTTCACGGTTGTAGGTCAGGTTGCTGAATGCATAATGGCTGCTGTGTTTACTTGGCAACAGCAAACACTTTGCTCCACTTTAGCATGCCAGTTGCCACTAAAGGCTGTAGCTCGCTCTCTCTGTAACATGTCCATGGCAATTCTATACCTCAAAAAGGCTGCTATTACTGTTAAAGGGGATGGAAATGTGTGTATATGAAGCAGACAAGCCTGTATGTGCACCCACAAGCATATACCATGCACTGCAGATGTTTGTCATTTCACCCTGTGGAGTAAGGAATGGTATAATATGCTGCATTTATTTTTTCCAACTTGGACTATAGTTTCTCTGCGTACCTCTTTAGCCCAGTTACAAAATGAAGAAGCTAACTACGGAAATGCATATTATTATTTGTATCATGATAAAGTTTAATGGTCCAAACCAAGTATTTGAATTTCATCACGTTTAAGTACCTGGAAGGAGATTATCGCCTGCTGTGAAAATCATACCCTCTAAAAAGGCAAAATCCATGAAAGACTGTGAGAGGAAAAGGCAGATGTAAAGGGTGAACAGATTTGGTCAAGGTTAAAAAGCAGCTTCAAGACCTTCATGGCTTAAGTGAGAGGAAAGTTCTTCTCCCAAATATATTGAATTTCTTTGGTTTTCATGCACATCAGAGGAATTAAAAGGAACATTTGGTTGAACTGGACTCGGTTTGGCTCAAACTTGCTGTTTCCATTGAATTTTCAGCTGCTTCTACAGAATGAACAGCCTCTATGGGCAGTCCTTAGAGCTTCACTCTGTCAGGAAACTACTGACTGCTGGGCTGTTCAGTGAAAGAAACTACGGGCTAGTCCTTGGGCAGTTTTGTGACTTTAGCCTTGAAAATACTTTGTGCAGGTGATGCTATTAGGTATGTTTTATCCGTATGTATGAAATGTGTGACAGTGACTCGAACAGCATTGCTCTGCAAACTTACCAAACCCAATTCCCTCTAGCTCTACTTTTGACAAGACCTGACAGGTAGGTAGGATTGGCAGGTTGGAAACAACACTCAGCAGGTCAGCTTAGTCTACTAGGGACTTCTCTTGGTTTATTTTCTTGGTCAAACAGAAATGGCGAAGGATTCCTAGCATTTCTCCTGTTGACGCTTCCAAGTGGACTCACTCCATTTTGTAGCTTTATATACCCATACATTTCTTAATAGATTCACTGATGTACAAGTAAATAATTCAGCATTCTGTTGTGTTCGTGGAACCATAACTGTTTAAAGAATGTTTCTAAGTCCAGTAAGCCAAAACCAAAAAGGTTTTGAAACAGGAGAAACCATGCTTGAACTGGAATTAAAATATTTGCATGAAATATCACCCCAAGGAGCGTAACCCATCTGTTTAGATTATGCTTGCTGTAACTGATTGGCAATGCACTGCTCTGCCTTTTTTTTTTTTTTCCTCTTTTTTTTTTCTCCTCTTAAATGAGGAGAAAGTCCACTAACCACAGTGAAATTCCTGTTCTTAGACATTCCAAACAGCAAAACAATTTTCTAAAGTTAGGAGCAGTAATGAATAATAAAGAGATGACAAGATAGAACATCCTGACCTCCTTGGGTAAGTTACCAGTGGATGGAAGCAAAGATCTAGGGGCCTTTGTGGGCATATCTATTTGGCAGCCCAACACAGATAATTTCAGCTATTCATGCGACTTGCAGCTGTTAAGAAGCAGAGAATCATCTATTACTGTGTTGGGTTCAGATAGTTGTTGTTTTGGGGGGTTGTGGTTGGGGGTTTTTTGTTGGTTTTTTTGTTTGTTTGTTTTTATTTTATTCTGATAGGATTTTTTTTCTCTTACTGTGAGCCATAGAGACAGAAAAGAACACCGTAAGGAACTGTGGAGTTATGGTGTGGGCTGTTAAGGATGTTCTGTGTGCTGTGGTTCATGAGTAGAGTTAAATGTTGAAGAAGCCATGTAGCTGTTAGAAACCAACAGCTTGCAAGACACGCTGCGCTTGGAGAGAAGGGGCATAGCTGTCATGTGGGTGCCAAAGGAGTTCGGGAAGTTAGAGAATGCGGATAGAGCAGAATACCTAGCAGGGCTTGTAACTTAGTGTCTTGAGTACCTGATAGGCAGGTCACGAGTATTCTATTTTCTCCCACTAAAGGGTAGGGACATTGGTACCCAGTGGGTTTAAACACACCTTGACTCAATTTTCTGTCTAAATAAAATGACCCAGTAGAGCACTTGCTTTAAAATTTTTGCAAATTTTATACTGACTTAGGTTCTGTGGTTTGCCAGTGAGGTGTCTTACATGTATGTGGACTATTTACTCTTCTGCAACATTTTTCCCCTGTGGCTCCCTGAGCTGGGAATGCGGAAAAGAGGATTGAAGAGTTTTGTTGTTTGTTTTTTTTCTTTTCCTTTATTATTTCTTCTCTGTTTTGTTCTAATACCGTATTTGCGTGAAATGCTAAGAGGAAGCAATGTATGTGGCAAGCTGCCAACTCGGCCCAGCTCAGTTTAAAAAACTCTTGCAAAAGATCTTGCTTTTCTCTTCCATAGTCATAAATGAGAGAAACGCAGCAGAATCTGGCAGGTCTGGGAGAGAGCCAGCAGAAGCTCCAGGGAAGGGTTTTGCTCATCTTTCATTGCACTCTACAAGGTTGCTCCTGCTTTGCCTTGACATTAGTTTGCTTTTTTGGTTAATTCATGCTGGCCCTAAGCAACTGTTTATCACTCAATGTGATCAGACCTTTTATGAGCCATATTACTTACAAGCCAGAATTATATGCCCTACATGTACATGCAGTACCAAGCCAAACCTGAGGTATGCTGTTTTTTTCCACATTATAACCCACAAACCTTTCTTCATAGAGGATTTTGTGCATGTTTTGAGTCCAGAATTGGTATCATAGTCTGAAGCAGATATTTTAATGTAATTACTACATTTTTAAGCTGTTCCATTTCTCGTATTATGAGATCAGACTGCTTCAAAATGTCATCATTTCAAAAGGCTGCTGCCCCGGAGAATTCATAGCTCACCACATGCACAAATAGTGTACCCAGAAAAATGATTGTTTCCTTTTCTTCTCCTCAGGATCTGAGATACAGTGATGACGTGTGATTCTAAGGCTGAAGTGAACATAAAAGAGAATTAAAGGTGTTTAATAAGCACATTTGAACTCTACTGAGTAGGATGGAAAAAAGGCAGAAGATTGTTGCAACATCTGATGTAGGATGGCATTATCCAATTAGCTGTCAGGAAAGGCTATTCTTGATTCTGTCTACAAGCTACATTTTCTTGTAATACCCAAGAATTACTAAAGACCTCTTTAAAAACTCTGAGTTCCATAAGGGGAATGATACTTTTTGTCGTGCATTTGACTTGAACAATTTTAATCTAAAGTTGATGAGGAATCCAAGGCATCTAGAATAAAATAATGGGAAGGATGAAATGAAAGATTCAACGATTCCTGGAGCTGCTCAAGTTATGTGGTTAGTGAAATCTTTTTGTGTGTGTGTCGTATTTAACTTGGAACTTAAATTAAAACTGAACTACAACCCTATAAACATTGCACTACATACCCCATTCATAGTCTCTATCAATAAAGATGCCAAAGAGTTTCCAGCTGGAAGACATTCCCAGTTTTTACCATGTTTTTAGTGCAGATACAAATGCACAGATTGCTGCTGATTTAAAGCATGTGGAAAAAGCCCATGGAGATTTATATTTCTTTCATGATTGAATGCTGGTACTTGGTGTTATGTGAAAAAGCAGTCACTTGGTTTAATAGTTGCACAGCTGGTGTTATCTGAAAAATAATCATTATGATAGAAAGCACACATTTTTCATGGTTTTTGTCAGATCTGTCAGAATATGTTCTGTGCTAAGTCTACATACTTCATCTGACATTCCTTAAATTAATATATTAACATATAATACTTTTAAGAATGTCAAAGTTATAAAATGTAGCTGTAATTGAAAATATAACAGAGTGTGGCTGTGTAAAACAAAGCAATTTGCAGGATGCATAAAGTGAGAAAGTCACCATGATCCGTGTTTAGAAACAACATGACATTATTGTCTGGAAAGCAAGTGACAAATTGCAAGAATTAAAATTATGCATAACCAAGTCAGCTTGGTAATATGTGCTGATTTGAATATCTTTAAATTACAGAGAATATGAAAGTATTAATTTGAAGTGCAAAACAGCTTGATTACAAAAGCTGGATTTCTCTTTGCTCCCCTGCACCTTTTCAGGCCTTTTAAGCAAGTGAGGAGAGACAGATCAGTGAAGTCTTTAAATGAACACACAATCTCACTTCTGAGGATCTGGATACTTGTTGAATGTCCAATATTTCTATCCGGAGTAACTGGACAGTTGATCTTTTTATCTTCTTGCTGCTAGAGGCAGGGGTCAGACTAGGAAAGAGAAGTTTATTTTCTTAGTCTTCTCTCTTTATTGTATGTTAGTGGACAACCCACTAAGACATCCTTCTTCCTGTTGCTGGAAGTCCACAGGGGGCAGAATTATAAGGAGAGTATGAATGCAGAATGATCGGAGCAGTGACTGACCAAGTTATAGGTAGTTCCTCCTCTTGTCACTTTGTCAAATGGCAGAGGTTTAATCTCCCAAATAAAGGGATTTTGTGAGATCCAGAAGGAAATGTTTCTATTTCTGAATTTGAACTATGTCCTTTTAATCTCATGAACTGGAATGTGAGTGGCTCCATGCGGAATTGAAACTCCTCACTGTTACAGACAATTATATGTCAGGAAAGGAAGCTGGCAAGTTAAGTTCCATGTGCTGGGTCTGATGGCTTCTCCTTGTCCTTTCCTATGTGCAGTTCCTACAGAAAAGTCTGAAGATTTTGTGGAAGGAGTGGTCCCATAATGTAGGAAGCGGCACACTAATTCTGTACTCGGAAAAACCTATAGAATTTACCTGAAGCATAACTCTTAATGTGTAAATGATATTGAATGTAATCTGTTACTACCAGAAAATCCAAAGATTTGACTTATGAAAACTCATAATATTTATATTGCTTGCTTTTGCATTGCCGTGACATTTTAAAGCTCTTCCCAGTATTTAAAAGCTTAACCCCATACTAAAGAGGTTGCACTTTTGCCACGAATATTTCATACCAAAGAAGAGTACGGTAAGCTCAATTCAAATAGAAAAATTCAGGATTTACATGGACGTGCTTCAGCATATGTTATTGTTCTAGTTTAGTTAGCTGCTTTAGTAAAAATGCTATAGAAAATTCACCTTTCCTGAGATTAGTAGAACTTTCCATCCACTCATAGCTAGGGTTCATTCAATAAATAGCAATGACTACCTACTCTTAGTTTTCATACAGGAAGCAAAAAAAATAAGGATAATGACAGAAAAGAGAACTTGCAAGTCACAAGATTATCAGCTATACTTACTTCCCCACAGCGCAGCCAGAAAAGAAAAAGTGTTTATGGTACAAAATGGAAGAACACTTGAATATGTCCTTAATACTGAAGACAAATGCACTCATTCAAACAGTGCATTCACGAAGTCCAATTCACAGAGATGGCTCTTTTATTTTAGTGGGTGAGTGTTTCTTTGTAAAGATAAATAGCATTCTGCACTACCAAAAAAATGGCGTTCAGTTGCCATGGTGGCTTTAAATTTGAAGTTGGGTAGTAAAAGGCTGGCTGTTTGCAAATGTAACTCTGTCTCCTCTCCCTCTGCCCTTGCTCCCCTACTTGACAATTTTCAAAGTGAATGACTCTTGAGCTAATTGCTGACTTTGCATTAGGGTTTTTTTCACCATGTATAGTTCACCCTCAGAGATGCTATAGACAGAAACGGAAATGATTTGAAAGAGAAGGAAAGCTCATCAGAATGAATTCTGATCTGTTTCAGCAGTACTTGCCAGCAATGTTCACCCCTCTTGTGCTGTTTTTATTAATTCATTTGCCTTTTCATGACATTTTTCAGTGCCCTTCACACCCAGTTTCATAAGAGTGTAGTCTTAATTGCTAGACACCAACTCATGATGAACCTGTGCAACCGCTCCGACAGAAAGAGCTGCTCTGTTCCAAGAAGGTAGACGCTGTGGTTGCACTTACCGCTAGTTCTCATCTCTGCTCATTGGAAAAGGGGATGAACTGGCATTGCCACTTAAATGGTCTGCACTGTGGTAAGCCATCCTATAGCAGAGAGCTATTGCTGTGAACTCCAAAAAGGAGCCTGAAGGAGCTGATGCCAAGCAGAATGCAAGTGTGTTAAAACAGTGTTGAGTCGCACCAGAGACACCAAGCCAGCAGACCTCATGTTTAAATAAAAGGATGGTTTTGAACAGCTGCTTTGTTCCAGAGTTTATTTTAGGGTTTGTGTTTTTAAATCTTTTTTTTTTTCATTGTGTTTTTGCAACACAGCAATATCCTGCTATGCATGGATCAATCTGAAATATTGGTATTAGCCAAGAGAAATGTAACTTGTTTATGAAGAGAAACTTGTAAACTTAATGCACTATTTTTCTGTTCAATTATAAGTTTACTAAATACTCTCTGGTGACACAATGAAGTGCATGTTCATTCTTAGTATTTCAGTAAAATCTCAAGCAAGCATATTTCGTTCCTTTATTTTCAGGACACTGGGAATTCAAATACATGGAAAATAAAGACCCAGTGTTACAGTTTCATATCATAAACAACAGGCATTAGGAAAAAAAAAAACACTAGAAAAATGTTTTCTCATTTTAAAATTACTCTAATCCCCAACACCATATGTTCTTGCTGTGGTTTCACGTGCAAAACTCTTCCAGAATTTTGCCAGACTTTTAAGGATGAGCCCATGCTTTCCACCTTCCTAGTTGTTCACAGATGTGTTCAGCTAGCATGGATCTAGGTAGCGAGTTGCTTTTGCTTGTATCTGCAAGAATTCAAAAGAGGAGAACAGTTCCATGACACGGTGCCTGTTTACTTTGTGAGAATACGTGCCCTTGTCCCTCCTTGTTGCCTGCTCTGCAGCAGCAGTGACATTCTTCCTTCTCTCCCATCCAGTCCAAGGCCTCAGGCCTGCTTTTGGTCGTAGCACTGGGCTTTGCACTAAAGCTTTTCATGCTTTTGAAGTGAGAGCTTGTTTCTCCTGCTGTGTTTGGGGCCTTGCACACACTAGAGAAAGAGCAGAATTTTGCCCTTTTATGTTTATGTGATGGATTTTGTCTTTATAGATCCCAAATCACTTTGCAAAATTCGTAGGCTGGAAGAGACCTTGAGAGTTTATCCAGTTTATCCTCTGCCAAAGGGATGCTCAGCTGAGCCTAAATTATACCTGATCGATGCGTGTCCAGCTTAAACTTCTGCAACACTTCTAGGCTTCTTATCACTGGACAATTACAGCTCTGTTCAAATCTGAGGGTTTGGGGGTTTTGTTTTAATTTCTTCTGAATTTTGGTGGAGACCTTTATTATAAGGATAATCTTTCTCTTCCTACCTGTACTCATTTAGGAAATGGAGCTCCACATTACTCTGGAAGAGAACTACATGATCAGATTTATTCTTTTAAGTAGTTCTTTTTCAGTAAGTCCGGTTACACAAATACTGTGTAAATCTACCCAGAACTTGTGAACAGTTAAGTCAATCCAAAACACATGTACTTTGCTGGAAGAGCTTTAATATGCAACATAGCAATTCTTTTAAATGCTTATTAAATTTTTGGTTGTGTATGATTAGCTGTATGTTATTTTCAGAGCTTTCTGGCGTGGTCACTATGTATATAACCTTATTATCTGTTATTAAATAAGGTCACCGAATTTGCACTAATCTGTCTTGAGTATTGTAAAAAGGTTTCAGATTGAGGTTAACTTTTTTTTTCACATGCAGTTGCTTATTTCTTTTTTTGATTAATATGGGGGATTGAAAACACAAATAGGTTGATTTTTCAGGCCTATTTACTTATGGGTATCGATCAGATCCGAGGTCTTTGAAGAAAAGTGTCAAGGAGTTTAGGATCCAGAAGCTTATGTAACAACAGCAACGGCCACGTGAGCCTCATTTCTCTTTATTGTACTGCTGACATTAGTGTTGAAAACTGAGCACAAGTAGCTTGTAAAACCCCACTATTGAAATACAGCTTTTGATTTGGTTTATCCTGCTAAATGCTACTTTGATTTATGCTTTAATGTTCTGGAATATAGTCACGAGATTTTCAACTTAAAACAGTTTTACATTAATAAAATATATTTTATCTGACTGCTATGTAGAAATTTATTTTATATAGTCCTGAATTTTCTGATAAATGTTCAGTGTGAAGGAAATCTGGTTTAGAGCTGAAGTGATAAGAATAACTTGCCTGTTTCCAGACAGACAAAAGATTGAGGCCTGTAAGATAAGCATGTGTGTGTCTGGAAGGAACTGATGGGTGCTAAACGCAGCTCTCTGATGTGTAAGCTGTTTTAGGCTCATGGGAACGTCAGCCGTCCCTCGGGGAGGCCAGGCAGAAATGATGTTTGTGTTTTTCTGTGGGGAACATACCTGGAGACAACAGATGGATGGGTCGAGCTGTTAGACCCCCTGGTAATTGCAAAAGGTTTGGGGCTGTGTAGATTAATTGGGCTTCCTGGAGACTAGGTGCAAAGGCAGAGCCTGGCTTGTTTCTTGGTTTGCACCAGCGCATCCCTGGATATGGTAGCACTGAAATTACCCAGGAAGCCAAGAAAGGAGAGATACAGATCCTGTAAGGACCAGGACCAGCTGGAAAGGCAAGGTTGGAAACTGTATTTCTTTTTTTTTTTTTTTTTTTCTTTTTCAGTAAGTTATTTTGATTGTAGAAGCACAACATCTGATTTATATCACTGGGGTTTTTTTGTCCTCATGGGAACATGACATCACTCTTGTATTGGCTGACTCCTTTGCTGTGGAAAAAGAAAAAAAATACAGTCTCAAGTTTACACCTGTGTGTGTGCAGCTAAATGAGTGAAGAGTTCATTCTCCATGCTACAGCAACCCAAGAAATAAATTATCATGTGTTCAGCTTTACTCTAAAACATGATCTGAACATAAAAAATGTAGCTGTTTATAGCAGTTCAGAGATTCTGAGATAGATTAAATGTGGGACTGTATGAGTGTGGAACTGCGTGGTTGTAGGATGGTGTACAGAAAGAGAGCAAACCTTCTGTGGAAGGTTTCTTAAAGCCAGTCAAGCCTACTTTTAGATTTACACAATCCTTTTCTAGTGCATAGCAGTTTTTTCCTTTTTTTTTTTTTTTTTTTTTTTTTTGGCGTAGGAGCATAATTAGATATGAAAACAGTATAATAAAAACATTGTGTCCCAAGCTGCCAGGATTGTATTAGGTTTTTATTTCAAGCTTGTAGTGTATTATAGCTGCCTTGGTTATATGCCAGGTTATCTGAACTGTTGCAAAAGCAAATGTTTTGAGTTATTCTGAGCAGTTATGGATGTTTGAAGACTAGTTTCCTTTCTGCATGCTCGAAATTAGGGTGTTGAATCCTGACCTGGGTTTTTTAATGAAAGATTTCCAACATTCGGGAGCACTCTGCTGCACTCCCGGTTCCCGTGCTCAGCAGCTGGGTACTCTGGCACCCCTTTCTTTTCAGTAGTGGTTCATTTGTCTTGAGGAGCTTAAACCCAAAGGGCAGTGCCTGACTTCAGCACCCAGGTTTGAAAATGTGAGTCTCCATTAAACAGCAGTCATAGTATAAAGACCACCAGCAGAGTTTTGAGAGTGTCTTAAATTACCATCACAGCAGTTATGATTAATATATTTGTCTCTTTAGGGTTTTTGTGGTACTGATAATATTTGCTGTTCTCACTAAGACTCGATTAAATGAGTGCCTAAGACTGACGGGGAGTTTGTCTGTAATGACAAGTGCTTGACTGTAGCAGAAAATGATGAGCTGCCCCAGGGAGACATCACCACCCACTTGAGCGAGATCCATGAAGGGTTTATGACCCGTTTGAATCCTGATTGAGCATCACTGTCTTGACCCTCGGGGAGCCAATTGTCTGGAATACTTGCTCTGTCAGTCTGAGCGATGTGCTCAGAATCCCTCTGAAACCTGTACATCTTGATTGTGTGTAATACACACAGTGAATTATCAAAACGGTATAAAGATTGGGAAATATTTTATCACTGGGTATCGGTATGTCATGTTTAGAGAGCACGCCGTTTTACTTGCCAAGTAAAATGTACTGTGAGCTTAACCCTTTCAGGAATAAATTATTTCAGATCTGACATTTAACGTATGAAAGGTTTCCTTTGAGGCAAACACGTCTGATAGGTGATTACTGAATGCAATTAATCTCCTTGCAGGCAGAAAATCTGTGCCCAGAGCTCTAGGGAAGTCTGAGGCCAAATTCACTTCTGGGGTTAGTCAGTACCCTGCGATGGGAGCCCACAGCAAGATACAGGCCCAGGCTGGTTGCAAGGTTTAGCCTGTTGAGCAACTGCAAGTTAAAGCCAGGCTGGCAGGGGTGGAAACAGTTAGCGCAGCCACGGCCTTTGAGGTTCTTCTGGTCAGACAGTTTCGTAAGTCCACGGCAAGAGTGGAGCTGGAATCCTGTCTCTGCAGGGGGAGTCTCGGGAAGAGGCGGCTGAGGAGGGCATTGCAGGCTGAGGTAGCTGTTGTCGTCGTCTTTGAGCGATGGCTGCAAGCAGACACCAAGGATGGCACGCGCCAGCTCTGCAGTGCCCGGGGTCTAGGTGCTGTAGCGGAGCCCCTTGGGTGCTTAAGCTGGGAGCTCCTGTGTTCTTACTACAGAGCACGGGCAAACGACAAGTGAAAACTTATTTTCTCATTAGTAGCATTAACAATGGCTGCTAGACGGGAAACGAAAAGCACCAGGGTGGATGGTTGTTCAAAGTCTCTGACTTTTTCAGATAATTTTTTTAACTTCAGGAAAATTTGCCTTTGTGTTTAGTGGAACACTGAAGAGTTGTTTGGGTTTTTTGTTTGTTTGTTGGTTTTTGGGTTTTTTAAAATCTGAATTACTTTCCTTCCTGCCTCTCCTTAACCTGCCTCTCTGCTGTGCCTGGGTAGGGCAAGCCTGGCATCACAACTTCATTGTAACTTCCTTTTGAAAAGCCTGGGAAGCTCTTCAGGAGTTGTCTTTTGCTCTTATTTTTGTCATTGGCCATTTAAATCTGAAGTGCTCTTGTCATATGAAACTCAGGATGGTCAAGTCTTAACCCCCTGTGCAACAGGAGGAGGATCCTTCTGTTAATAAATAAACCATCCCTCATCTGCTAGGCAGTCTTTAGGTTACGTGTGTATGTTGCAGTGAAGAAGGAAATAGACTGATACTGCAAGGATTTTAGAAGAAAAACCCCACAAACCCCAAGTAAAACCAAAACCCAAACAACAACAAAACCTGAAAAAGAACCTTTCCTCCATTCTACTCTCATCCCACAAAAGCAGAAAACAACATCTTGGGGCCAGAAATGGAATTCTTCTTTGTTTTATAGTTAGTATTTCACAGCCAGCTAATCTTTATTATTATGGCTATTGAAGCAATTAAACAGATTAAACAGGATTAACTGTTGTTTTTCTACTAACATAAAGATGGCCTCTTAATTTCTAATGCTCTTTTTCCTATGTAAATTGTACTTTCATAACTAATTCCAAGAAAATTGTAGTGTAGTATGTGTTCATGTCTATGCAGGTACTGTTGCTGTTAGCAACACTTCTTAAAATGACCAACTGGCATATGTAACTAAAACCGTGTTAAAAAACTCATTTAATGTTAAAAAAGGTTAGATAAATTAAAGGAAGTAGTAGCAGAACTCTTGTATAACTCGGTACAAGAGAACATCAATATTGCTCATTGAACAGTCTATTCTTCTAATTTGAAAAGAACAACTATTTGTCATGGTTCCTGTCCTTGGGCTGGCAGTTATCTAATTAAATGCATATGAAATTCAAAAGCCTTTACTGAGGGACAGTAATTTTCCTTGGTTGTTTTTAAAGTCACCAAGATGAAAGAAGAATTACATTGAACAGATAATGGATGAATTTCTCCATTGTGCATTAAGGTCTTGGATTGACTAATCATCCCATGGTTATTAATCAATGTGTTATCTTATAGTTTGAAATTAAAGGTTCTGTTCTCATTATTGCTGACTCTAGGTAATAATACTTTCAGTCCTTGATTACCATGACACTACAATGTACTGCCTCGCAAAATACCATAAAACTAATCAAAAATAGATCAGATCTATAAAGAGCATTCCCAGTGCATTATATTTACATGACTCTTCAGCGAAGTATTTTCCAATCTCGTCTTTTCAGAATGCCCTCTGTAATATTCCTGTAACGTTTTTCACATTTATGTGTGTATGCGCGTTTTCCCTTACTCACCATCCAAACATAACATGCTGATTTGCATTTGATGATATTGAAAGATAGAGACACTGCTGAAGATTTTTGCTTAAAGGAGATGATTCCCCTGGTTATGCCAGAGTAATTGCAAGTGGTGGATTGTTCCAAGTGCCCAGTAAGGGCATGTGCAATGTAGACAGTAAATAGCATTTTAGAGTTACAATTTTTGTACTAAATATAAGGCAGTGGTCGGAGGGAGCTAGTAGATATGAATTAGCTATGACTGTACCTTGTGAAGGTAGCCTGGCAAATTGGAAAAGGCAGAAGTATGTAAATACATATATTTCAGTACAATCAGGCATATGTTCTGGTATTTCTGAAGACCTGTTTTTAACCACTGATTGTATGTAAAGATGAAAAGATGTTACAGCAGCAGATTGTGAGGGATGGATTCATGGGAGAGTTTTGTTACTTCCACCCCCTTAGCAGATTCCTATTTCTTTCTTATCTTTTGCCCTTACTTGTGCCCTAGGGGAGGAAATCCTATGAAACTCCAGGCTTAGTACACTTCAGGACCTTCTCTTATATGGCTCAAACTAAAGTTATTTTAATTAGAGAGCAAAATGATTCCCTGATTCTGTAATTGAAGCTTATAGGGGTATACAGATGCAAAGATCTGACTATTCATGTGCAGCTGTGGAATTGGGATCTTAGAAAGTGGGATGTTATGGTTAATTGCATCTGAAAATAGCATCTGCAAAAATGCAATGGCAACAATAATATAAAACTGTATTGAATCCTTATTTCTGACCTAAAACAATCAAATTAAACAAGTTTTGATCTGTAGCACAATTATAGTGAAAAATCCAGAGGGTGACATTGGTTTCTTAGCAGATCTGTGAGATTCTTTGGTTTGAATTCAGCATTAAAAAAAACCAGTGTAAAATGTTTCTCATCAACTTCAAAGACAGTGCTCTGTTTAAGGATCAGAATGCTGCTTCTAACCCAAATTATCATTTAGTGAACTGCCAATAATGATCTCTGCTCAGGAATGTTCTAGTATTGAACCCTTTTGATGGCAGAATAATGCTACTGTTAATAGACTCCTACTCCTATTTTTGGTTTTGTCTACATCAGTGTCATGTTCAAAAGCAGTTAAATAATTCTAATTCCTGGGCTTGTTGGTGTGAATATGCACTTCCATCCTTATTTAAATACTGGGAAAGGGCATTAAAGAAGTCTTTTCATGAATAGTGAATGTGCTTTAAAGCTAAATATTTTAGAGTTCTAGCTTTCAACAGAGGTGAATGATGATAAACTTCTCATTTAAAAAATAAAGTATCCATTGTATTGGAGGAAGAATAGAAAGAGCAAGTCATTATGCACAATCGAATGAAACCACCTTTCTGTGGTATGTTGGGATTCGTATCATCTGCTTTAGTAGATAACCTAAGACATAGCGGAGGTTAATCAGTTATTTGCTGTAATTAAATCACAAAAAGTGCTTCATCAGCCTCCTGATTTCAGTGGTCTTTCACTTGCTTATATCCTGGCTGTGCTTGAGACAACACAAACATAGAAAAAGCTGAACTCTGAAAGAAAATGTCTTCCAACATGTCAGAGCCAAAAAGTCCATAGTGTTAAAATTATACTCTGCTGGACTATAATGTCCTAGAGAGATTTCATTATGTTTCTTACGCTGAAGTTTGTACTGAACTTCAACGTACAGTTCACGCATCTGATAAAATATTAAAGAAGGACAAATGTAGGGCTTGCCAAGCTGAGCTGCTGTAAACTTGTCCGTGCATATTTGGCCTTTCATGACTTATTGTGCATCTTTATTTATTGTTTCTGAATGAAGTGTATTGTCATGAAAATGACATTGTACTTGGAAAAATCCTATCAGGCAAAGTCAACCCCTAAAATAAGTGTTATAATAAATATGCAGAAATGTCATTCTTTACATTAGCCCAAAGGTTTTGTATAGCTTAAGGATATGTGCAGTAAGCTAACTATAAAAATAGAAGCTTGACAGTGGGGATGAATGTGTGTGTCAAAATAATATTACTCTTTCTGGGAGGATGGCAGAAAAAATGACACTACATCCACCAGCATGATTTTTATAGATCTGCCTCTTTGCCAGATGTCACCTTTTATAAACTACTTTATAAAAACATGACAGTGTAGTGAAGTAGTGTGTTTATAGCTTGATAAACTTTTGTAATAAAGTTAGGATTGGCTGAAAATTAAAGCCTTAGAGCCTACTCATTAAGCATTTGGGAAGCTTGCTCTGACTTAAAAAGACAAATATTAAAGAAATATGCAGAACGAGTCACTAGCAGTAAGTGGCCTTTTTCAAGAGTGTATGGCTTCTGGTAGCGTTTACCAGTATACCATGCAATAACCTATCCAGATATATTACTGGGATTTTAGAGAATAAAGTTTGCATTACTTTAAATGTAAACACACACAGACAAAATATACAGTGTGTATTAAATTATATGTTTCCAAAGAGTACTATGAGGACATACAGGATTAGGCCATAAATATCTCCCCAGCACACAATTGTTTTATTACATAATAAAGGTCTGTATATTACCCTCTGCTGCACCATGCTACACATAATTCAGATTTTTCATGACATGTCTAATTTATACAAGTCTCTGGCTCTAGAAATCATAGAGGAATAATATCTTATACTTAAACTGTTACTAGCCTGAAAGGCTTCAGCACTGGAATCGCTCTCCCAGAACGAATTCTGGTCTGTCGAGGCTGGGGTTACTGCTCCTCGTGCCTTACTAACTGCAGCGCGGAGAGGAAAGTCCCCTCCGGTCCTTACGAAACTTTGACAGACACCTTAAAGGCAGAGATGCAAAGACCTCCTGCGTACCCTCTTGCCTCTTAGAGAATTCCTGTCATACCTCCTTCCTTGCTTCTCCACTTGAAAAAAACTTTTAGAACTCTTCTGCCAAACTTTAGTCCATACATATTAATAGGTGGTGAGGAGAGGCCATTGGCAGTACGTGCAGCTGTGTTTTGTGCATCAGCAGCCATGGTATGGAGGCTCTCCTGAAACGATACGAGGTGAAATCCTTTGCGTGCGCATGGTTTGCTCATAACTGGAAGTACTGATGCACTGAGAAGTAGAAATGTGACCGCTTGAAAGAACCCACGCTTGTTCGCTCAGCTGCATTCTTTCGACAGACGCAACTTTACATAAAAATCATCCTGTAGCATGCAGGATCTTGTGTATAGGATGAACCATAAGCAAGCTGCTTTTTCACGAATTATTTCTGTATCTGACAGTTTTGCAGCAATGTGAAACATATTCAAACCAATGTTAAAAATATGACTATCCTCTTGGCTATGTTTGAAGTTCTTAACTTTTCCTACTTCTACCCACCCAGAGATGCACTTCCTTTTATATTGTGGAACAAAACACTGTCTTTCTCCTGGGCTATGTAGGTTTGCCTTTTGTGGGGAAAAAACACACCCAAACACAATTTAGACTCAAAGAAAACCAGGCTTGAAGATCTCTCAAGAACTAGTTCAGTGTGCCTCACCGTCCCAGGGCAGTATCAGCCTGTGTTGGGTTATGCTAATGCTCTGCCTCTCATTTAACCTTTTTTACACCCCTGATCTTTGGTGGTGGAGGGTCCACAACACTTCCAGGAAAATATCTTTCAGTATAATACTATTCACCTGGGGACATGTTGAGGGGAGGGTTTTTTCCTGGTGTCTAACATGACTGTCTTGTCAAATTTCCAAAAGCTATCTGTTTGGGGTTGTTTGGGGGTTTGTCGGGTTGGTTTGGTGGTGGGTTTTTTTGTTTGTTTGTTTTAAATAAGCACAGTTAAAAGAGACAAAATTGTGCTATCAAACTTTACTACATGTTTTGTAGTCCTCACGTACCCTGAGAAAATATGCAGTGCAGCAGCTGAAGCACGAATTTGCTAAATGAGTTTAAGCTCAAGTTTACTCTCATATTTAGTATTAAGAAAACTAAGCTAAACCAACCTTTTTTTCTATAATGAGCAGTCAACAAAATATTTCCCTAAAGCACATTTTACCTAAATATTTGTCAGTGTAGTAGTAAGGATGTGTTGCTATAGAAAACATTAATTTGGTGTAGGTTTGAAGCTGGTGGATACTCTAATTTATTTGTACTTAGACTGAGGTGGCATATAATTTGATGCATAGTCTGTGCTTGCTTGCAGTCTTCTGGCACTGAAACATTGTCAAGGATGATACCTGGTTTCTGGTAGAACAACGTGAAAGTGCATTTACTGATGGTAATTTTCATATTATCAATTCTTTCTATGCGGTTTTATCTCCATACACTTCAAAGCTCTTCAGTGTTGAGATCTTCGTGGTTTTTTGCCCAAAGGTAGACTGCAGATGACTTGTTGAAGAGAACACTGCAGGTCAGATGCAGGACCAGCCGAAACCCTGGACTCAGCCACACCTTTTTTTGAGTGTTGGGTTTTGGTTTTGTGCTTTAGGTTTTTGGGTGTTTTTTTAATCAGGTAAATACCTCATTTAAAACACAGACGTCACAAGTTTCTAGCACCCTAATGGGAAAGAGGTCTGCTTTGGATCACATAATAGGAAAAGTGTCTTGCTTACACATGATTAGTGGTCTCACAGCTGTAATCATATAGTGGGTACCCCTGTAAGTGTGAAGGGTCACAAGACAATATGGAGGGGATGGGCTATTGAGCTTTTCCTGGGAAATGTTCCTTACAGCCGAGCCCACACGAGCACTGGCTCCTGCTGGGAGGCATCCTCTGTTGTGCTATGTGCAAAGTGCAGAAGATCCGAAATGATACCAGCCCCAAAATGCATGTGACCCATCAGGTGACAGTAGCGGTAAAGGAGTCATGCTGTTGCATTGCTGATACCCAAGATGCAGGGCTTGTTGGGAGGGGGAACATAGCAAAAGGTTGAAATGAAGGAATCTCATGCTTACAATTTGAGACTTTGCTCAGAAAATAGCACAGAGGCTTCCTTCTGTCTTCCTCTCCGTCAGGAGCAGTCACAGGGCAGGCGGTCCCAGGGCACATCCCTTCTGTACCGATCTTCTGGACCCTCGGTCTATTGATAGCTCATGTGTCTCTGAGTGCTGCTGAATATTTCTCATCTTAGGAAGAATGTAGGTTATGCTAGAGACAGATCTAGTCCTTAAATTCTCTGCCCTATATAACTTGATTGCACAGAGTTTGACAATGGTGATAGATTTTGGGGGAAGATACCTCATGTGCCTCTCTATATTCTGTTATTTATGCAGAGCACTAACAGCTTGTGGTACTTATCAGACAGTTAAATAACACAGTCCCTGCCCTAAAGAGGCAAGTGTCTACGTTAACAGAGGAATATGAGGTGCTCTGGTAAATATCTAAGTAGTCATTAATGGTTGAAATGGAAATAGAGGAAAATTACATTATGGCATTAGAATGGGTTATATCTTAGGATTTATTTTTAGTGTGGTGAGGACTAGTTTTGTTCCTTTAAGACTTCATATAGCTTTAAACATGTGATCTTAGAAACTGTTTCTTTTAACCGCTGATCCTGAGAAGGTGCTGGGAAGTGTTAGAGGGTAGTTACTAGTCAGACCTTTTGGCTTTTACTGAGAGCAACACCAGCATTATAAACAAGGCTTGGTCTCGTTCTTCTCTTGTTCCTGTGACCCAAGCAGAATAAAGTGCGATGTGGATGGTGCTCTTCTGGAAGCAGTGTGCTCTGAGCAAGATGAGAAAGTCCAGGTATTCTAGCAGGTTGGGTGTTCCACTGAAAGGAGACTGACGTCTTCTTGCAAATGGCTGGGTGGATGCTGGAGTTCACCTACCTGCGTGGCAGGGAGTGGAGATGGGGCGCACATGATCAGCTGAACTGCAGTGCTGTAGGTGACAGCTGTAGTGAATTATTGTTATAAATACAGTCAGCACACCAGCAGTGTTCAAAGTAGGCAGCTTAACTATGTCACCAGCATGAAGCATTGGCCAACCATACCTGATGTGGCTATGACTGCTACTCCTACAGACCTGGGCTTTGTTTTATCCAAGTAGCGATGGTCGCACGAAGCTCTCTGTGGTCTAAGCAAACAAGTATTCGCTTAGTTCCCTGTGCTGAGCTTTGTGCTATTGCTGCCAAATGCAACTGTCCTGAAACTAAACAGTTCAGACTGTTTTTTTTGGCTTGACTGGTTTTCTCCTGATTTAGCAGACTGCATGGGCTCCCCGAGGAGTCATCTAAGCAGTGGGGTTAAGTGCACTGTAGTTTCTCATGACAATTTAGTGACCGTGCAGTTATATGCAGGTTCCAGTATATCTGTAAATTCCTATAATCAGGCTTTGATATTTGTAAATTAAGGGATTTCCAGATGCATGTGTTCTACTTGCGGAAGGAACTTTTTGTGCCTCAAATGAAGCAGTTGAGCAGCACTGCCTATTTTCTTCTAGCATACTTGTTTTTTCTTGGTCTTTCTCCTGTCATGTTGCTTGTTGTGGGTTTTAGAGTCTTGGCATAATAAAGTCCTTTGTGGAAAACGTCATGTTTCTATGCATGATTCCAAAGGGATGGGATTGCTTAAAATTTGATCTTTGCTTTGTTTGTTTCCTAAAAAAAAAAAAAAAAAAAAAAAGAGGGGGGGCAACCCCCCCCTGCAATATTTGTGAAAACTGATCCAACTTACTATGACAGCACCAAAATTACACTATGGGTTATGTAGTCATTTCCTGGATTCTGTATGTGTATCTTCTTATGTATGTTAATTTGCATGAAACTCAAACTGAATGCATATAGAAAGGCATAGGTGCTTCTATAAGCATGAGGTTTAACTCTGGTTCTATACGTCTCGTGGGCTCCCAACCGTCTGTTCCCTTTCATTCCACTCTGCTCCTGCAGTCCATAACCCACCCAACACAAGTCTTTCACAGAGACTGCAAAATGCCCCAAGAGGGGGCTTGGCCCAGTGGGTTTGTTTCCAAAGCTGGATTTAAAGCTCAGAGGAATTCAGCAGTGTTTTGTTTGGCTCATTTCTTTTCAAGATACTCGCTCCCTGCCAGCGCTGAATGTCAGCTGTAAAGGTAAGGGGTGATTCTGCATCGTGCACAATGCGCTGGTTTGTTTCATTCCATTTATTCAAGACTTTGTCCTTTATGTTTTCACTTTCTGGTCCTTGATGGTTCCTGAGAAAGCACAAAGTGAAGTTCTGTAGCTGATTTGGGAAATGGAATTTTGAAAAGTTCTGTCAGTTATACGATGTGATGATTTGATCTTTTAATACATCTGCTACTTCATTTCTCCAAGTTATTTTTAAAAAAAAGCTGAGAATTCTTCAAATTATACTTGCAAGTTATTTTTAAATTGCTTCTACCCAGAAATATGAAATAATTATAATTATAAAATGTAGTGAAATATAGTGAAAGGATTATATAGCCTTCCATTGTGTGCCCAAACATTAGGCAGAAAAGATTTAAGCCAAACAAAATATATACAGGGCCATTTCCTTTTGCAAATGCTGAATTTTTTTAAACTTAATTTTATTGTGTGTCTCCTGAAGTAATTTTTGAAAAAGGTATTTTTCCATGACTTCTAGCCAGTGAGACCTATGTTTCTGGGTCATTGCCAGGTATGCAGGCTCCTCTGTTGGCGTTTCTTATGCTGATTAAGTTCCTTCTTAAAATTAATGGGACAATCTACCTTTATCTCTTACTTCTGGAATATGTCACAAAAGATACATTGAAATCAATTCATCTTAACCCATAAGCCTCACTTCTTTCCCTCAGCAGAAGAGCTCGCTCACTCTCTTCATCTTCCCTCAGTTTTGGAGATTTTTACAGAGAGAAGTTGAGCATGAAGGCATGGAAACAAGGCAACAATGAAGAAGTGTAACTAAAGATCACAACTGTTAGAGGGGGAAAAAAAGCTAGCAAAATTTAAGGTTTATTAAAATCCAAATATACTTTATATAGAAGAAAGGTGCTCGATTATTTGGCTTAGCATCTGACCCAAAGTAGGTCAGCAGTGAGATACTGTATGAAAGTGTGATGAGATTGTAGAGAATTATCCCCAAAGCAGGATAATCTCTGAATTAGAAAAAGCATATGGAGGAATGGATTAGGAAGGGGTGTAAGTAGAATGTTTTTCAGAATATTAATAATAAAACTTTTTAGATTAATGTTTCTGATAAAACAGTGTTTTTCTCAAAAGTGAATAGATTTTTTTTCAGATGAGTATTTAGTGCTTTGAGGCAATAAATCATTACTTAGTTGAGAAAATCTGGTCAGAAAAAGAAGGATATTGTGATAGAAGGAAAGCTTTTACAAGTGATTCTTTTGCCTTTTTAACTTCTATTCGTATAGTTAGGAAACTGGTCCAAGAGAGGCTGTTGTCTGATATTGTTATTTTAGTAAAAATTTGAGTGAGGCTTACAGAGATGAGTACGGGACTATGCACATACCATTTATTATGCATAATTTTTTCTTACTAGTTTAGTAAATAATATTTAATGATATATGTATTACTGAAAAATACAGCCAGCAAAAAGCCTCATCTTTGCATGTTAACAGTAGCTGACATAAGTAAGGCTTGTTTGTGTGTTACAAAGATTTAGGCTCTTCTGGTTTTGCAGTCTTTGGCAGCTGTAGACTGGGCTTTCTTTTGAAAAAAACTGCTTTAAAAAAAAAAAAAAATCATCCAGGAAGTAAAAGAAGTCATGTAAGTCATGGCCATTTACAATTTGAGAATCTGAGGATCTTGGCAAATGACTTATTTTAACTTTCCAGTAGATTCTTGCTTGCACATGTGTCTGGTTTTTTATAAAGAAAATTCAGTGCAAAAGATCAAAGCACCGATTTTCAATACTGTTGTTTTCCTGACTGCCCCCCAGATGATGATTGACATATGTATTTTAACAGCTTTAGCTGAAGGGTCAGTTAACTGCATCTGGTTTTTATTATATGATGGGCCAATGCAAATCATCTTTTTCTTGTATGTATAGTCTACCGGGGGGGGGGGGGGCAGAACATCTGCTTAAAGGTCCATTGGTTCCTAAGAGTGGCCCTATTAAATGTGCGAACCAGGGACATACCAGAACTATTCAGCATAGCTTTTAGAGGAATAAATGTTGTTCCTCCATGTTCCACATCTTAAAATAAACATTTGGTGCTCTCTTTTTCTGCAGTGTGTAGCTATCTTGGATGTTGTGTTGCCCTTGGCTACACTATATGAAGACCATAATTGTTTTCCACAAGGTAATAATTATTTTCTGTTAATGTTATTAGAAACGGTGAAAAATATTTTACCCATGGAAGTGTGCTTTTCTTAACTAATAGTAACTCTATTCCTTTGGAAATATAATATCTTAAAATTGTACGGTAGAAATAGCAAGCTATTCCAGTATAGGTGATTCCAATGTTTTGATAGGCTCTAAAAGAGAGCAACAGGGTACGCTTTGTGGCGTTATTGTTGTAATTTCAGGAAAGTCAGTTACTGAAATTAATTTTCAGATAAACCCAAAAGAAATATAGGCAGAGGGAAACTTTCTGACTTATTAAAAGAGTTTGTAGTTCATCTCAGTAACAGGAAACTAAGCAGCCAGCTAGTATGACCGTTTAAGAAGGAATTCAAGTTCAGATTTTGATTAAGGGACTAATGTTTGGTCTGCAATTCAAGTAACTGTTCCTATAAAAGCCCTGGCAATCCATTGCAAAGAGATTTGAAAGGGAAAGTTAAACCACCTCAACTTCAACCTCGGACAGAATGTATCTTCTTAATCATTATGAACTCCTGCCATTAGTGCCGAGGTGGGTGATAAATAGCCTGTCAGAGGTCTCTATCCAGCCGTCTTCCTTTATATCTTTGCTATTGCAACATGCTCAGCTTCCAATTCTTTCTTGTGAGCTGTGAAACCATAGATAATCTGTTCACTTAAGTGGAGTTCATCTTAATTATATTGACAGCAAAATGAAGTATCTTAATTTCACACTATTGATCAGAGGATTCTTTGGAAGACTGCAAGGCTGAGATCGCTTTCTGTTGGACCCGGACTTCACGCTGAGGGTCTGCGAAGTGGCTAATATACAGCCTTTTGCTGTTGTCCATATATGCTCTAATTTCTCATTTGATAGATGTTTTGTGTACTGACCAACACTGGTGTATGCCTTTGTGCATTTAAGGGATCAGTTTGTAAGGCACGAGATAAAAAAATAACCCCTTTATAGCAACCGCGAATGTCAGCCAAAATCTCTGGAGCGACCAGCGCAGCTGAATGTGTTTGAGGCGCTGCGAGGGAGGTCCCAGAAAACGCCCCAGCCGCCTGAGTAGCAGGCTTCCTCCCCTGAAGGTGGGAGGCTTTGAAACATCCCGTTGTTAGCAGAGTTCTTGGCTTATTTGCAATTAATTGTGTGCTGTTGTCTGGCAGTACATAATAGAACTAGAAAACGATCGCTTAGAACAGGAAACAACTGTCAATTAATACACTAATGAATTAAGTTTACCAAAGGTGAAGCAACTTAGACTCCCAGTGGGAAAATATGAAATACATAGCTTCTGTGCACAGAAAACTCATCCTTTTGCACTTCAGAGCTTTTTGTTTTGTTTCTAAACAGTGGTTCCTCATTATTCTCGCAGTTTTCACGTTGGTATGTGCTGATGCTGGACTTGAATGTGTTTAAACTTTTAAAATGTGATTAAATCTTGCCTCTGTGGCTCTGAAAATATGTGTATTTATTTTAGTGCAAACACGAGAAAGGTCTGAAACCAGGGCTCAGCTTGATTCAGCAATATTTTTAATATTATTCAGATGAATAGTCGTCGTTGTTTCCAACAGGATGAGCCACATAATAAATGTGTTGCTGTGCCAGACATCACCTGTAGTAGGTATTGCTAATATATGAGTGCCAGACATGTATTTAAAAAAAAAAAATTAAAAAAAAAATTGGCATTCCACTCATACTTGCAAACAGAGTCCAAAATGTTGTTGGATAATTCTGTTTGCAATTCAGTGTATTCTGCCACAGGTAGGTGAAAAGAAAAGTCTGAGACACTTCCCTTTAAGAAACAGTCTCTTGGCAATTTGCTATTCTGCCTCAAGGTTTCAGTAACCCGTATTTCAGATTTCATTGCAATGTGCTCTGTGATGTTGTTTCACATATTTTTGTTTTCTGTTCCCTCCCCAAAAAAATTTCGCAGTATTTTTGTGAGCCTTAAAGGTGTCTTTGCGTAAGAGTTGGCAAATCTCAGCTCTTCACTGGAATCTAGGCATGGAAACCTATCTTTTTGAAAGAAATCCCATTGAACTGGCATCAGATACACTGTGAAAAGGATGCAAACACCGAATCTATGAAAGTTGTCAACACTGTATGTTGCCCTGTGGGCTGGAGTGTCCAGCAGTGCACAAGTTTTTCCATTTCCATGAATAAGCAAGGCTGTGAAATGCCATATATGTGGATTAATCTCAGACACTCAATTTATGGTTAGTTTCAATTTGAAAGCTGTTGTAAATTTACCCCAGTGTTTTGAGTTTGGGTGATTTGTATCCTCAAGCAGGATTTTTCTTTTTGGTTTGCATTGGTTTTTTTATATATACATTTAGCATCTGAGCGCAGTAGCAAAACTCTTGGAGTCAGGCTGGTGGGCTTAAAGGTTAATTTTACCCACAAGAAACCTGCGCAAGAGGTCTCATACCAAAATGCCGGTAGTGCTGCCGCCATTTCATACATCTTTACTTTGCTACCTCCATTAGTCTGCAAGTTTCCTCTTTTGCTGTGGTGTCATCTGACCGGGTGATACACTTCTCTTTAGAATGTATCACAGTTCAGAATGGATCTCAAATGGGTTGCTTTTTAATGTAAGAAAAACAAAATGCTGTATCTTCAGCCAGACAAGTAAATAAAATATGTCCTGGGGCAGTGCTTGAAGTACAAGTAGGAAGCTGTATGAGAGGAAACCGTGTGCATTTCCTAGGCAAATAATTTTGATATTTTCAGTGTCCTGGAAACTTAGGCTGGCGTAAAGGAATGCTGCAGGAGTTATACTAATGGTGTTCGCTAGCTGGGGAGGTAGCGGCCAGCAGCGAAACCCAGAATGCGGAATTCTGTCAACTCATTCTAATTATGGGTTTGGTTTTATTTCACTCATTTTAAATAATAGGGGTCTCTGCTATGCTTGGGTTTTGTTTTTTACTATTTTGATGCAAAATAACTTTAAATGACATGTAATTATGTTAGAGGTAAAAAATAACACCTGTAAAATGGACACAGCCTTTTAAATTGGCTTGTAGTGTTATTGCAGGAAGTCTTGTCCTATAGGCTTAACTTAGGAAAATAACGTGGTTTAAGAGGTGCACTTGTTTGATATTTTAGTAAACTGGATTTTTTTCAGACTGCTGTGGTGTGTTTTGTATATTAAAACATTTGGAATTAGCTTTCAATATATATAAAAAGTTTAAGTGAAGTTTGACTATATATTGCATATTTTTGGTAGTATCTTTTAAATATTATACTTTGTACCTGCTTTAAAAGTAGCAATGACAGCAAAAACCTATTTTAATATAAAAGTTTGTTTAATTATCTATGCAGATACTGCTGAACAAGTTGACAACACGGCATAAATAGTAAATAATGTTGCTTTTACACTTTAAAATATCTATAAGTAGCCTTGTAAGATTCTTCTCCTGCTTAAGGCATTTGGCACTTATTTCTGGAATATTTCAAGATGTAAATTTTTTAATGTTCAAAAGAAGCAGGGGCATAAACCACATTGTTTTGAATCTTCAAGATGAATGGGTGAGTGGAGACATTGTTCCTTTAAAGCATCAGCTGAGAGACTCCATTAACCGTGTGGCAATAACACGTGGACCCACACGGAGCACAACGGCGGAGGAGGTAGCTGCAGCCTGAAATATCGTTATTGGCAGGTTTCTGAATAATTTCACAAAGGCACTTCAGGCCAGGAATCTTGTTAGTGGAACCCAGTCTCACTTCAGTCTTTATATCTCCAGCATGTAAAACTCAGTTGTATCCTCCTAAGACTCCGAGTATTATTTTTTTATTCAATTCACCAGCTGTGATTGACAAGGACCTCTTCATGAATATGTTAAGAAAGAACTGTTTCCTGGATATTATGTCCTTTCATATCTGTCATAACTAGAATATTCATGATGCTGTTTTTAACAGACCTCCCATTGTAAAAGAAATATCATGGAAACATGTTCTAGTTTTTATAAAGTCCAGGGAAAAATGAATGCCTTAGGGGCTGATAGGTAAGGGTTTTTTTAACAGTTTAGAAATACAATGTGACAGCTAGCAGAATATCTATCAGCAAGCAGAAAGCCTTTAAATATCGCAGTCACAGGCCTAGAGCTGATAAACTGGTAGGTGTTTTATATTTATTTTTGTGTTTTCTGATGGCTGTGGTTTTATAATAAATTTATTGTACACTTCTTTTAAAAAAATGCAATTATGAAATCAGGTTTTCTTCATAATTTTTATTTCTGGATGCTGAGAGTCTTTTTTTCAGTCAAATCCTTCCAAAACTTAGGCATTCACAGGCATGTGTTTTTGTTGTACAGGAACACTGGGCTGGTGAATGCCAACTGCCCTTTGATGGTTCAGTGCTGGCATCCCTAACAGTCGGATTATATGATGGAGGAGAGAGCAACAAAAATTAAAGACTGAAGAGCAGCCACCTCTTCCATGCAGAAATATGCATATGCAAAACCCCCTAGTTTTTTAGAGCAGGTTGAATTACTTGTGGAAGATACTTTCTAAGCAAAAATATGATTTTGTCAAAATAAATTTTCTATTTAATAGAAAATATTTATTTGGTCAAAAGACTTCTTCCTATAATAAATTGAAACTAATTTTTTGAACTAATTTAATTTTGACTTACAAAGTAATTCCAGTTTTTGAGATTAAAAGACAAAATAAGATCCCATTTATTAGTCAGAATTGCAATTTTGACTTACAATGTCATGTGACTTTGACCTTGGTCAAAAGTAAATGCATTCACTTTTCAGATGAGCTAAATAGTTCCCATGGACAAGTCTCTTTTACTTGTTTTCCCTGAAAAACATTAAACTTCTTCTAGGGAAAAGAAATGTTTTTCTAGCTGATTCTAATGATTTCTAGTCCAAGAGGCATTATCTGTAACTGAGCAGTTCAGCTGTGTTACATAACTGTTAATTTGGATCCTGGGGACTTGCAGTATATTTCCAAATTGGTGGTGTAGACACCTAGAAATATGTTACACCGTTAAGTGCAAATGAGGGGGTGACTTTTTCCACCACCGTACCTGAGGCTGGAATTGTTAGGGTCTTACTCATTATTTCCTGGGGAAAAGATTAGTCTAAATAATGCGTACATAGAAAGAGCTATTTCCTAACTACTGGATGCCATTAGTTTATTCAAAAGACATTGTTATCCCTTTTTTTTTAATAAGAAAAAAGAAACTTAACATTTGTAAAAAGCTCCGAATTTATGCTCTCGGAGAACCACTCTATTGAGTTACTCTGTGGCTAATCACAGGCACCGTCAGCCTTTGGCTGGAACACGCCACGTGCTGCTGTGCCCCGCGCGTACCTGGTGAAGTCGCATCCGTCGCCACAATTCCACACAACAAACAGGGCAGCCCTGGTGTTTTCTTTTATTAACGTAATAGGACTAAACCCGAGAACAGGTTTCACCTAGGTCTCTAGAGCACGTATTGACTTTTAGCCAGCAGGCGCTCGCTTCTCCCGAGAGCCGGGCGCTCCCGTGCCCTGCCGAGCGCCCTGGGCCGCTCCTGGGGTCTGCCGCAGCCGAGGGCAGTCGCTGCGGAGCACAAGGCGTGTGGCAGGATCAGGCTTCGTAAGCTGGGGTGAAATTGAAGGTGCTGACCTACGGGTGAAAGGCGCTGTATCCTATTAGCAATCTTAGCATCATACAATCCCCCAAAGTAAATCATTCCTGATCAAGAAGCATGAAAACAGCCTTTCTTAGAAGCAAGTGCAAACTTATTGTGTGTATCAGCATGCTTAGGAAGGTCATGCCTGTCTGTCTTGGGTAGTGAGTATTGCTGGATATTTTCTCTACCAGAATGAAAAATACGTCTTTTGCAAGGAAGAATGAGATGTATGTACCCCTCCCTTTTGGTTTGTCTTCAGATGTTTTCTCAAAGCTTTTGTTTTTATAGGGAAGTTGTATGGCAGATGAGAAATGTTCCAGTTCACTTTGAATGCACATTGATCCTTGGGCAATGGGAATTACTGTAGGAGGTAAAAGGTACTGGATTTTGCTTTTGCCTCCAAAGAGGTTTCAGCTAGGGTTGTTCTTACACCTGCCCCTAAAACAAAAACGTCCCAAGTTGTGGAGGCTCCATGTTGCTTGAGTCAAGTGACCTAAGCAACCCAAGGGAAGTTATAGGTGCTCATTTTTATTAGGCCCCCTATGTGGGCACGTTTTCCACCTTCATGTTCAGCAGGATCTGTACTGGCATAATAAGCTGGATGAGACTGACCCAGGGCCTGCAATACAGCGTATGTGTCTTAAGGATATTTGTATTAGAGATATTAATATTTTATTCCCGATCGCTAATGGACTCTTAAAGACTTTATGAACATTTTACTGCTTTATGTCACTGTTTTTGCATCATAAGTCGCTGGTGATTCATTGAGATCTCGGCACAGGTTCACAAGATTCTTCCGCAGGCATCATTGAACTAAATATTAAATTACCTTTTCCTTGCTCTTTGTAACCTCTGTCTTTAGCTCTCATGGCTAAAGGGAAGATGGCAAAGCAGAGCCTGGATGAGTTAAATCTGGATGCTGTCTGTCTAAAACATGATTAAGCAGAAAAAAAGGAAAGCAATCAAAGTGGTGTTTTAATGCCAGCAGTGAATAAAGAATGCTGCTGGCTTCTGTCTTAATCCATAAAAATCCCACAGCCGGTATGTATATGGAATAATCCTATATGAAAGAAACACAGGAAGAGAGAGAAGCCACACTGGCTTATAACAATCCATGGGTGTTAAACTCTGCTCATCAGCACAATAAAGCAACAACAACAACAAAAAGCCAAACCACAAAAACAAACAAACAAAAAGCCCAACCAAAACAGGTTAGCATACTTATTACTTGCAGTACTGGATGTGTGGATTTCTTTTTAGGGAACTGCAGCTACATTTCTGGTTCTTGATTGACATAGCAAAATTTTGATAAATGAAAAGAATCGTGAACTTGTGTACTACTGCTTCTGGTCATATTTGAGTTATAAATTTTCTCCTGCTTTGAATAATTAATATAAGCTAGTATTAAATGAGTCCTACAGTAATGAAAAAAATAAGAATTATGAGGATCTATAAGTTTTTGTGAAGAGATTCTTCATTTCTATGGAAGTTCCATCATTTGGGCATTGAGTGGTTATAGAGATGTAGGGATAAAACATTTTGACCAGTTTCACAGTAGTTATAAAAGATAATTCACATTCCAGCTAATACAGGCAAATGCCCTTTTGTAGTGTCTGTAAGTCACAACAATGTTTATATAGAACGTGAGTACTCTAGGATTTGTATTTATTTCTTCTTAGACCCATCGTTTTCTGAAGCTGTAAACAGCCTGATGCAGTATCTGTGTAAAGACATTTGGGCTAATTAGAAGTCTGTTTAACAAGTAAGTCTGTGTTTGAATGTGTGCGCAGCCTGGATAGTTGGGAAGTGCTGACATGAAGGATGATGGAGGGGTGAAGCTGGTAGCTACAAGAGAGAATTGAGTGACCTCACTGAGACAGCGAAATGGTGGGAACAGGAATATGAGGAGTTGGGAAGAAAGGAAATGGCATTGAGAGCTTTTGGGCAGAGGAAGATGAAAGGGAAAACATGTCCGAATCATCTTGAAAGATAAAGCTTGGAAGGCTTCTTGGGGTGGGGGCTGTTTCATCATGTAGTAGCTCTTACTGCATCATGCAGACCCAGTTAGGTCATGTCCTGGTGCTGCTCCCCCAGTGACTCCTAGCTGCAGTGTGGATGCTACTGGGAGATGCTAAATGCATTTACAGCTGATGCTTCCTCCCATTTTGGAGCTGAAGGGGTGACCCAGGGTAACGGCAAAGTGTTCATGTGCGATATAAAACAAGTGGTTTTGAATGACACTGCCTGCATCCAGGTCAGCTGTACCTCAGTTCCCAATAATATCTTGGTGTCCATCCCGAGCCTGACTCCAGGGAGTATTCTAGTGGTATATTTCTGAAAAGAGATGGAGCATTTATTTTCTTTTTACATACTGCAGCATTTTCCTAGAAATAATTATGTGAGACGAGTGGGGCAGAATGTGAGCAGTCAGTTAGAGTTGGATGTAGCATACAGTGATATCTCCCCTGTTGTCTCTGAACAGAAAATAGGAAAACATCTCACCAAATAATTTTTATATCGAATGATGCAGCTCATCAACAATAACAGCCGTACCATAAAATGTTCACCTAAAGTCTGTGTTTTGCTAGCCACCATTTTGGGAGATGCTCAAGAAAGAACATTGCGTATCTTTTGTATGGCACCTCCAATTCTGAATAATTAGAATAGAAAAACTTTCAAGCTGGCTTCAAGTTTTAGGTTGTTATATAAATAAGTTCACAGGAATCTCAAATGCTTTACATAAATCTGACAGCAACTATAAAAGGCTTTTGAACATTTTTGTTGCCAAAGTCCCAGGGATTGCTGGAATCTTAAATAGCCTGTTTTAAGCTTCAATTCAGAAGCTTTTTGTCATGTTTAATAATGTGGTGAATAATTCCTTTTCTGTTCGTAGTTTCCACATTTATAATCCACAAGGATCTTTGAGGCATGGAATAGATGTTTTCCAGAGCTGTAAGTGCTAGGGGTCTTTCCTACCCCAAACTCAAAACTTGCTTTTTAAGTTCTCTTTGTACTAGTCTTTGTCTATGTCTAGCTTCTTCTAAAGGACTGCCATTAGAAGATGCTAAAATGAAAAGGTTGTCAGTTGTCTGAGGGTACTATATTTGAAATATCAAAGTATGAAACTAACCATAATGATAAGTATGTTGTAAAACCAGATGTGCAACACACGGCTTTATTAGAGAGAAGTCTACAAAAAGCAAAATGGTGGGATCCGTGGCTCAGATGCAGTCCAGGGAGTTGAGCTCTGCTGAGGTGCACTAATACATTTTTAGGGTGACTTGTATTGCAGTGCAACATGGTAATTAAAAGCCAAGTACATCTTGGAAATGCAAAGCACAGACTTTCACAGAGGCTCAGAAGTGCCAGTGCCTGTCATCTGCAGATGACACGGGATGTTGTTCCTGCTGTCACTGTCAGGCTGGTAGTTCTTAGAGCTGCAGGTCCAGAATTTCACTTCCTTTTAGTAGAAATGAGTGGAGCTTTGCCTGCTTTAGGTGTATTTTGTAATGGCATTCCTAATAGGAGTAACATTGTTCCTGTGCCCCACCCAGGTCAAATTTTAAAATTGGCCTCACGCTAACTATTGTAGTTCCTTCAATTTTTGTGCATGCTCTTAAATTGCACCAATGTGTATTTGTTGCGTTGCTAAACCAGGTTGTTAGCTTTCATAGATAAGCAGATGGGTTCTCTATATAATTTTCCTCTTGAAATTTGATTTGCAAAGATAGAGTTGTTTGAATATGCTTAATTTTGTGCCTTGTGAATAAGTCTTGGGAATATTAGGATTTAAGAGAGTGTTTATGAAAATACATCTGTATTGGAGCTAAACGGTTTTTCTTTGAAGTTCCATTTCTTCC
The DNA here is from genome assembly GCA_035590195.1 of Aviceda cuculoides. Lineage (NCBI taxonomy): Eukaryota > Metazoa > Chordata > Aves > Accipitriformes > Accipitridae > Aviceda > Aviceda cuculoides. The sequence continues at coordinate 14,828,456 of JAVJGG010000037.1, read as the reverse complement.
TCTTCATCACCACCATGAAGCAACATTAATTCTCAGTGCACTGTGAAGGTATCATTTGGTAGCAAAATCATTTCAGAAAGTATCTTGCTTTATAAATATGTGGAATGGTAAATGTTCTTAAAGGCATATCTTTTTAGAGCTGTACATACCAAATGGTCATCTATTTCTGATAGTTGAAGTCCACACTAAAGCTTTCTACAAACCTTAGAAATAATCACTGTAGCAGATATGAGTATACTGAATAGTGCTTTTAATCCAAAATCATGGAATTTGTCACAGGCATTCATTTTGTTATCAAAAACTTTAAGACATTTTAGAACCATGAAACATATATTTTTAAATTGCTCAAAAATGAAACTTATTTAATTAGAGAACATGGTATAAATGGAATTTTCATTTTGTGATCGAATAAAAAAGGTTTATCTGCCTATTTTAATACCTATTACTGATTCTGCCTCAGTGATATTAACGCCCCACATTGTTGAACTTTCATCAAAAGACACAATAAAATTGTTTTCTTTTAATGAATAGCTCTGCTGTTTTCAATCAAACATCTCTCTGCCATTTGTCATTGTATTCACCACTTTCCAGTGTCGTTCTTTAATAAGGTTCTTTTATTTGCTGTTGTACACTTTCCAGGAATAATTTTTCCATTTCAGGGAAAAGTTTTGGTTTATTGTAGTTTTTCTAATCTCCGCATTTGATTTTACAGACTCATACAGTGAGGTCGTCTTTGTTTTCTCCCCTTCTTGTTGTATGGACTTCGTATTACATGGTTCCTATTATTTTATGCCACACTCTCCTACTTTACTTCGCAGTTATTTCCAACAGATTTAACATTTAGCTGCCCACATCCACTTTATGGGTATGTATAATGTATGGATGGCAGTACTGTCCCATTAATTTTTAATGAATTGGCTCTTTATCCAGTGCTATCTAATAAAGATAATCATCAGAGTGCGTTGTCATACTGCAGTGCCCAAGAAACTTTTTAATATTCCTTATTGCATATGCATATTCCTAGATTCTCTCTTACTCTCATTTACTATACCATGGCTCAATCACATTTCCATTATTTAGTTGAAAATCTTCACGTTTCACTCCTAATACCTTGTGGCTTAGGTTGAACAGTAAATTGGCGGAGGGACGGAGGGATGTGAAGAACTTTTAAAAGTTCCAGTGAACACTGGCTACTCGCTATTGTTTTATTCTCCACTTTTTTTCAGGAAGTGAGAATTACTAGCTTAAACTGAAAAATAAACCAAATCAGCACATCTGTGCTGATCCATAAAAGTCTCGGTGTTTCCAGTTGCTTGGCTTTCTTGCTGAAATTCTTCTGATGTCCATCAGGTCACTGTAAAATCTGACACTGATGAGGCTAGACAGTGGAGGAGGCAGTTACGTTTTGCTGAGTTAGTCGTAGTTCTGCAGATGTGCTGGCAGAGAAACCCTGAGTTCAGAGCAAAGAAGTATTTATTCACAAAATTATTTTATTCTGTCGGGAAGCTCACTACATCTGCCAGCAATGAATAAGCTTATTTTCCTTTTTCTTAGAAAAGTGATATTTTAAGTTCTTGAAGTACATAACCTCTTCTTTGTGCCATAAAGAATGCTGTTTCCCACTCACTCGGTACCTATCCATGCTGTGCCTGTGCAGGTGTAGATTTAGCACTTTTAAAAGGTGAGAATGAGCAGTTTCAGAGGAGGAACTCTCAATGCAATCACAGAACCAGCCAGCACAACTGCTGACTCTCTACAAGCACACTTCATCCTCTTTCTAGAGCCAGTTTCCATGAATCTTGCCTAGCCATGAAACTGCCAAAACGGCTAGTGATTGCAGCTGTGCTGTGAACGGTTGTCTATAAGAACATGGGGTGAAGCAGGGAGTTAATTTAACAGAGATCATACATATGCCCCCAGATGGTCACAGCATTCAGTCACTCCTGGATTTGAACCAAAGATGGGAATGGAAGCTTTTATATTACAAACATTTGATTTCTGCCAATGCGTAGGTGCATATAGTAAATGTAAATACTCCTTTCAGGTTTCGCATTGAGAATAGGTTGCCTTTTATAATCGAAATTGAACATTTAGTATGAAAATGTAATGGACTGCTGTTCAAGCCCCTGAAGTCAGTCTTACATCTTCTCTCTCCACTCTGATTTTGGTGAGAATAGTAAATTCCTTCAAATCTAAGCCTTTAGTGTATATAATTAAATGTGAACCAACCTGCTGCATCAGCTCCTAGACTGTTCTTTCTCCAGTGCCTCCCAGAGACTACATCATTTCTCAGCCCTTGGTCCGTGGCTGATCCCGAGGCAAGGTCTCCTCCTGCCCTGCTGCGCTGCCGTGGCCTGCAGAGCCCTGCCTGCCTCTCCCCCTCTGCGTGTTGCTGAGGCCCCCCCTGCTCCTGGCTAGCGAAAGGGAGTCAGACTGGCCTTGAGGCGTGCCCCGGAGGGTCATCGCCCCCTCTTCGTGCTGGTGCCAGCACCTCGGCGTGTCCCATTTTGTGGAATCTTTGCCCACAGCGGAGGTGCAGGGCCGTCGGACGCGGTGCTGTGATTTGAAACCCTCCTCTGCCCTGTAGTGAACTTGTTAAAGAAATAGTTTGATATTATTACTGTAAATTCTAGATGTAGTCATGTTCTGATAGTCATGTGATTTGATAATTGATCTTCAGGTACAGACAATTCTCTTGGGAATAGAGATATTAAAACCACCAGCTGGGTTCTGAATGTTTCTGAAAGGTATTTGAGTCTGTTTCTTTCGTAAGAACTAAAGTGCCATCTGTGTGTCAGTGTATATATAAAGTCCTTTCCTGTTAAGTAAGTGGCTCTTAAAACTCAGGAGATAACATTATTTTAATTGCTGTCTTGAATGGATGCTGACTGTCATTATTATTAATGTTGACTGGATTCGTAGTGCTATTTGAATCATCAGAGAGCCGAGTTTGTTGCTTAAACAAAGGCATTTCAGTTCTAATTTGCTAAAATGCTTTTTAATGCTAAGATTTCTTTATAAAGAAAATAATGATAAGAAGAAAATTACTTTACTGGTAGATTCTTCTATGCTAAAAAATATCCATACCAGATACAGCTAAAGTTAGAAACAAAGATAGCTATGTTCTTCAACACACATGGTATGTGGGGAAGCCCTTTTTGTAGTTGCTCAGGCTGTAAGAATTTGAATTGCTTTTGGTTTGCCCTTGCATTCAGAAGGTTTTGTGCTTTTTCAGGACACTAGAAGATAATACGAAACCTTGCCGACTTTTCTGGTATCTACTGTTAAAACAGATATTGCGGATAACATTCAGCTTCAAAGAACAGCTTTGTAACTGAATCGTGACTGCAGGAATGAAACAATAGCAACTGAAGTAGGAAAAACACAAAAGCAGTTCGTGGTTTTCTGGCCTAAGAAACAGTCTCTCTGGGTACACCTATACTGTAGTGACTTCTGTAGCTTGCATAAGACCTGTATTAGCTTTAGACTGGTTAAGGAGACCTGCCATTGGCGTGGCTCAGAGAAGAACGTAATAAATCCCAGGAGCAGTGATGGGCAACCCAGACAGGGCGTCAGGGCACTGCAGGTACCCCAGGAGAGCGGCCAGCCCGGGGCCGAATGAGCTGCAATTGCTGCTGGCGGCTCGCAGCATCTCCCTTTACAATTGTACTTTCACAGCTCCTTAGCGTGTAGCTTGTATGGTTTTATCTGGCATCTGCTGTTTCTCATTCTGGTCTCTGTTCCTGCCTATAAATCGTTTAGGGGGACAGGCAGAGGGAGTGGGGAACTCTTGCAGTGGTGTTGAATTACAGCTGCTTCTAAATTCAGAGCCAGTCCAACAGCTGGAATTTAAGAGCAAATCTAAAACGTTCAATTTTATCTGTAGTTCGTCTCAGTTATTTTAGAATGAAAAAGAACAACCACAGCTATTGGATATTGGCTGTTTCACAAAGACGCAGTTCTCTCCAGCAAAGCAGAAAAAAGAAAACTCCCCAAACCCACCAGAATACATTTTCCCCTCCTAAATAGCATTGTTATGCTATCATTATCCTTCCTGTCTTTCCCATTTTGCCTAGTAAGGCATCTGCTGTTTTTATATGACCGAAAAATGAACGTCAGGTCTGTCATAATAATAAAAAATTTACTTGGTATACATGCCTGTATATTAGAGTGAATAAAGATCCTTTGAAGATAATATTCTTTCTTTGAAATTTTGTTTCATGGGCTGAAGAGCTGGCAGTCATAAAGACTGAGATGATAGTGAAGCTCTGATAATACAGCTATTGATTTCAGTGGGGCTAGGATTTCACTCCAAGAAAGAATAATTTGGCTATCATTCTCAAAATGGGATGAACATGTGATACTCTTCTGCTGCTGAGCATGTAATATGCTCATTTTTGTACAAATTTAACCTGGTCTTTCCTGGCTTTATTTTAGATGAATTTATGTCGCTCTATGTTACATTATTATCTGAACATTTTCCATAGAAAATCCAAAGCAGCGTGTCCTTAGATTTCATGGTGTCTCTGCAACCTCTATTTTCTGGCTAAATACTGTTTTAGGGACTAGGCTGGGTTTTTGGTGCTTTGGATGGAGTTTTCTAATGTTCTGGGAAATATGTGGCATTATTTCTGTTTCAGAGCAATCTGCTTGGTAAGTACCTGCTGTCTGGTTTCTGTCAAATTTCTGCTTCCTAAGGTTATCCCATTAGCTTAACTGTTATCCCATTGGAAGGAAAAGGACAGTTATTGTAAGAAGCTATGTGGATGCTTTATCTCTCTTTAGCAAAGAAAACAGTATGGAGTGAGAAAGGGAGGGAAATCCCTGAGAAATACATAGCAGCCGTCTCTGACTGTACTCTGTCCCCGTGGGTGGAAGGCTTTATCCAGTTGAAGTCCTTTTTAACTCTCCTGGAGGCCACATTTACCTTCAAAAAAAACCTGAACCAAAACAAACAAAAAACCCCAACCAGAACAGAAGAAAAGAGAAGAAAAAATTTTATAATTGTGTCACCAGCTTGACAATTTTTGAAGTGAAGACAGATAATTTCACAAGAGATGTAAAAATCTCAGTTGTATGTGCTTATTTTCGTACCTTATGCCTTTTGTCTTGTCCTCCCCATTCCCTGATCTCCAACACCAGTGATGTTTTCCCAGGCAGCATTGGTTTGACATGTGAAAGTTACAGTAAGGAACAGCATACCTTATTTTTTAAACTTTCTTTTTAATACACCCCATCATCTTAAGAATGACTGTAAAAACAGAGGCAGGTTATACAAATTCCTTTTAAGAAGAAGAAATAGAATAAGTTCCTTTTATATGGATTCAAGTTTTCCAAACCTGGTTGCTTGGGGTTTTGTGTGTAATTTGCACTCAGAGGCTATTTGTGTATGAAAATGCATCATTCGCCCACTTAGCGCATGCAGTCAGCGGTAGGCCAGCAAACTTTCAACTCAAATATGTTCTTTTTGAAAAGAATGGCAAACCTCCCATTGGCTCTCATGAGGGCATGAGCTGGGCTGTGTAAGGCTGAACCAAGTTTTGCCCCTGGCTCCGAAGGCCACCTTGGTCTCGGCAGGTCCTTGGGGCGGGAGCTTTGTTCTGGGGTCCAGGGAGGTTGTAAATGTCTGCCTGCACGCATCATATGCTGGTTCGATCTGAATTAGGACAGTTTTCAAACGAGCTGGCAGCATTGTTTGATCAGAACAGCTGTGATTTTTCTTTTTTTCTTTTTTTCTTTTTTTTTCTTTTTCTGTCGCATATACAGACATTTATCTTTACTCTGGATCTTTGTCTTAGTTTCTAAATTCTCAGGAGGCAAGCAAACCCAGAAACTTCCAGAGCAAGGATGTGTTGAACCAGAAAAAACAGGACCTGCAGCTTTGAGAAACTGAATTTCTCTTGATAAGAGCTGAAGCCCTGGGGCATACATATATATAGCCAAACCCACAATAAATATCAATGCACAAAATGTGTCACCAGAAAAGGAACTGAGAATTCATTCTGGGAGCAAAGATCTGCAAATCAATAAAAAAGGGGGGGAAAAGAGAGATTTAACAAGAAAACCTACCATGTGTCGTCAACACCACCACCCCGCCCCAATGACCAAGAACTGGGTTTTACATTAAAAGCTCTACAGAGGTAAGTTGAACTATAACTTGCTCATGCTACCTCTATTTTTCAAACTGTTAAAATGCTATGAATATAAAATTATCCTAATGAAAGAAAATTATATTTGAGCCTGGATATTCTGAAAGTCAATAACTAGCACAGTAGCAGAAATAATGTTCTGTTTCTCTTACAGATAGGTATCTTCAGCACTATACTAGGTTTTAATTCAGTGGGGCTGCCTGTTGTAGAAATCATGGCACATCTGCTGTCATGATCTCCAATGGTGTTATTTATAATTTGCATGCAACTGAGGATTTGACAGATGCTTTACAAACAAGTGTGTTGAGATGGTTGCAGCCACGTGTAGCTTATCACGCAGAAAGCTGACACGCTGAAGGGAGATGGAGAAGCTGGAGCAAACAAATTCAGTAATGGTAGTTGTGGTTTGAGTCCCAAATTCTTGGGTTTATTAGTTAAAATAGGAAAAGGGTCTAACGAGATATCTTTAAGTAGAGGAGCTTTACTCAGGAGGAGTGAAAAAGCCTATGGAAAAACTGAGTATATATAGAAAAAAAATGAGGCATGAGTGGGAGAAAGTAGAGACCTTCATGAGTATGGAGCTGAATTATATGGAATCAGGAGGACAGGGGTGTGAGAGCAAATGTGTGAAGGGAGGGAGGCAATATTCGAGGAAGCAGAGTGGCCCAGCACAGCGAGCAAATGCAAGTATGCAAATGCAAATGGGGGGAAGGCAAGTATGTATGTGGAAATCAACAGGTGTTTTGGGGAGCTCGAAGATTGAAACATGCAGTGTTTCTTACAGACTTGGCCTAAAATTAGGCACATATGTGAAATGGAGATACAAGAGCTGGGGCTGATAAAGACAAAACCAAGACATTTTGCTGTTAGTTGTCCTAGGAGAGATATTGCAAATGCCTGTAACCTGGTCTTCTGTCCCATGGAATTCCCTTTCAGGTAACAAAGTGTCAGCTTGGGATTTGGGATCAGAAATGTACCGGAGGGGCTTGTTTTTAGGGCTAGGTTCCTGACGCCAAGTCAGGCTGGTTTTCTTTTGGGTAATGAGCGTGCAAATTGTAAATGCTCTTGTAATTCTCCTGGCTTTGTCAGTGGGAGAAATGGCCACGGTGGACAAGTGGGCTGGGCATCTTCCCCTTCTCTATCCCCTGTGGCTGTCACTTGGCGGGGGGGGAAGCTCTTGATTTGCATACTATTTTAAGTATATGCTTTTTAAAATTAGATATGCCAAAACATTAAACCAATTATGAAGAACTCCTGTGCTGGAATCACTTAGCAGGTTGTTCTTCACTGACTGCTGTCTATGTGACCAGAATCTGTACGCAGCCCGGGCACCTCCTGGGTGTGCCAAGTTCTGCACAGAATCTTTGTATAACACTGGCTTTACAAAGGAAACTCGGGTTCTGCCTTATTTAAGCACTTTCCTATCAGTAAAGTACTATCAAAGATCAAATATAACCTGATTCAGGATTTCTTCTGGTCATCGTAACCCAAGATTAAAGCTAATTACTTGATAGTATCAGTCAGTCAATCAAACAAGCCTTGTAAAAATCAATATAGCTCGTAACATAATAATATCCTTTGTCCAGGCTCTTTATACATCATCTGCCGCCTTAATTGGTACTGATGTAGAGCCACACAATGGTTCAAATCTGGACTGATTTCTTTTAGCAGTGACACTTTACCCAGCTAATGCAGGATCATTAACATCATTTTTCCGGTTACTGACCTTGGAGCAGCTGTTCCTAGTTTGCTTATGAAAATTGTCATTACCCTTTACTTGTTTTTATTCTTCTGCTTCTTTCTGGATTACTCTTGACAAGAAGAGTCCAGAGCTAAGTCTTAACCGATTGGTGAGCTTATTTTTCTAGCTGAATCTGAATTATTTTGCAGCAATGAAGTTCTTACGATAACTAAGCAAAATTAAATTTCTTGAGCGTATGACCTCCAAAATGATGATACTACACATCATATGGCTTATGGATCAGCAGTAAGTGCCTGGAAGGAGACTACTGCTGTACTTATTCACATCTTTGTCCCTATGATGCATTTTAATACAGAATCTGGCAGTAGCTGCGTGGCCATTCAAAAGCATGGAGGAGAAATTGTTTTTAAAATTTCTCATGAAGCACTTTGGATTAACTAGTTTGCTGTCACCCAGTGTGCCAGGCAACTGCTCAGACTACAGCAATAGCATCCTCCAAATATTCTGTGCCTGAGAAATTTATCAACTCTGTCACATTTAAGAAATTTCTCTTCTTGCAATATGAACATTACTCCAGGGATTTACAAACTTAGCAAAAGCTTTGCAAATAAATGGAATAAATTCCCTAGGCCAAATCCAAGTCTTGCTGAAGTCAAAGGAAATTGTGACAATGATTTTTAGAGACCAAAATGACGTTTAGCATATAGCTATACGTACACTGGAAGCTGATGGCTACTGGAAGAAGGTAAATGAGATTACCAAGAAAAATGAACATAGATCTAATTTATGTTGCTGCATGAAGATTATATGATATCTGCCATACAGACATAATGGTGACTGGCAATCAGAACATGTACTGTAGAACAGTATATACTTCATTCTCAGTGGAAACTATTTGCTAGCTGTCACTTAATACAGGACACCATATTAACGGACCAAAAGTTGTAAATTAAACATATTAGCTGGGCATATTTGGTTCAGTTCTGCTAAATGATCCTCCAGACAAGCCACCTATTGTCATCAAGACCTTTTGGTAGCCTTTTGGTAGTGTTTTAGGTTTTGGTGTCTTCATTTTCTAAACAAATAAGTGTATGTCATATTAAAATGACAGACAATGTCTTACAGAATCTGATGAGGGTTGAAATACTCTGGTAGTTGCTCATAGGGCTGGGATTTATACAAGACACCTGAAACATTATTTAAATATAGATATACATGAAGGAGTTTTCCCTTTAGATTTCTTCAAATATCTGTGCCTGCCAGTTAAACAGTAATAATGACCATACTGGAAACATAGGACCCTCAGATCAGTTCAGAAAAGAAGTGAATGCAGAGAGCAATGGGACCACCTTGTCAGCAGTGCTTCCCACACCTCGTTCCATGCCCTCGTGCAGAAGAGCTCCCAATATACTCCCATAAAATGATGCTGGCTCTCCTTCAAAACTCACCTTAAATATCTCCTTTTCCATGGTATATACACCAGAAATGTAATAGTTTAAGGTTATCAAGAGAAGTGGTTAGTGACTAGATACTAGTGTAGAGACGCTGGACAGCAGTTTTTTATTCTGTTTCCATCTATTAGGGTTCCTTGTCTTCTGCTGGATTATAATATTTTCAAGCAAGACAGCTTTATATTCCGCTTGAACAGCACTTAGGCTGGGGGTTGTGGTCCATGACTTGGCTCCCAGGTGCTATCTTAATGTAAACAGTGATGGTGATGATAATCTTGGGTCTGTCACTTCAGTGCCTCTCCTAACTCAGCCTTTGAAAAAGATGGGGTAGGGAACCCGCCAACCTCCTTGGGAGGATTATTAGCAGTGAATCCTACAGGAATGTGGTGAGCTCTTCAGTGCCGCTCTCTGCGAATGCTGTCAGGTTGCATTAGGAGCTCCCTTTCTCTACTCAGCCTCAGAGAGTCATGGTGAGGGGTTTTTTTTGCTGCTTGCAGTGAAAGGATTAAAAATTACAGTAGTGGCAGGGTGGCCATCCTCTGTCCTTCACACTTACTTGGTGGAAGAAACCAAGGGAATTCGTTTCTTTAGATACACAGTCCCAAGATTTAATCATGAGACATAACAGGGAAAAATTCCATTAGATCCAAATCTGAGCAGGTATCTTACTTCATCAGGGTCTATTAATTAGGTGCAATTTACAGGCTTTAAAAGAAAAGTAAATATAGCTGGTATTAGTTTAGCATTTAGCTGTCTTAAGTAAAGAAAAACAACCTCAAAATAACCTTCCTTTAAGTCTCCCCAGGCTTGTCTACCACATTTCATTCTCATATTTACACAGGATGAAAAAAAAAAAAGCCTGAAACAGAATATTGCAGTGATTCAAAATCCTTTCATCTAAGTGTCTCTCAGCATGTTATTCACCATATCACAACAGAAATGATCACACCCCTCAGATTTAATTGGCAAATCCCATTGTTATGAGGCCTCAACATATACTAAAGTGTCTCTATTTTGCAGTGAGCATGCAATGTGCTATTCTCTGTTGAACACAATGAATATTTATATTCTACTTTTCTCTGGGAGATTCAGAATTGTTTTGTGGTAGCTGCATCCTTCAGGGCCCTTTCATTTTGTTTCCCATTTCAAGCCTTAATATTTTCAGTGATTGTGAAAGTGCATCTCGCCAGTTCTTTCTGTCACTGTCAGGCCTTGGTTCCTAGACTGATGCTTTTGGTATCTTTCTGGAAAAAAAGCCCTTTTTCTTTGATATTGTTGTTTAACATAACGAGAAACTGGAAGGTGAGTGGTAACAAAAACAAAAGCCATCTTAAAAAGTAATAATTTCTATTACATAGCACAAAAATAAAAAGTTCTGTGCAAAGGATATTGCCTCCTCCTACCGATGTTCCCATAGTGATTTTCACAGCTGTTCCCTATCGTAAGGATGGTTTAGGATCTTGCCATCGGTGTGTGATTTGTGAAGCCACTTTGGTAGAGTAAGGCCTAACAGAAGATACGTGTTTTACCTTAAACTAATCTGAGACTGTTTAACTTTCCTTTGATAATGGAAAAAAAAAAAAAAAAGCGCCATGTACATGATATCATACAGAAAATATTCACAATAGTCAGTTACATCTTTAAAGAACCTCTGTATTGTGATTGGGTATATAAGATTAAGAATAACTCAGAAGTCATGTTAAATACTGTACAAGTGCTAGAATAATCCCAAAGCTACCTGCTAGAGACAATTTCAATTTTATTTAAATTCCTATTCTTACATAGCTATCATTGTCCTTTCCAAGGAATACAAGGTTTTACTATTGATTTTACGGGTGGGGTTGTCAAGAGTATCTGTAAAGCTTCAATTGATTTAATGTCAAAGTCCAAATACCACATTACTCCTCTGGAAATCTAATTAATTGTAATATATGCCATTTTAACATATTTGTAGTGAATGTTCTTAACCAATACTTGTAACAAATAGTTTAGCTGCATTTCCCAGGGTAATAGAAATGAGGTTGTCATGATAATGGTAAAGAACGCTTTCTTATTTGGCTCAGGATTTGCAATGAATATGAGTTTTATTCTTGCGACTACCTACAGATGGAATTATATCTGGATACTACATATTCACAGCGTCTCTTTTCACATGGATTGCATCTTGCTAGGCTGTTTACAAAATAGTATTTGTATGTAGTAAACCTACTCTCCAGTTAACTGGAATGAAAGCAGCAAGACAATAATTTGCGAATATATTTGATAGAGTCAATTCTGGAGGAAAACTGTCAAAACTGAAGAAAAATGTAAATAAAGATAGTTGGCAGGGGTCAATGTCTCCACATCAGTGTTGTGGAATCTTATGATACAGGAACTGGAATGTTTTTGAAAGGTAGTCAACTCGCTTCAGGTTAATGTGTAAATATAATGTAGACCATTGGTTTTTGAGACTTATTAGAGAAAAAAAAAACACAGTAAGTATTTGTGTCAGAATCCTTGTTTCAAAGTGAAACCCTTAAATTAGTGCCTCAGTAGAAATTTGTAGCCTAATAATTTTTGTGATGGCAGTTGTCTAGGGACATTTGATGTGTAATAATAACATGGTTGTAAATGCAAATTTTTGAGATCCCTGCTCCTGGAACTCTTTTGCACTGTAGACTACATGTCACTGTACTTTCTAAAGTATCAAAGTTGATCTTTTAGATTATCTATTTTCAGTTGTTAAAATAAATTTTCTTTTTTGCCACAAAGTTAATTGTGAGTAGGTTTTTAATGGCACTGAAGAATGTGATTTGAAATACTCTGAGGCAGAATGTACTATGCTTAAAAAAAATAATAAAACATTTAGAAGATTTAGAAATGTTTTTTCAGGCTGTTGCATCTAAATGGCATGCTGAAATCCCACAGGCAATTAATGGTGTTGTCTGCCCACTTCTCATGGGATGCTTTGAAAATGTACACCTCTGGCATAATGATGCAGAGATACAATAGCATGCTGTCATCATCAATAATGTTTATTTTTCCTTCAGAGTTGATCATACATACTGACAATTTAATGATTTTTCTTGGAGACTCCAGACTGGTGGAAACTATGTATGTATTGTTTAGTTACCTCATTTGGAAGATGGCTGCATACATCAATATTCATTACCCTGCATGCAGCAGACACCCAACATTAGCTTTGGTTGGGAAAACTAGTTTCCTTCTTTTGACCAATACAAATTACAACGGTTGGAGGGGTGGCCAGGAGGGAAAAATACTTAGTTGCAATGTAGTTACTTTGAAATGAATGCCCCGACCCCGCAGTACTCTGAAATGGATTCCTCCGTTTGCACGGTTCTTGGGTGTAACCCATCCTGATTGCCTAAAAGCCCGCTGGTGAGAACGGAGCTGTACTGGTGAGAACGGAGCTGTACTGCTGTGACCATCATTGCTGCTGCACTTGGTTAACAAGTCACTCATGACTTCAACAGGTGCTTTTACTTTTTGGCCAACGGGAAGTTTGTGAACCAACTTTTCTCTTCCCAGTAACAATTAATGAAGTAAAAACAACTGAAGCAGATCTTTTCCTGTTTATGAAATAGAAGTGATTTTCTATTAATATGACCACATGTGCCACATCTTTTTGTTTCTTTGTGGTTTTAATCTCTCTTTTTCTAAATAACATCATCAGGCCCATCAAAATCTTTTGATTTTTTCCATATTGAAACAAGGTGGCTTTAAAATAATGCATATGGAATTTCAAATGAAATGTAGATCTCATTTCCATATCACTGTTTTGTTTACTCTTTTTTTTTTTTCTTCAGAAAACAGTCAAGGAGTCATTATATTTTCCAGCAAGCTGTCTTGTACACCCTGAAGGGAATATTATAAGATTAAATGCAGAGTAGCATTCCTCTAGCAAGGTGAATGTTTCTCATTACAGAGATCCCTAGTTGATCTCCTAAATATAATTCCCTGTAATAATGTGAAACTTCTGAATTATTTATTGTTTCATATTAGATCAGGTATAATTTCTGAAAATAAATTTATTGTCATGAGCAAATCAGCTTATGAAGGTTATCTATAACCGTGGAATGAAAGAGAACAGATGCTGTGTTTTGCAAGACTATCTATGGTAGCTAGTTTTTGGCTTTTAGGAGGAAGCTCTAAATGTGGATTTAAAAATTGATGAACCATGATTCTGTTAATGTGCGGGCTTGGAGTCATAACACTCTGTGTCTTTACTATTTTAGTCGTTTGAATAAAAACATCTTTGAAGATCCATGACTGTCTGTGACCCTCTCCGCCCGCCCATCTTACAAGGGTCGCCTGGGCACTCAGAGGTGTAAGGGACAGTGCCGAAAGTTAACTCGTAGTACGGTACTCCTAGTGCGTGAACCGCAGGTGACGGCGCTGCTGGTGGTACTTCACAAACCAGTGAGGTGCCCGGGAACTTTCAGTTGAGTCTTTTCAGAAATGACGGGTGTCTTTTGCTCCACACAGTCCACACTCCTCCAGATGTAGAATGCAGTGGGTCAACGTGTCCCGAGCTCTGGCTCCATCAGACGTTTCCTTGCCTTGCTGGTGCTCCTTCTGCCATGGTCTTTGACGTGGTCTTTCTCAGGTGGTTGTTCCTCACGGCAGTTCCTCTTCAGTGCTGGATCTCTTTCGAGTGCAGCTGAAATAACAAAGGGGAAATATTGCTGAGTGTCAGGGCATGTCCACAGAGGGCACTGGTCTTGATGAAGATGGAGGTTCCCATTTAGCTCCTCCTGGTGACAGCAGTCAAGGTGCATAGGGAAATTTAGGCATTGGAGGGAGCATCTTTATGATGGGTTCAAACTTCTCTCTTGTTTTTCCTGTCTCTGCTTTTTTCTAATATGTTCACCCTCTGTTTGTGTTTTGCTGTATGTTTTTGGTCTCCCTGTGCTCGAGGAACGGATGAGCGAGCAAACTGTTTGGCTCCCATTTACCGGGAAAGGTGACAAGTTTTGGGTTCTTTTGGCAGAAATAGAGACCTCTTTCTGTACATGTCTCGGCACTAGAAGCTTGCATTGTATTGTATCTTCTCAGGGCGTTCCTCGGAAGTGGTTAATAGCTGCTTGTTAACAAGTCACAAATACAACTGTGTTTCAGCTCATTAGTAAAATAAACAATGGTGTGCAAAATCAAACTGATTTGGGACTGACACACAGCACTGAGAAACCTATAAAAACTCTTCCGCAGAATTACTCTGTCCACAAAACCTTGACTATTTTGCAGATCAGGCATTTACTGTTGTATATCTGAACAGACACTTAGGAAAAAATGTTAACTGTGTTAGACTGAAGGACTCAGCAGGTAAAGTGTCTGTCTCCTGTCTGGGACAGAGGTTTAAGTCACAGTTGAAGTTTCAATTAACAGGACCTCATGGTTTCCTGCTGTGACACTAATGGATAATGGTTCACATTAAAAAGAACTAAACGTAATTTAGCACATTTTGGTGCAGATGGCTGTCTATGTTGAAGAGATGGCCACCTGGTGACTGTATTATTTTTCACCCCTGAAGAATGGTTGCTGAGGTCAAGTCTTCAATCATTGGCAGGGATGTGGAGAGGCACTTGCGCTGTGACTCTGTGTGCCACCTGGCCTGTCTAATTAAGGACTACCATTTTCTGCTTTGATAGCCCCTCTGCCTGGGTATAAACAAAATTCAGTATGATTACAAACATCCCAAACTAGTTGAATGCTTTCTGAATCTGAGAAGGCAATTCAAGTGGTGATTTTTAGTTTTGTTCATTCTGTTTTGTAATTAAAAATACAGACGTGAAGAAAAAAAATGTTTTCTTCTGCTCCTGCCTTGAAGTATACTTGTGGGAATTGATATAAAATTGAAATCATGCCTGAATCATTGCAGCTGAGCTAGAGCAAGCAACTGCCGAACTCCTGTGTGCAGCAGTTTCCTTAGCTGACTTTTGAGTTGCAAAAGATACTTCCTGGCCATTCATGCAAGAATTTTGTTACAAAATGCTTTAATTATGAACGATTAGGTAGTTGGCTAAGACCAAAAAATGCATTTCTTCTATTCTTGTGCATCTAATTTCTCACTCTGGTAAAGCTTTGAGTACAAATTCCAGCAGAAGTTTACATAATGCATGTGAGAGACCTTTCTTTTTAATATTAAAATAGAAAATTATAATTTCAGCACCAAGCTGGGAAATGATTCATTATTTGGATAATCAGAGAAACAAAGATGCACTGGCTCGGATGTGTTATGATCCCTTTTGTGAGATTCATTAAATGGAGCCCCTGACTTCTAGAATCCATATCTCTGTTCTGCGTCTTACGGGGATTAAACTCTGTTATAGATTATATTTCATTCAACCATAGTGGATTAGTTGCAGTTTCTACCTTTTAATTAAACAGCTGCTGTAACTAAACACAAAGTTGAATTATTTAAGAGTCCACAGTATTTTAGTCAACTCACAGTGCTTGGATTTTTTAATTATATGAAGCTATACATTTTTTATGAAGAAGGCTTTAGTCAGATCAATCAACAGCCACTAATAACATACCCTTTCTAGAAGGCTAAAGTGTTTTCCCAGAGCATGAAAATATTTAAAGTAAATTAAAAAGCAAGGCTATCTAAGAAAATGTTTGTCATCTAAATTTGCTTTGTGGCTTTTGACAAAATGTTTGAGGTGTTTTTGTTGTTTTTAAAAGTATTCTATTGCCCTGCTGTATTGTCCAATATACAATGACTGTCTCATTATATCCAAGTGGAAGCATTGCAGTAATGTTTAAAAGGTGGTAATTGTGCTAGATGAATGAGCATCACGCTCAGATCAAAACATCACGATACTGGGAATTTAAGTGTCAAAATGAATATACATTTAGGAGTTTTGCTTTGTATGAATAACTGCAGTGAATGCACAGAATTTCTTTATGACATAATTAAAGCAAATCAATCAGTCAGGTCTCTGTTATCAACAAGAATTAATTTGCACAACTGAAATAATTCCTTACACATGGTTAAGGTTTATATCTAAGCCATTGCTTACTTTTTCCTTTCTTGGAGTAAGAGTGGCTAAATAACTCGGAGTATACATGAACACTATATAACCTAAAGAGATTCTTAAAGCGATTATAGAAAAACTCGCTTGTTTTGCCTTCCATTGTGCAAGCTTATGCTACAAATTGTACATCTGTCTTTAATTTGTTAAGACACTAGTGGATGTAAAAGAGGTTCATGTCTTAATTTCTTGGTCTAAAATATATGATATGAACAGTAATTCACCAGTTAAAACGCTGGTGTAGAAATTCCTATGTTTGTGCACATATGTTAGTATTTCATGTCTGCGATCCTTACAAACGGTGATCAGCACAATGAATGGAAAGGGACATATGCCAATAGAAGGTTGGTTGTCTGTGTCTAGGAAGGCTCTTCCGTTAAAGGCAAAAATGTCTAACTCCTAGGTAGCAGTGATGCCGAGAGCAGAAGTGAATCTCTTGATCAGTGTGAGGAAAACAGTGAGCCACCTGAAAATACCATTGGCAAAATGTGATTGACACCATTAAAGCCAAATGGAAAATGCCTTCATTATACATTACCATCAACATTTGTGGTGTGTTCATCAGTCACAATTGAGTGGAAGTGCCCATCAAGGAATTTATAAGCTACGGCACATGTTATTAAGCTCAGAGATATTTTAAGAATGCTTTTGTTGTTACCAAGGAAAATAATAGTTAAACTTGGGTATTCTCTGGTTATAGTGCCTCACTTCTACAAGGCATGAGCAGAATTCAACAGTGAGACTGCAAAGAGTCACTGAGGTTTAAGAGACTGTAACATGCATTCAAGGAAGATATTCCCAATATGTATTAAGCATTATGCTTAAAGCAAGGGCCAGGATCAATCTTTATTTGGGTGGGAACAGGAATAATCAGAAAAGGAACAGGAAGAAGAATGTTAGAATAAATATGAAAAAGTCACAAGGTAGTCCTTTTTCACTAAGTAGATAGGAATGAGATAGCTGGTTGGTCTTCTTAACATGAAGAATGGCTGTAAAAGCTTTTCTTAATACCCAATACGTGAATTCCATAAAAAACCCAAAACAGGTGAAGGTGTGTAAATCTTGTATGTGTTGGAATTTTGGAGATTAAACAAACATTGATCTCTAACGTTTTTCAGGTTTAGTGTAACACTTATGTGTGGTCTGTAAAGATTAAAACTAGAAATCCAAGAGAACCTTGTATCTAATAGGAGTTGTAAACTGGACTTCTGATTTTCAGGATGTAAAGTTAACAATGCTGGACTGGGTGTGGATAGAGAAAACTATCAAAAGTAGACGTAGGGGAAATCCAGGTGAATGAGGGGCATGCATGAGAGAGAGGAAAAATCTGAAAACTCAGTGTGAAGTTTTAATCAGAAGTGCCCAGAAATAGTCCTCAGAAGGTGTCTATGAGCTTGTTCAAAGTCAAAGTTGATTTTCATCAAGACCGGTTGTGTATGTTTGAGAGAGAATGGGAAGAACTGTGCATAACAAGAATAGTCCCTGACCTTTGTGATGGGGAGTCTGATCTTACTTTGACTGGACATGGGCAAGTCCCTATAGTAACCGAAAGCCTTATTAATGTCACTGGATGGGCAAATATTTATCCAAGGTCTGCAGCTTGAGCAAGCAGAGCCGGTATCAGTTATTGTTGCTGAAAAGGGCTTTTGTGTCAATGCTAACTGTAAAGACAATGAAAATAGGCAACATTTGCCTCTGTTACATTTTTTAATATACTTCTTACTGTTCAATGAGCATTTTTTGCCCTTTTACTTGTTCTGATTACCTAGTTAATGCAAACACATCTATGTTGTAGTAAGATATGAAATAATTACTGAAATGTTTGCCATTATTACTTTAATATAATTTAATTTACAATTTAAAAAAAATTTTTCACCAACCTGGCAGACAGCTTTCATTTTTTTCCTCTAGCATTAAAAAGAAAATGAAGTAGCAGACATGATTGGTTTTATGAACTACATTCTCACAAGTTTATTTTTAATACATAAATCTCTCGGAAGAGCTCAAAATAGAAACTAAAAATCCTTACTTCTGTTTTTTTACTGGCTTTATTTTTTTTTCTGAAGTGTTGCCGTCTTGTACAAGACAAGTCAATAGGTTTTGTTTGGGTTTTTTGTTTTGGGGGGGGGTTGTTTGTTTGTTTGTTTTTAAATAATATTTCTATCAGGCTGAGATACTGCTTATTAAGTTTTGTTTTGGAAAGAAAGAGTTCAGTCAAATTCTCAAGTTTCTGCAAGGTGGGCTTTATGCTAAAATGATTGTGAAGCCTAATGGTTTTCATCTCTAGTAACCCTTACCGTCAGTATTCTGAATTGAGAAGCTCTGGAAGTGGGTGCATCATGAAGGTCTTGAAGGATCCAGCCTGCAGTCTGTGTCACCGTGGAATGACTCTCTCACAAATAGTATGTGTCCTGTTTCCTAAACTTCAAAGAATTATGAAGCTGTATTTTTCCCACCACTTCAAAATGTTAGTGACACACCTTTGCTCCCCCCCCCCCCTTCTGACCCAATTTTACTTTCTTTAGTGTGCTGAACTTGAATGTTCTCTGAGGTCTCAGTAAAGTTTAATTATTTCATCAGTCAGGGATTCTGTTATCTTTACTTTTCCTTGCTCATATAGTAGAAGCTGCAAGAAGGCAAATTAGAGGATGCTTCAGGACAAAAAGAAATAGGGAAACTCTTTTGGGCTTCTGCCAGAGGGCAATGACTTTATATGCATCAGGAGAGGAAAAGTGATTGCTCCAGGCTCAGTTATCTGGGTTCTTGACTGTTTAATGTATGATGTGTCTAAAAAGAAGTTAGAAACTTAAATGACCAGATTTGGAAAGCTTGTGCAGTTTTTTGACTACAAAGTAGTTTCCTTAAGAGAAAATCGTTTATCTGATATTCTCAAATGGTCCAAATGTTTTTCCGTGTTAGTTTGCTGATAGATCAGAAAGCAAAAGTAGAGCTTTCAACAAAGCAACATAGAAAATAATTTTATTAAAATTAGTTTAAATTAATTTCTGTCAAGAACAGTAAAAATCAATATATACTTGGAATAGTAAAATAAAATTATCATAATTTTTACTTGTGATTACTTTGTGGTTGGGATGAGAGAGCCTGGAGTTTGAGTTCAGAGTTTGAGGGTTGTGTAATTTATAGAATTTCCTGGCAGTTTCTTGTTAACTTGTGACTGTAAGCAAATGAAACCCAGGATCCTAAGTCTGAGTTCAAATGTATCAGTTCACATTGCCCTAGCATGGGGTGAGTCTGCACACTTGAAAGTTTCTAACTTCCAAGCTCAATAACCTCAACATGTGGGTGGCATATTACAGAAAGGTGAAGTTCAGTGCTTGGATTTTAGGTTTTTCTCATGTTGAAAAATGAACACAACTGGGAATTCAAAGCGTAGGATAGTCACTCTCGCTCCCTTTTTATCTACCAAAAGGGTTTCCACTTTCCATAGAACTAAAGGGAAGGAATTGGCTTTCCACTTGAAACATGTATCTTCCTCTGTAACTCAGAAGGGTCATTGTTAAAGAATAATAATACATGGATTAAAAAAAAAAAAAAAAAAAAAGTGCATTGGTGAGGATAACTACAAATTCAACCAGCCAACTATGAATTCAACCAGCCTCTCTGTGTCTTTTTGGAAGTGCATTATCCTCTGACCCTCTGACATAGAGGTTGCACAGAAGAGATCCATCAGCTGTGACCAAGCAAAATTAAACTAACTTCGGTGATCTTCTTGCAAGATTTCGTGTCTTGCTTTTAATTGAACATAATACCATATATGTGCACTTATATGAAAAGCTCTTTGCAGCATGGACAAACTAGCAGTTTAAGTCCTCAGGAGGTCACGGGCTGCTATTTCACCCAGCTTTCGTCAGGGACACGCGGCAGTGAGGTGCTTGTGTCCTTGATGTAGGTTTGTCCTGTCCTCTGGCCTAATCATCACAGATTTTAATTGTCCAAACTCCGACCATCCGCACAGCAAAAATGCAACTGCTGCCACAGTTGTTGTGGAAGCCAGAATTATCTTGACATTGTGTTACCTGTAGCTTGGACAGCGTGGAAGTGTTTTGTCTTGAACTCCTCCAAGTGGGTATGAACGTGTCATGTCTACATTTATCGGCTGCAGGTTTTGACTGAACTCAGTGGATTTTCACTGCAGTGGGGTTTCACTGGTGTCAGTGAAGCTGTGCCTGTGTGAACGGCTGCACGGATTTGAACCAGCCGTGTCTCTTGTCCTTTAGCTTGGTAGCTAAATCAGAGAGAGCACTTTGTTAAATGAACATTTGAAGTCTGTTTATTCAGTTTTTGCCTAAGAATATGTGCCTCAGTTATGTTGTTGGAATCCAACTTGGGAATCTGCTGTTGTGCAATAAAAAGGATGTTTGAGTGACCTTCAGAGTTTGGAGTCTGCATATGATCTTGGTGTGTATTTCGGCTGAGAAGGTAATTTAGCCTTTAGGAAGGCAGAGTTTCTCTGAATGTAATATTTTTTTTTTCCTCAGTACCAAAAAACTTAGCATGGATGTTTGTGTCTGCGCTTTTGGATAAAAAAACCCATAGAGTACAAACAATGCACATTGTATGGAATTTTTTTTTTTTTTACGTTTATGTATTTTTTTATTAAAACAGTAAGTGATGAGGCCTTCCTCAGTGTCATAAAGACTGCAGTGGCTGATGCTCAAGCTAGCTGTTCAGTAGTGCCATTAGGGTTAATCTAGTCCATCACCACAACAAGCATATTTTAAAAGGAATGCAAGAAAGAAAAACAAGAACGAAAGATGACTAAATATTGTTGGCACTTGAATAAAACAAAAACCATAGAGTAATAATTTCCTTAGTCCCTGCAGTCATTCTTGAATTTTTAATATTGCTCTGTTTATTGTACCTTTACATTGCAGTCATGTTGTTTACCAAATAATTTCAGGCCATTGTAGTTGGAGAATGATGGCTTCCCAGAGTCACATTTTCCAGACGTCAATATGTGGTAGGAGCTTCTGGCTGGGTTCTGTTCCTGGTTGATTCATTTGATTGTAGGCTGTCAAGTTTGGGGGATTTTAAAATAATTTTTTCTATTGTGAGGTTACAAATGAGTCATTTGGAAATGTTTCCCTTTTGCTGTTTTTAATGTCTGGGAGAAGTAAATCTAAAAAGGTCTTTATGTTTTTTCCCCACTCTTTTATTACCAGATCTTAGAAGCGAAAGCCCTTTTACAATTACTTTCAAGGTATCATTGAGGCCCTGTAAATACATTTAATCAAAATTTTTAGAAATTGTATAAAGTACAAGCTGTACAGACATTTGAAAGGCAATATCCTATCATTAAATTTGGGTTGTAGTCCCTTAATTTTGGCAGCAGGACCCAGAGAAGCTCGTTTTAGGTTCTCTTCTGTCTAAAGGAGCATCAGTGACCTAGTGCAGCAATCAGAGGTCCATCTGGCCCTGACAGGGGCCAGCAGAACAGGGCAAGTAAATAGTCAGGTTTCCCCACAGTACTTTCCAGCTTCCAGCATGGATCTTTCTTTAGTACAGTAGCTGAGTTATTTATGTTGTTGAAGGAGAGAACGATAAGGGCCATACGCCATACCTCTGGAAAAAAAAAAGGGAAAATTACACGTACATGTTCCCAGTAGGAGGAGATGCCGAACCAAAGTCGCTGACTGTACTTTTAATTTAACTCCATTGTCTTGATGGGAGACATGATGTTTCCACTTGTCTCTCTATTAGACACTGTTTTCACTTAGTTGCTTTTGACACTTTCTTCTATATTTCAATTCTACAACGTGTGTAGGCTGTATTTTATGCTTCTGCTGCAGTGTCTTTTGTGAAGAGAAATCCAAGCTCTGTGAAGATGGATAGCTGAACTGTGTAATCTCCCTGTAGCGTACTGCATCCTGCTACTTGTGTACCAGGTCCTATGTTCCTTGCTCAATTTTCACAGTTGTTACAAAAGCAATTTTCCTTTGACCTATATAGGTGTTTGCTTGAGTGAAAAGAGTTCAGATGCCAGATTCAGCTCGCTTGTGGCTGAGATGACAGACTGAGAATGCGATTACATTTGGGGTTGTCATGTGAGAAAGGTAGATTCTGATTTTGGTTACATATTTAGTTTGTATGCACTCCCATCTAATTTTTAGAGAAATAGATATATGTTAATGGTAAGGAAAATGAGAGTTAATACTCTTTCTTTTCTCAGACTATACATAGGACTGTGAAAATGATTCTACTCCAGTGAGTTTTCTGTTGAATCCACAGATCAGCGTGATTTGCTGGAATGTTTTTGACCAGCCAAGGCAAGAACCTCTGGACTGTTGGCTCCTCCTATAAAAGGAGCTCAGCATCCTTTTATAACGGTGAGAGTAGATGGCTACTCTAAGATCATAGCTGATTTTTAGATTTTCAGGCTAGAAGGGACCTTTAAGATTAAGGTAGTCTGCTCTTTTGTGTAACATAGGGAGTGGATGGATCAATGTGTTACCAGTGGCAACCCCTTCAAACAGAAATGGCTTGATTTGAGTTTGTTTTCTAGGCTGGAGTATGGTACAAAGCATCTCTTTAAAGAAGGCTTTGGGCAATTTAGAATTAAAGTTTTGTGAAAGAAATTATGCATGCAAGTAGAAATCTATACACTATGCCTATGTAATTGGAACAGTAACATAAAATTACATTAAAGGAGGAAGTTCATTATCATGCAATGTAATCAGGTACTGCAAGCTCCTGGTCATTAGTTTTAACATTTAAGACGGAGAAATCATAGTTCAGGAAGTTGCACAGAAAAAGCAATCTCAAAGAGAGCTTAAAAGTACCTGCAACTAATCTAGCAGAAAGAATTAAGTATTTCCCGAAAGATATTGTATATAAAGAAGTGAGCACTGCAAAGGAGTGGTGGACAACAACCAGGCGTGTAAGTCCATCATGATAGCAGAGAATCATCCCCAAAAGAACTTAAAGGTCATTGATAAAAATCTTAAAAATCAATTTTTTGAGTGTCATGGAATAACTGAAAGAAAATCAAAGTGTACTTAATATGCTGAGGTTGCTTAATACTAGATAAGGCTGTTGCACCTGAATATAAAGTATGCTGAAGTCTGACAGAGGAATATTCCTGTAAACCTGCAAATACATATTTAATAATCAAGACATGATGTTATACATTTACCGTATGAATAAACAGCTGCCACATAATGTCCTCAGTACTGCTGAAGGGAGCCTATGAATTCTTCTTCATCTTTCTGATTAGAGTGAAACCAGACATAGTCATTATAACTGTCTGCAAATGAATGCTTTTAAATATACCTGCTCTTTCTCTGGCTCAAATCTTCTCTGGCTTATTTTAATCTTTATCCATATCTTGGTCAGGCAGAATAAGGATATTTCTTTTTTTTCCTGTGATGGCTCACAGGTACTGGGGAACCTTTCAGCTTAAAGAGGAAGAACTGACCTAGTTTATAGGATGTTATTTATCTCTAAGGGATTTCTCCTTATTTGATGTCTGCCATATAATGAAGAATTTTGTCATAGATGCTATACTTTGATCATAAGTCACAAAAGGAGCATAAAAATTATTATCTTTTGGGGAGATATTGGAACTTTTATTCTTGTGAATAATGTAGGTAGTTAACAGTACAGTAACAAATACTGTGTATAGCAAGAAACTTTAATACAGGCTGTGGAGAACCACTGAAAGGAAGAATTGTCTTTCTCTTAGCATCTCTAGGCATTTTTAAGCCTCACTTCATCAATTCAAACTGCTTTAATATAGGTAATTTTCAGTTAGAGAAGGGCCAGTCATTAAAAAAGTATTAAGCATAAGCAATATTTTGCTTTCTCGGCTTTGAAATATTTTATGTGCTTTTCCTAGGGCACTAGAAGCTACCTTGGATAAAATCTCTGGCCCCAAATGTAAACACTTTTAAAACTAAAAATATGAGAGGTTTATGAGTTACCTTATCCTTATGCGTGAATTCTAGCTGGAAATGCAAAGAGGAATAAATAGAATCAGACACTGTCCTCATGATTTTCCAATTTATTTTTCAGAATTTGCTCCCCCTTGTTTTATTTAAGCCAACTCTCTCAACACTTTAGATAACCCACTCCTTTTTTCCAGAACTATCAGAACAAATAGGTTTGGGTCCAGTCAATACAGTATCTTGCAGCTGCTTCTGGGCACCCCCAGTTGTTTCAGAGAATAGTGCAATAAGTTGTCTTGACGTAATTCCAAACAGGCTCCATTCATAATCCATGAGGTTTTAAATGGTTCTGGGTTTTGGTTTTTGTTTTTTGTTGGTTTTTTTTTTTTTTTGTTATCATTAACTATTTTGGCTATCCCTGTTAGGCATACAGCTAGTCCACGCCCTCTCTGACTGTGATTAAATTACTTTTCCAAATAGCCTGCTGGAATCATAGCCTGGCTTTTGGCAGCGGGGCGGCAGAGGCCGTGCGGTTTCACGGCGCCGGTGGCAGAGCTGTGAAGCTGGTGTTGAGTCTCCTGCCTGATGATGGGGGGAGACAGGTCCCCGGAGAAAGGTGTGAGTTGATGTTGTGCCATGGACCTTGTTTCCTTTTACTCTGTGTGTTCGGGAAGAGATACGTCTAGGTAGGAAGCTTCTTTTTTTGCTACACATGCTAGCTTGATGTTTGAGCCGTGCCTAAATAGGAAGTTTGCTCCTGGGAGAATGTGTTACTTTTTGTTTGCCCAAGGGTCAGAGCTGTTGAGTGGTTAATGAAACGCAGTGTCAGCGGCACCTTTAGGAATGGGAAGTTTAGAAACAATGGTGACTCTACTGATGCATGCTCTCCTTTTCAGCTAGAACATGCTTCAAGTGAATGATAGCTATGGGGGAATGAGGAAAGTCCATTTTTTACCTGCCAATGCATTAAAGACTATGGCTGGTGGTGTCAAATGCACAGGAGCAATGGAGGTTGCCAGAAAATTCATAACCTCAGAAACAACATACATGTCAGGAAACAGTTAATATTAAAATGATTAATTCAGTCTTTGACATTTCTCACACCATACAAGTCCTCAAATAAGTGCGATATGGAAAGAATTAAAAGAAAGCAAAATAAACCACCGGTCCATTAGCACATGTAACAAAGGGAGAAAAGTTATGTTTTTATATTCACCTGTAACCCTATGAGAGAATGCCAGGCAATAATTCATCTCTAGCTGCCACATAAAAATATCTTCAACAAATATACTGTTAGCTTCCCAGAAGAAGACTAATCTTTAAAACAACAATAAAAAGGGCAAGAAAGAGAGAAAGAATGGTTGATGTATGAGTAATGTACAATATATTGCACATGCTGTATTTTAAAACCAGTTAGATCACAAAAGGCATATATACCAAAGCCAAAGTTTTCAGGAAGAGAAGCCTAAATACTACTTGTATCTCAGGCTGTTCTAATGATTGCTCAATGCTTCTGAAAATCAGGCAGGTACCTGAGTGTTTAGGAACCTAAATTTTAGTTTTTCTTGTATTTTTTAAGTATCATGGTCTTTGTAAGTCTACAGCTATACAACTATGTCTAGTTGACGCAGAGGACTTACCCGGAATCAGGACTCATTTGAGTTGAGCACTGCCAGTGGCCTGTTGTTGTGGTATTAGGCACTTTGAATCATAAAAGGGATGGAAATGCCCAATGAAGTGACTATAAATGTGTCTGTTTCAGAGACTGGAGGGTAATGAAAAGAACAAGAGAAAAAAGTCAGGCCGAGTAGGCATAATGGCAGGGTAACTCCATGCCAGACTGAACTTACATCCAGGAACGACCCTGGGCACATGTATATGCTCTCAGAAAATTGAGTGGCGTGAACAGCTCAGCTAGAAAACATTTCAGGTGCTTGGAGTACAATTCGGTTTCTTTTGAGGTATCATAGTGGTTTGAGTGTTTAAGATGGAGGAAGTTTAAGAGTGGGTACTGCTTTTCCACTTCCATTAATGTATTGAAAACTCCAGTGCTCATCTGTGTTTCTTTGTCCCCCTGACAGTCTGCTTTCCCTTCCCTCTGATGCAGTCTGTTGCCAGTCCTCCTGAATGATTCAGCATATCATCCTATTTTTCTATCGTCTCATCCTCTTCATTACTGAAAGATTTCTGAAGTATGTATTATTTCCCCCTATATTCAGCCAACTTGATGCCTCCTATGCATCAGAAAGTGTTGGCAAGAGTCTCAACAGTAAACAGGGGGCTGCTGCCAAGGTATTTTCTTGAAGATGACCTGGTGCCACCAAAATGTATCACACTGGTATGGTATGCAGGCATGCATTTAATAATACAGGTGTAGGATGAGTAATTATTCCTTAGATTTATCTGAGATATTTAGTTATTTTATTGAATACAGTCATTTGCCTCCAAACATGGAAGCATAATGCAATCTAGTGTACTAAGGTCCTTTGAAGCCATTTGAAAATATCCAGTCAGCCAGCTGGATTTATGAAAAGATGTGAAGGTGTAATATTCTTAAAATTTTAACCACTCGAACAGAGGCTAAAACTATTTTAGAACCAGCAGAGATTACAGCATCTTTGTAGAGGTGTACAAGGGGTAGATACATTGCCTCCAGGCACAGCGGATGGAAAGCACCCAGCAGAGGAATCTGGGAAGAGTAACCAAACTGCGTTTTGCAGGTATTTTTGTGCTCTTTGTTCCCTTCAATTTCTCCCAGTTTAGTCAGTTCTTTGGGTTTCAGGGCTGCTAGAAAGGGAGCACCATGTAGCTTCTATGTAGCTTTTTAAAACAAAACAAAACCATGCACCTATTTTATTTTATTTTATTTTAATTTTCTCTACCTCTGAGGTCTCATCTTGCTCTTTCTTGCTTAGCTGTTATTTCCTGGCCTTTATTCCTGCAAGAGAAATGCCTTAGTCTTCCAGGTGTCGCTGACCAAACCAAACGTTATTGGCACCCTGACATTTTTCTAGCAGCCAAAACCATACCAACCATCAGTGCTCTTCCTTGCTACATTCTGTGCTGAGAGCAGTGCCCCACAAGCGGAGGGTGGAGGAAACTCTAGTTCATACCACTCTGATTTGCACTATTTTCTTATCTGTGCACTAGAATCCCAGAATTTCTTGCTACCTCTTTCCCTGTGAGCATGGAAGCACAAGTGTTTACCAGAGCGGAGTAAGAGAGGCTGTGGTGCGGAGGTTGCATTTACGCTTTTACCTATTTAGGCTCTCCCATGGTTTCTCAATCTTATGTTTTTACCACTGATGGTAAAAATGCTGTTATTGCTGTGCCTGAGGTTTCACCCAGAGCACATGTGACATCCTTTTAGTTGTGTGGTGTTAGCACAAAGTGACCCTGAATCCAGTGCAGAGGCTATTGAAGAGCTCGCTTGCTCTCTGCTCCCTACTACAAAAACCAGCTGAGGGGTACATCTCTCTGGGCTTCACGAGCTTAAACAGATTTTGCCAGAGCAAATGCTCTATTTTAAGGTTTTGAAAATGCATTGACTTAAGGAGTTGTACCTAACACTGCTTTCTTCCTCACTAAGCGTCTGTAGAAATGCTTTTGTAAAGGAGAAATCTAATGATCTTATTGCAGGACTTTGAAAGATAATTGAGTTGTCTACCATAAACTAATGTCTCTTATTCACTCCCGTTGAAAGATCACAAATCTTTATTCAGTGTGAGCTAGTTCTTATGTAAATTGTAGTAAATAATAAATGAATGTATAGGCCAGCTAATGTAGGACTCTACAGTGTTTGGTTTTGAAGAATTGTACACACTTCCCAATGCAAAAGCAGAAAGGAGGAAGGAGGAGCAGTCGGTATTTCATATCCATGCATTGCAGGAAATAAAAGTTAACAGCTCTAGTAAAATTCATATGCTAGACAACTGTAGAGCTGAAGAGACAGAGAATCCCAGAGGGTTAACTCCTCCTCACCTAAGCAAAGTAAATTATTTGACTTTTTGAAATGTCTTCTGAAATGTAATAAAATCTGAAGGGGGTAAGGATCTTCATCTCATTAATACAGGGTCCCAGCAAATGTCATTTTCTAAGCTGCTTTGGGAAATGGGATTCTTTTCAGATTTCAGCGAATAGTTCCCAGTCACAGTGCATTACTTTAGCAGCACATTTCTCTTCCTTACGCATTACATGCAGCACAGTTTAAACAGTAGAGTGAGCTTATTTTGGCTTCATTCCTTTATATGAACAGAGAGAATTTTGATTTGCTATATATTTCACTGCTGCTGTAGATTCCCTCTCCATCTTAAATGGTAGTTTATTAAGATTAAGTGCTTTCTTATGTAGATGTATTGAAAGGACCTTTGATTTGGTTTAAATTAAATTTGATTCAATTAAAATGTAAGATAGATTGAAGCACTTCCGTGAAGAGAAAATGAAAAAGGCTCCATGAAAGAGAACCAAAGCTACAATAGACATGGAATCAGGAGATTGCTATCAGGTAGGCAGGTTTTGAAAATTGGATACCAGAAACATTACTTTCGATGAAGAGTCTAACCTTGTGGTATCTAAGTGGAGTACACAAAGAATGAATCACGTGGCTTGTACCCTAAGAAATTATCCAAACTGACTAACTGACTGGGTCAGATCTCGTTAGCATTCAGCACCACTGCTCAGGCGTGAAGAGAGAAAGAAGAAAAGAAAAGAAACATGAAAGGAGAGATTAAAGGAGGGGAATGAGTCAGGAAAAAGAGAAGGATTTGTGAAAGTGTTATGAACCTACTCCTCTTTTCTTTGTACTCTCCTTGGCCCACATTAAATCCATATATCAGGCCGCTAGGATGTCCTTTGGACAGGGCAAAAGAGGACTGCGTGTAGCTCGTCTGCACCGAAATCACTGCTGGAGGCCTCTGGAAAACTTGCCTTCGTACTCAACCTTTGAATGGTCTTTCACCTTCAGGGGTTTATGAGCTGCCAGTAGAGTTTAGAGCCACCATGAGCTGTGGGTTTGGAGCCCAAGCATTTCACTAAAGCAATCGTTCACTAAAATATTAGTGTCAAGCACCCCAGATTGTGCCAAGGATATGTTATAGCCCGGAAAAAGGAGCTGAGCCTCTCCCCGGGAGCGGGCCCTGACTTCCAGCCCTGACAAGGAAACTTTCCAAGGTGGGAGTCCTTATCCACTGCTGCAAAGCCACCAAGTTTTTCCACACAGACCATGTCACGTTTGAGCAGCTTTTGGTCATTTCCAACACAGGCCAAATTTAAATCAGCAGTCTTGAAATACGAAGTATTTTATTTTATTGTGAACAGTCAGAGCTGCTTAGCCCTCTGCAAAAAGTTTAGAAAAGTTTTTTTTTAATCCCCCTTTTTTCTTGTTCTTTGCAAATGTATGCTTCATTTCAAACCTGGAAATGCATAAAGGCTTTTTCATTTAGTGGCATTATGTGTATATATATATACATACACATATATACATACATATGATGTTTTACCGTTAAGTCATTGTGTGGTTATAAGTCACTATGATCAACTATGTATTGGTTTAGCAATACAATACTAATAGGCCACCAAAGAAACAGTTTGTTTTGTCAGTTATATATAAACTGTCTTCTCATTTACATAATTGAAATTCTTAGAAATGCTTGATTTTTTTTTTTTTTAATTTTTATTTTTCTCCCCCCAGACTGTCAAAGTTAAATATTTACATTCTCGGCACTGCTTTAAAGATTTTATTTTCTTCTTTCTGAGGCAGAGTCACAAATATTAAGTTTAATGTTAAAATATTGATTCTAGAAATGGTGATCTGTAAGAAAGCCAGTTTCAACATTTTGTCTTTAGTGAATTGCATTTAGGTATTTTGCAGTCTTTGTTTATTGTGTGACATTACATATCAAATGTAATAATCTGATCATGTTGCCTTAGATTTGATGTTTTTCACATCTATAAAGTTATTTGAGCTTACACAAGTTTTTTCTCCATGCTGCTTGGTGGCAGTTAATAAGGGTTTGTCCCTAATTTGGCATTAGGAACGAAGCATCAATTTAATGCCATAGTTTTGAAAATATATATTTTTAAAGAAACACAGGGGGATTCTGACTCCATTTGCAAAAGGAAAGAAAACAGTAAGATTCAATTTTAAAAAGGAGTCGCTAGATTCAGATACTTGGACTAAGTGCACAGATACATGCCTTTCTTAGGAAAACTCATAGCATGTTTTCTGAATGCACATTAGGAAGAATAAATAGACTGTGGAAAAATGTATTGGGTATTATATAGGTCCATAATATATAATGTGCATTTCTGTTAATTGATGTAGCCAATGTACAGTATAATAGCTGCAAAGGAACTGTTATGGTGCATGCTGCGAAGGCATATTAAAACAATACACAATAGTAATTTAAATTCTAATAAGTCCTTTAACATACAGCAGTATTGGATGCAAAAGTATCTCTATGATTTTCCTGTCTCAAAGGGACACGTATGTTTTTATTTCTGCAATATTAGTAGAAAAGAAATTATGAGTCTAAGTACTGCTAGTGTATGGACTATAGTATGTGTCTACATATTGCTTTGGCGTCAGGTAATATGAGTTTATTTTAGGTTGAAGCAGGTTGAATAATCTTTGTGCTTTTAATGTAAGCATCTAAACAACAGTTTCTGATAGTGCAGTGCTGTTAACTACTTTGAAGAGTCTTTGCTGATTAAAAAGCATTTGTGTGTGATTCTTTTAAACAATTGAATGCTGATGCACCCGTAAAATTCAATGCATTTCAAAAATGTGAGATGTCCAGAGCTTTTGACCTCAGTAAATGCAATAACACTGGATAAAGAATTTTTCAATTACCAGAGACCAAAACAGTGGCTAGCGTAAAGTCAGATACAGTATCTGTGGCACAAAAAGAAAAAACAGGCACTGAACAATGAGAAAGGTTAATAAAGGTAAAAACAAAGGATGTTATTTCCCATGTATAATCCTCTGCACAATAGTGTATCTTAAAGAACATGATGCCCAGAAGCAGTGATCACAAATTAATAAAATATCACCTGAAAAATAGAACTAGGGCCAAAAAGGACAGAGCTAATAAAGCAAAGGGTAAGATAAAAGGAAGGATTGCATGGGAAATGATGTTTGTTGATTGGAATACAGCAATAAAGATAAGGATGAAGAGTGTTTTAAAAATTGCAGAAGTTCATATCTCACAAAGAAGTAGTGTGATATTTTTGTAGTTCATATGTTAAAAAAAAATCTCCCTTTAGGGATTTACACTGTAAAACCAAAGAACTAATCCTTTTATAGTAGCACCTTAAAGGAAACCTCCTAATCCTTGTCAATGACTGCGTATCCAGTTATTTTATCAGTTCAGAATTTTTTGACAAACTCCCCTGCAGCCAGATTGTCTCGAAACAAGATAGTCTTGGATGTCTCGAAACAGGCTGTAGAAAAGCTGCCTTTTCAGTATGAAACACTGTATAGACCCTTTGAAAGTTCATCTAATGAATTTCATTTTATACTAAAGAACCGTTGCTACTTAGCTGTCACCTCCCATTTGTCTTGATTGTACCACAGCAAGACTGAAAGTTCAAAGGTGTGTGTCAGAATTTAGAGCAGTGTCAATTCTTCGAGCTGAGTTTAAGGTAGACCTCCAGGCAAGATTTACAAACATGTTTTCCTGGAGTTCACTTTTCACACTCTTCAAATCACTAATAATTAGATATATTATCTGTGAAGAGCTTAGCTTGAGAATAATTTGTGTAGCAGATGATCTTTCCTGCATTTGACCCCATTTTGCTTTTACTGCGTGGAAAGAGTTCAGTTAGCTGGGTCGGTGTTAAGAAGGCGAAAGATAATTTGTGCTGGAGCCCGAGTTCGATCCAAGGTGACATTTTGAGAGTCCTACTCTGAAACTAAACCCTATCTCTGTATTTGATTTCACAGGGAAAGTGGCCCACATCTGCTGGAAATGTGCCCTGGTAGTAGCAAGCCTGGACAAGAATTTTGCCTGGCTTACACAAGCTAATTGCCAAGCCCTGATACTTGCTTCAGTTTGGAAAGAAGGGAAGGGACTTTGCTGGTCTCTAACTATGTGTGCCACTTTCCCTTGCGTGCCTTGTCTTTCCTCCTACAAATTCTTTTTAACTTTTGTTAGGAGCATATTGAGGATATTAACAGAAAATGTGTCTTCCACAAATGTTGAACACCAAACAATCCTTTGTGTTGCCTTTTTGTTTTGGCACTGGGGACAATCAAAAAAATGGGACTTCTTGCTGACATTTTTAAAAACCCCCAAATCTCTTTGCAAGTTGTAGCTATTTCCTTTGTCCCTTCTCTTATGGCCCAACAGAGTTTTTCTGCTTTATGCTGCCCTGCTGATATGCAAGCTGCCAAGCATTACCACCTCTGTTTCTAAAAAAGAGCTGATATCACATATGAAGGGGAACAGGCAAGTGCTTTCTACCCAGCGAGCAGCAGAATGGAAAAGGGATCACCATGGCAGCAATGTTATTAAGTGCAAAGCCTCTTTTCAATCATTTTCATTATATACCAACTCCCCAACAGCATTCTTTTCCCCTAAAGGTGGCAACGGTATTGCAAGCTGGCTGCAAGGCACAGGTGCCAGGTTCAGAAATGCATTACAGAGTTAGCTTTGAACCCAATAAAAATACGATCTTGTAAGATCTCTGCTACAGGCTCCAGGCTGGTGCAGTGAAGGATGTGGACACGGTTTATGGGACTGGTGTCAGTTTACCTGACTGCTGTGTTAGGTGGCATTCAGGTAACATGGGTTTTTCTTCTTGTCCCGTGATTGTCAGTGCCTTTTTTTTTTTTTTTTTTTTTTCCGGTGAGACACAGCAGGGAATAAGCTCATGAGTGAGACACCTTAGGAGCTAGCTGCATGAAATGCACTTAGATTTCTCATAAAGTCCTGGAACTGCAATAGGTTTGAGATAATTACACCACTATTATGCTTGATTGCTTAAATATACGTTAAGAATTCATAAACAAGCATAGACTCCTCATGAAATAATAATGAAATAAACATGGCAGATGCATATTCCCATTTCAAATTTAGATGAGGTGCCTCCGAGTTCAGTTCGTCATTAATTTTACTAAAATACAGTATATGTAATTTGGCTATTTAGATGCAACATGCTTCACTGTACATTCTGGCCTACTCTGTATACATTGCCTGAACGTTACTCACACTCTACCCCTTTCTCTGTGTCTCATTGCATATTTCAGGAAGACTCTGCTCCGTGTGCGCGTGTCTGTTATGCTGCTGTTTCTTAGTTACTCTTGAGCGGTTTATTGGCTCAGACTTTACACTGAAGCGACTGTGCGACCTGAAGGATATGTTTTACCAGATCTACAGGAAAGCGATTGATCTCATTCTGTCCATGCTTCCATACTGTCAAAGCCTATGCCCAAATGGGAAACAGTGGGCTGTTTGGCTCCATCCCTTATGTGGCTTTTGCTCATTAATGAACTTCTAATTTTAGCTCAAATGATAAGAGTAACAGGAACTCAGCAGTTGCCTGTGTTGTTTACCTCCTCAACAGGTTCTACATCTGTCTCTACTTGATTTCTTCTATGGTAGGGGGTGGAATGAAGTACCGCTGGAATTTCATTTTGGCACTGCTCTCTGAGCAAGAGGACTAAGTCTCTTGGGGACTATAAAAGGGAATTTAAAATGCCCTTTCTATTGTGCTAGGAATGGCTAGCTATTGGCTGGGGTGCATCTTTCACCTAACGTCCTTAAAGATAGCACCATTTTGAGCAAAAAAGGCAGCAAATTGCATAACAGTACCACAAGGAAAGCAAGCTCAACACTGGTCAACGAAAACTCGAATTTGGTATTTCCATGTGAGTCTTCTTAATACCTGAACTGAAGCAGATGGAAAGAGAAAATGTACTGTTGTTTCTATCTAAAAATGAACAGCACTCTAACTATTCCTTTTTAATTCAAGGAAGAAATAATTGCAGTAACGTAGTGTTTGTTAGCTCTTGGCAAAAGCTTTTTTCTGAAAACAGGAACTGGTATTGCCCAAGGGAAAGAAAAAGGAGAAGTTCCTCAATGAACCAACTGAATTGTACCTGTTGCTCTAACAAGCTTTCTGCATATCAGTGAGCAGAACAGAAAAACTTACTGGTTGAAATTTCCTATAAAAAAACATGGCAATGGGATAAGCAGGTATCCATCACCAGTATGATATTTAAGTAGCTCAGAATGCTTTGCTTATATCAGAATCATGAGGTGTGGAGCTCACCTAGGGATTCTTTAGAATTACCAGTGCTCGAGAACAAAAATTACAGATAATTTTCCTTTCATCTCTTCTTCCCCATTTATATTTCAAGGTCGTCATCATAATCCCCTTGCTATCAGGACCCCTCCCTGTAGCAATATGCTAAGATTACTCTTATTTTCTTGGACATAATGCTATGAAATTGCCTACAGCCTTTTGGTAATCTACACAGTCATGTGGATGGAATCATATTTTTCCTAGATAGATTGCTGTCCATCAGTAGACTGTTTTTCTGCCATGTTGCACAAGGTTTACTGAAAGCTGTCTATGAGAATTTTTTAATGTGCCATAAACTTAGTATTTGTTTTTTGATGTATTATCATGTCACCTTTATGTATAGTAATAAGCTGTGTTTATTTGTCAAGTATAGAGATGACTTCATCCCATGAGGATTGAGAGATCTTTAAAACAAGTTATGGTAGGTTTAAAAAAGGGGCGGGGGGGGAGAAAACACTATATTTTTTAGTAAAATTAGCCAACTTCAATTTCACATTCTAATAGAACAGTTGCATCTAGTTTTCTACCCTCTCAACCAAAACAAACAAGTTGGTGCCACTATTCATCTGGCAAATATTCATATACAAATATTCAAATATACATATACAAATATTCAAATACAAAATGCTAGAGAAAGTGCTTCTCGTTAGTCAAAGCACAAGGAGTGCTTTTAGAATATGGAAAACATTATTCTCTGTATAGTACATTCTGCATCTATTTACCTTCAGAATTTTTTTTTTCTTTCTTTCTATCCTCCCTGATTTCCAGCACTGATTTCAGGAAGAGTACGTATAACCTTGTTGTGGTTTAACCCCAGCCAGCAACTAAGCACCAAGCAGCTGCTCGCTCACTCCTCCCCTCTCCCAGTGGGATGGGGAGGAGAATCAAAAAAAAGAAGTAAAACTCATAGGTTGAGATAAGAACAGTTTAATAATTGAAATAAAATAAAACCTAGTAATAACAGGAATAAAAAGGAATATAACAAAAAAAAAAAAGAGAGAAATACAACCCAGGAAAAACAAGTGATGCACAGTGCAACTGCTCACCACCCACTGAGGGACGCCCCAGCAGCGATCCGCCCCTCCCGGCCCACTCCCCCCAGTTTATGTACTGAGCAGGATTTTCTATGGTGTGGAATATCTGTTTGACGAGTTCAGGTCAGCTGTCCTGGCCATGCTCCCTCCCAGCTTCTTGTGCACCTCCTCGCTGGCAGAGCATGGGAAACGGAATGATCTTTGCCTTAGGATAAGCGCTACTTAGCAACAACTAAAACATCAGTGTATTGTCAACATTATTCTCGCACTAAATCCAGAACACGCTGTACCGGCTACTAAGAAGAAAATTAACTCTATCCCAGCCAAAACCAGGACAAACCTCATAAATAAATGGCTATTCATGTTTAATAATGGTTATGAGGCTATGTATAGTGCCAGACAGCATGAAATGCTTGTAACAGGAAAGGTTAATGAAGGCATAGAGAAATGAAGTTATTTGCTAATGTCGCACAGCTAAGTTTATGACAGAGGAAAGAAGTTAAAGTAAGAATGCTTCATTTCCTGTCAAATATTTTGATCACTTTTGGGACATTACATAGAACATGTTGCATTAACATTTTTAGGTATTGACTTTAGGTCATTAAACACAAGTCCATTTTTTTTTTAAAAAGGCACAACTAAAAGCACTCAGGCAGTTCTTTTGCATCCTCAGCAAGACACAGCCTAATACCGATACTTGTAATTGGAACTGAACTTGTTTAGACATATAGAAATATGCAAACCAAATAACTCTGATTTTCTGCCCATCAGGAATTGTATGTCAGCCTCCCTTCAAAAAATTCTCCAAAACTTGGAGAAAGAGACTACTTAATCACCTTATTGTGGGCAACAGTGCTGAGTTCTGCTGAGCGAAAGCTGATTGCACTTTGTTACTTATTTTGGTATTTATAATCTGTGGCAAGAATTGACATCAATAATTTCCATTATTTGTTGTATATCACATGTTCTCTCTCATTTGCACACACACACGCATGTGTACATTTGATTGTTATCTCACTCCCCTTTCTTAGGCCTCTGACTTCTTGCAGGTAGCAAGGTGCAAATGGATTTTCTGATGGTCTAATTACACCTCTGGTTTTGGTTCTCCAGTATCTTACCAACCTGCCTATTGCAAGAAATTGCTTTGAATGGATGCTTACCATATCATCGGGGTTTTCTTAACAAGAGGTACAATCCTCCTTTGGATGCAGTCACACCAACTTAAAACTTCAGGGTTTTTGTTTGATAGCGTTATTCTCCTCCTTATATAGAGAAATGTGATATTTGTAAAGCATATACCGTAGAGACAGAGTGCCTTCTCACTTAGTCTCCTCTAGCTACCAATCAATGCACCGTCAGAACAGTCCGAATTTGTTGTGCTAAACAAGGCCTAATGGAGCGATGCAGTTGTTTCAAACTTTTGTTGATGAAGCATTCTCACTTCATCTTCCTTTACTTGTTTCCTGAATCCCTTTAATTTACAATGTATTTACAACAGAACTGAGGTTACATGGCCACGGCTGGAAGCTCTGGGAATTAATTGTGATGAGCAGTCCTGTATTTGTTTTCCTTTAGAGCCTCTAATATATCGTTCTGCTCAGGTCCTCTGAACACCTCTGCACTCAACTTTTAAAACATGACTGTCACCCCTCTTATCACTATAACATGTAATTGTATAAAAGGAGTCTGACAGTACTAATTTGGGCTTTTTCCCTAAAAGATGTCAGCTGGCAGTCTTTGTTTAAGCAGTATGAATGCTAAAAATCTTGGTCTTTATTTAAATTTTAATGTTAAAATTAGACAGTCCAACTTTGAAGCAATTCTCACGGAGAAGTGAAGATTAGGTCTATGTCACGTGTAGTCAGATTGGTTTGTAATCTGCTGTGTGGCTTATAAGACAGTTCAAGTTCTCTGGTTATTAAACATGGATTTTTCATCTGGATCGTGAATTAACAACTCTGAACATAAATATACATAATATGTAGTATATATGTAATTTGTCCTTGGTAGTTAAAATTCACCTAATGCAGGTACCACTTGTACTGCTTTGCCGATCTTGCTAGCAGTTTTAGGAGGCTATATTGTCAGTTGTGTGGGTCTTTCAGAAAGATTCATAACAGCAATGAGGCCCGTGTTCTCACTTAGCGCTTACAATGGAAATTCGGTATTGCGGAGGCCTTGTAGTGTCTTTTCACAGAGGCATGAATTTTCATCCTGTGTCTAGCTCATGTAATGCTGTAAGCAAAGATTAATTTGACATGTCAGCAGCGGAAAGGATAGCTACATTTAGGACTATAATCTTCTCCTATAACATATTAATGACAGTTTTATATCTCTGTCAAAAGGAAAACGTACCTCTTAATACCCTTAGTAGTGGAGTAGGTTTTATTTATTTTATTAGTAAGACAAAGAACACAAGATGTGAATTGGCATTTCAGCCAATTGTCTTAAAATTACAGTGTAAGGGTATAATTGTTACCTTCAAAAAGCTAGCTGGACTTCTTAATGATGCCTAAAGGTTGTGGTGCCACTTGAAGCAATGACTACTGTGTCTTTCACTGCTGCCCTTTAGCATGAATGTAGCAAGAGGCCTAACTGCAAAAGTCAGAAAAAAATATCAGCGCATTAAATGGACTATTTCTTCAGTTGTAACTACTGGGGATTTAACTGCTGTCTTTACGAGACAATGGGACTCCGAGGCCGGTCAGGATAACAGCAGGCTTTCATTTGCTTCTTGAAAATTCTTGGTTTTCTGTATTACCTCGACTTCTTACACTAGGTGGTAAAGGCAGAATGCCGAGATAAAATCAGTTGTTAAAGAAATATTTACTTAACACCTTAATGAATCAATCTGTTTGAATATTTTAGATCAAGGCTGCTGAGAAGATTAATCCTAAATTGTCTTCAAGGTTTTTGAGAAGATTGAAGGCAATTTCACTTATTTTTGAATGAAATCTTGAAGAATGCTAATACAGCTGGCTGGAAGACACCAATTCCAAGGTGCACAAAAAAACATGATACGTGAAATCAGCTTCATTTTCACTGGAATGAAAAGATCTTTTGAAAGGTTTTACAATATACAGGAGCAAGTAACCTGCTGCACTTCAAAGTTACTAAGCGCTTAGGGCGTTCGTTTGGCATGAACCAGATTCAAGCCACTGAAAGAAACAGCAGAGGGATTTGAAGTTAGGTTTTCTGCATCCAGAACGAGCATTCTTAGTTTTAAAAGGTATACTGATCGGTTTTGGTTTTGTTTTTTGTTGTTTTTTCTTTCTGTATATTGTCTGCTTTGTTCTTCTGCATGCTGAGCATAGGCAGTTAAAGATGTAGTGATTTCTTGCTGTCCTCTGGTAACAGTCAAATAAGTTTTTCAAAGTGAAGTGTGTTCAGATGAATGGTTTTGCCTATCCCTCGAGGGCTTTTCAGGTTTTGTTTAGAAGACGTTAATTGCCACATTGCCATGTTCTAGCCATATGTGCACTATTGTGGAGGTCCATAGCAATACAGCGGCTTTGTTGAGGAGATACTGATTCCCTTTAGCACCTTCAGCTTCCTCAGAAGGTCCCTCTGGGCTAAGTTTTCTTCTAGTATGCCAAGTTGCAAATCCACAGAAGTAGCTGGAGCTCTTCACTCTTTTGGCCTTGAACCCGTTTCCAAGCTGTTAAGAAAAGAGCACCAGGGATGGGATATTTTGGAAGCTGTCAGGAAGCAAAAAAAGGCCCATCAGGAATCATGTTCCTTCTGTGGCTGAACTGTGTTTTTGCTAGGGCATGAGTAGCCTTGGGTACTGGATAGTGCTGGGAGCTGGGTAGATCTTCAGTGTGAAGCCAGTAATATCAACTAAGCTGGAGAATAGTTGTGTATTAGAGACGCTCATCCTATGTTGTAATTCAGAAAGGTGGTGGTACCCTTATGTGAGCTGTTATGTTTTTTCCCCTTTCTTTGTGCTACTGCCTTGTGTGAGAGGAGATGGCTCCAGAAATAAGTCCCTTGAAAACATGTATTTTAAATTCCTATCTCTTGTTTCATCCCTTTCAAAAATAAATGGAAAATAGTCAGCAGAAAGCTTGCTAAAACTTAGGCTTTCTATTCTTAAAGCTTTACCCAGGCTGCCTTATGATTTCTTAAGTGGCATAGTTCAGTGGCTGATGATACTACCAGTTTTGCAGGACATAACTTCTAACAGACAAAAATCTATTATATGGCTGAAAAAATGCATATGGGCACTGCCCTTAGCTGCCATATCTCTCTCTCAGCTATGCCGCATCAGTTAATGTTAAACGCCTGGTATTTTTATATTTTGTGTGTAAAGTGCTGATAGCAGAGAAATGCTAAGCTTATCAAGGTTTTTGTTTTGCTTTATGAACATCGTGTTATGTGTGAGGAAGGAGAAACAATAGGTCAGTAAGAAATAGGACTGGACCAAACCACGTTGTCTGAACTAGGCAGTGTCAAGCTTGGTGGCTGCAAAGTGGGGACAGGGTGTCGCACTTCTGCGCAACACCAGCATGGTACGATTTGGTGCGGCACACGTGCATCCCCCCTCCGTCAGAGCCATAACTGCACTCTCTTTGGTCCAAATCAAAGCTGGAACTCCACTAAGTTGCATGTTGCACAAACACAGAGTAAGTGATTTAGAAGAGAGTGCTAAGTAAGTATAAGAAGCAAATATGGCAGGAGAATGGGGCATGGAGGTAAGATGTCATCTGGAAAAGAGGTACGGCACGTGAATGGCAGGGCTCAAATAGACTCAGGCATCCTGACATCCACACTAACACCCTGTCTCCTTCACTGCTTTGCCTCTGAAAATATCCTGCCCTGAAAAATGGCAGTAGGTGCATATTGAAGTAATCTGTGCCAAGCTAGATGTTTCATTTTATTTTCATTTATAATTCAGGAAACATGTTTTGCTGAAAAATGTCTCAATGCTAATACTCATTACAAGCAGCGTGTGCTGTAGGATTCTCATTCTGGGCAGAGGAATACTGTGCTTGCACTCTGAATCTTTATTCCAGTAAACAACAAACTTAAGTCAAGCTCTGAATTGAATATTTGTGATTACAAATATGTTTACAACTAGAAGAGGCCAGGTAAATAGAAAAAAAAATTCCTTTGTGCAGGACAGGTGATGCTAGTGCAGTCTAAATATTCAGTATTCTTGCTCTGATATATTCTTCCAACTACAGTAACACCTGCTGAGATTATATTGGATTCTTATTTTACAATATCCTTGTTCTAAATTAATTACCTATCTGTAATCAGTCAACCATGGCTGCTGTTTGTAAACAACATCTCCTGTACAACTCTGAACACGTGAATTAATGCCAGTTAATTTCTAGTTATATTATTTAAGAGACAGAATTATAGTTGGGACAGTAGTATCTCTTGCTGTCTTTATGAATAGTCTCTTGTGATCCTTGATGTCCAAGGAAATAAAAAAAGAAGCGGACAGGAGTAGAGCACCATCATATGCTATCTGATAAATAGTGTCTTGTGATTGTGCACCCTTCTCAGGAAGGGAAACTGGAGTACTGGGTGCCCAGAGGAAAGTTTAAAGCAATAATCTCGTGGGCTGGAAAATGAGCATGACGTTACACAACATGTAAAGGCTCTCCTTTGAGAAAATAGCTGTATTAATAGTCACATAATGATGTTGTCTCTTGTAACAGGTGACCTTTTCTTTTTAAGAATATGTTTTAGATATTTTGAACTTTCACATATAAAAACAGATTATAAATTGATTACTTGCTGGGATTTTTATTCCTGTCAGGAGATAGTACAGTTTGCAGAGGTTTTATTTGTTGCTGCTTCAAAAGAGAGACAGCGTTTTAAATGGGGCCGTTGCTATCTAGTAAGTCCAAAATGTGATCTCTTTGGACACAGCTGGATCCTGGAGGAGAAAGCACTGCTGGAGAGCCAGCCAACAAATGAGGCTGTGAGAGGACGGCTCCCCCTGGGACCTACCCAGGACAGCGAAAGCAGGAGAAGCGTTAGGCCGTGTCGTGTTAAGAGACTCCTAGAAGGAGATGAAGCGGGCTTGGGATGGGGAGGAAAATCAGTAAGAAACAAAGCCTTACTGCTGAGGATGCACAAATAATGGAAAGGGACCACACAAGGTAATGAAAAGGAATATATATACGTATGTATATATAATTGTAAAAAGCCTCGTTAAGATGCTGGACTTTATTGTCATGCCGCCAGTAAAAAGCACACTTAGAATTCAAAACGGTCCTCTTGCCAGCAGAAATGAACTGTGCTCTGGAACAATTAGACCAGGCTTTTGTGTTTAGTATTTACAAGGCTGAATTAAGCTGCAGAATTAATGCTTTAGCCTTTTACCTTCTGGTAGATTGGTCTAAAATCATTGCTGGGTCTGTACTTTTTCAATATTTTTTTTTTTTTTTTTTTTTTTCCCTGACTGGGTAAAAACGAGGTGAGAGGTTTGCTTTGTAAATGCCAGTCTCCATATATTCAGCTCACATTTGTACT
Organism: Aviceda cuculoides; assembly: GCA_035590195.1. Lineage (NCBI taxonomy): Eukaryota > Metazoa > Chordata > Aves > Accipitriformes > Accipitridae > Aviceda > Aviceda cuculoides. The sequence continues at coordinate 14,786,388 of JAVJGG010000037.1, read as the reverse complement.
ATTGCCCGTCAAGATGTCTAAGACCGGAGAAACATCATTGTCACCATCTGAGACCAGTGATGGGTCATGTAGCGTGGTTGGTTCCTTTGGAGACATCTTCCTTTCCTGTCTTCAGAGAACATTCTGCAGTCGCCTCTTATTCTCATAAGCATTAAACACCCTTCTGATTCTCTATATTTTGAGGAATGTTCTTCTTATAAAGGGTCCAGAAATATGATTATCTGAATAGAAACCATGTATAGAGACATACAAACCTGTGCAGAAAGGCAGATTTATTTCTTGTGACTCGCTTGAGCCATAATATTAAGTGGATATCCTGTTAAAGTCAGGAATAAAAGAGGGATATGAGTCTTTCCCTGAGAAAGAGGGGGAGGAGATGTAGGGAGAACTGATCCTGACAAACCGAGGATAAGGCTCATATTCTTTCTTGTTCTTATTTAAATTAAAAATAATTTGGGAAACAAAGTTTGAACTAGGCCATTGTGTGACTATTGTGTTAGACACAGAATTGTGTGGCACCTATTTTACTCACAGATAATAAATTATTCCTGTAATATTGTGAGTTTTAATTTAATACATATGTCCAAATAAAAAATTATTTTCAAAGAATATGTTAGGCGTGTTTTGAGTTATGTACATCTTTATTTAATAGGTGTAGATATATTTGCATGTGTGTATTTTCCTAGACAGGCCTATTCCCTAGTTCACTGACAAGGTATTCTTTTTCATCAGCCTTTAATATGCTGACACATATGTATCCCTTGCCCTATGCAGCAGTTGAGTTGTTCTATCTAAATGTAAAGAGTTTTCCTGGCTAGAATACAGTGTACAGGATGAGCTAAGTCTCTTGGGTCTTGCTCACAATCATAAGCTGAGACTGATAGCATTTTGCAGATGGTGCTTGGATGGACAAAAGAAGCGAACATATACAGATCTAATGAACGCGCTGAATTGGTTTCTGTTCAGCATTTCTCACTGGACTACCAGAGAAAGGAAATTAAATCAACTCACGACAGCTATCTTGCACATCTCACCTGGGAAGGTATGCATGAGGTAGGACAGGCACTGCTTAACATTAATCAGTCTCCTGAAGTCATTACATTCATGAGGAAATGTAATTCACATGTGATTACTTTTTAATTTACTCTGTAATCACATTCCAAGTGAACAGGGCAAGCTTAAAATGAAATTTAAAAGTCAAATACTGCTTTGTATTAAGAATTCACAATTTTTATATGCACTTAGGTTAATAAAGATTTTACTATAACCATTTGTGACTGAACATATAATTTTTAGATAGAAGCTGGTGCCATACTTTAGATAAAATGTATTTGATTTTTGTCCAAGCATCGTAGTGGACCCTAGGAGTTTCAGGATTATGTTTCATACTAAATTTTCATCTTGTTTAAACTTTCTTTTTTTATAATAGAACAAAACAAAATGGCTGTATCCCAGATCTCAGTTTGCATGAATTAATGCATTTTTAATTTCTGTTTTGCCGTTGAGACAAATTATACGTTTGTTATATCCATCATCAGGAAAGGCAGGCAGATTTTGTAATAACGAAACAGTTTATAGATGAGAAATGTGGACGTACAATCGCTTCATGGTTCCTCAAGAGTTCCTTGAACTTTTGTTTTGATCCTAATTTCAGTGAATCAATTATGAAATTTCATGTATGTCATAAATGGAGCTTCGAGCTTTTCAGAATAACAAAACCCCTTGAAATGATCTAAACTTTTTGGTCGTTCTTAGCTCTGTGCTTATCACTTTGATTTCTACAGAATTGTAATTTAACACGAAGTGGTCAGAAGATAGTTCAGTCTTACTGCATCTGAGTATTGCAAGCTGGAAGGATGTCTGCGGTAAATTAAAGCCAGTTTACCTTGGTTTAGTATAAAAGGCAAAGTGAGTTCGTTCATGTAACACTGGATTTTTGTTTCGTTGGTGCAAATCTAGCCCTCTGTTCCACCCAGCCCTGCCTGTGGTGTGTGACTGACCCTGTTATGCTTTCGCAGAGTGTGCAGAACGTGATGGTGTGTCCAGGAGAGCCCTGATCTTCTAATTGACTTTGCGTGGGGCAGGGGCTATGTCAGCAATAGAGAGAGGACAGAAACAGCGAATTCACCTCTACAGGCTCACTAAGCTGAGGACCGAGAGCCAGAGCACACACTGGCAGTCACTGTGGATTTGCTCCTTTGAGTTTTGGGGTCCAAAAAGTTATGAGGAGCACACTCCTTTGAGCTGGATATCAAAGCTGTGCGCGAGGAGTGGATTTGAAGGGTGCTTAGTACAGGAAAAGGGTTGCAATTATTTTGTTCTGGTTGTGTCCCCTAAAGGAATGAGAACAAAATTTCTTTTTTTTTTTCTTCACAGTTGGCTCTGTGAAAGTGATGATTTGATACATATGTTCTAACTGATCTCTTGGCAATGAAACACTATGCATTAAAAAAGGTAGCATCCACCTACATACAAATACACATGGTATAGGATTTTGGTTCATTTTCTATTATTTATGGTAGAACATTCCCTGCACTCTTTAATTATGGACAGGGGGAAAGGTAGGTTATAAATTAAGCTGGAGGAATTTCTGAAACACATGGTACTGTTGCCTCCACCCTTCATGAAGCAAGAAAGAATATTTTGCCAAAGGTCTTGTGCCCTTTGGTTTGCTTAGCAGCATCTTAGGAAGAGAAAACTGGCAGGTAAACCTCATCCTGTGGATCCTGGCAGGTTTAGTGGTCCTAGTCCTTGTCTTCAGAAGTCGCGGGATCCCTCGGAGCATCACTCGCTTCACTGGGCAGCTTGCACACCCTGTATCACTTACGACTGTGACTTATATCCCTCTGCCTTCACATGTATCACTTGTAAAGGAGGTATTGGAGTAATTAACAATATTGCTTTTCACTTAGACCTTTTAAAGGGAGGGAGACTGGCTTGAATCTGAAGATCTCTCTGCTGTTCTGCTTGCTGCTTACTAGTGGTTTGAGGATTTCTGATCCCAGAGGCTGGAGCACATCTGCAGAAAGGAGATGGTGCCACTAACATGTAAAATGTACTTTACAAGATAAAAAACTGTGTTTTAGTCTTTGCCAACATCAGTATAAAAGAGATAGTTTGGTAGTATTTTTTAGTTGACTAAAAAACCCCTAATTTTCCATTTTGAAGGCCCATGATGTAATGTGGTCAGCCAGGTAGTTAAGAACTGGTTTAAATCAAGATCTCCAGTCTGCTAAAATTAAAATTCTACAAATCCTGTGTAAAAAAGAGAACTGCAGCTGTGGTTGCAGTTGGACTCTTTAAGTCTTTGACTCCTCCATGTTTAACGACACAAAGTCATGATAGAAGAACCTTCAGGTCAAGTTCTAGGCCTAACCTCCTTGGGAAGTTTTACTTTCAAAACAGAGATTGTCAGTTAAATCAGACCCCTTTTTGTACACGGGCATTCTCCCTTGGTGTCTGTTTGTGTGACTTGTGCTATCATGATGTGTTACAAGCTTCGGTACTGAAAAACTTACTGTAAAAGGACAAGTAGAGGCTTTATATAATTCCAAAGCAGATAACCTTCATAAATAAGGGCACTGAGCATGCTGTTGCTAAATTACTTCTAAAATATGGTGAGATAGTTGGAATTAGGTTTCCCATGTGCTTGATCTGTGCCCAGCTCTTCGTATGGGTTTATGGAGCATGAATAATGAAAGAGACTTTGTACACTAACATCTGGAAAGTCATAAAAGTATATTTATCGCCACCCAAGATAGCAAAGCTAAAAAGCGCTGTAGACCTTGTATGAGTAGCAGTAGTAACCGAGGAGGTGAGTTTAATTGATAAAGCTCTCCAGAGTATCTTCTGAGCTATGTCTCTTGTCAGATTATTAAAATTGCAATTATAATCAAGGTAATTATTGTGGGGTCTTTTGTTCTCAAGGACTGGGTGAAACACAGGTCATTTTCTGCTAGTCTTAGTCAGGACAGCCCCTCAACAAATGAAGGTGGGGCGTGGGGCAAGCCAGAGGTTTTACAATAGTCGCTTTACTCGTCCTTCCTAGGGAAAGAGTTGGAAATCTTTTAGCAGTGCCCAGTAACATGTAAGAGCTGGAAAAAAAGCCACCTTTTACATCAAAGATAAAGTCTGTGAGTAGTTGTGATCAAAACATAATTGGAAATCACCTACAGTGCCAAGATCCCCATCCCTGAGACGATACGAATTACCACAGTACTTAAGAACAGGAAGTCTTCGGGTCCAGTTTTTTGTGCCAAATCTTGGTCCTCAGAATGACTCTGCAACACCCACCTTTCTTTGCAGTGAGAACCTACATCTGTAATATCTCAGGGGGCATGGGCGAACAATCACTTACTGGATCACCAGGGCTGAATCCCATTGCCAGCGCTTGTCAGCCCTGCTGCTACTGTGCTGGAAACCTGCCTTAGGATTTCTCCAAGTCCTACATATCCATATCAAAGTAAAATCGGCGCTTTTTTTTTTTTTTGGGGGGGGGGGGGGTGTGTT
>JAVJGG010000037.1:14759486-14781779 GCA_035590195.1 Aviceda cuculoides | reverse complement strand
TGGGGGGGGGGGGGTGTGTGTTCAGTTTGTTGGGAAAAAGGTATCTAGAATTGAAGAGTTTTTGAAAATATTAACAACCTGTTAATTGCAGGGGACTTAATGGCAGCTTGCATGACTATAGTACTTTTTGTTTTGATGAATTTGAAGCAGTCTTCTGCTAACAGTGGAGCTGGTGAAATGATCTCCAAAGACTTTCACTTTCTCACTCATTGCATCAGTGAGGCCAGTGCTACCCTACTCGGTTCTGGTGCTCACAGGCTGATGAAAAGTAGTGAGACTGCAGGAAAGAATAATAACAGTGAGTCAAGAAATGGAGAAGATGCCTAAGCGTGGAGAAGCTGTTGTTCAACCTGGTCATTTAACCAAAAAGAAGGCTGAGAGATGCTGTGGCTGCTGGGTGTAAGTGTTGTCATGAGGAGAAAATATTGCTTGTTAATGGGCTTCTTAGGCCTACAGAATAAGGCAGAAAACTTACAGGAATGAAAACTAGAGAACCAGCTTCACTGGTTGGAATTGTCCCACCAGGCCAGTGGCGTTGCTCATGTTTAAAGCTGAGGGTAGCAGAATCCGAAAGAATGTCCCACAGTTAGTTAAGAAACAAAAGCAACAACAAAATCGTTTCTTGCCACCTTAAGCAAAGATACTCAGGGCACTGAATTGGTGTTTTCTTTTTTTCACTCAAATAACTTTGCTGATACTTAAAATGGTCAATGAAAAAAAAAAGTTTCTGTGGTTGGCATGCACAGCTGTAGGAAAATATTCCTTAGATTTGATATGTTAAAAATAAATCATTTGCATTTTTGTTCTAGAATAACATTTTCTTCTGAAATCAGTCTGATTTAATTAAGCAAGTTCTATCATCACAAATGGAGTGTCCCAGCCTGGAAATCGTTTAGTATAGATTGAGGGAACAGTTCTGGTTAATCTGGAATAAATATGTGGTGTCATGTCAGGTGATTTGGCTGTTTTTTGAGTTTTGTGTTAATTTAAAAATACAAAACTTTTTTTACATTTTGGCATGTTGAGAAGTTACGGGTTCTCTGCTTGGGGTGTTTTTGGGGGGTGTTGGTTGTTTTTGGGGGGTTTTGGGGGTTTTTTTGGTTGTTTGGGGTTTTTTTTCCCTGCTTAGTCAGTGATCTCAAGAAGCAACTATTTAACAGCTCTAGACCTCCCTTTCCTGTTTATTTTAGTTGTGGAAAAATAGCAGAGCAGCAGATGAGTATGAATATCGGCATTTTCTCGAAGACTTTTGCTGTCATTCATAAGCAAAATGTCAAAACGTTGCTTTCCTGTTTCCTTTGGCCTGCCTAGGCTGCACCAGCTGAACTGTGCGCTTTCCAGTGAGATTAAGTAACTGCATTTCTTTTGGGGGCAGAACACGGTATTTTCTAATAAAAGACATCTGGTATAGCTGAAGGATCAGTCATCAGCTGACCTAAATGTGGGTTGGAAGTGCTCCTGAGGGGACACTTCTTTCTTTGGTCCTTTTGATCTTTTTTAAATCCTTAGAAGTGGCAGCCCAGCTATATAAATAGTTCCCACTCCTAATTAACAGCTCTACCTTGCGGATGCAGGAGTATATAGACTTTGCGAAGTAAGTCTTAAGCGAGGCTGGTTTGTGTTTACCTTTCATCAGGTCAGTGGCTCTTCCCTTCACAGAAACTCTCTTCTTGGAGGGAACAGTCACAGGTAAATGTCGAAGAGTTTTTTGAGAAACCTCTCTTCATGCAGTTAGATTTAATTAACCCAAATCTGCTTAAAAAGACTGTTTTCACTGATTACTCCGTAGCTTGGCAAGGTGTCCCCAGCAATAAGTCTCTCCCAGTAGTGTGACATTGCTGAATCCTATCAGATTTGTGTGCAACCTAGTTATATACTGGAACAGAGAGAGGGGCAAAGTTGTGCTACTCAGCAAAACTGTCCAGAACTAGGAAACAAAAGCTGAAGTGATTGATTGTGTGAAGATTTCTGCAAATGATACCAAAATTAAAACATTAAGCTAATGACTTTAAAGAAAATTGCATTGCCATGTGCAATTTATTCAGTAGAGAGAAAGCAAGTGTGGTTTTACTAATAACACAAAGAAAGACTGAAATAAAATTGAGCAAAGGAACCTTATTTCTTTCCTTCTTTCTCTGTCTCCCTCTCCCTGGAGCTTCAAAACTGAGCGGCTGTCAGAATTTTTCATCTGTTTGACCTGTCGCAGGAGAGGTCGGCACTGATCAGTGACTATACTTTTTAACAGACGGAGGGCTGTAATTGAGAATAATTCCTCTGCAATTTGGTAGGCAGGGGTTGTTTCAAACTGACTTTCAAAGGCAGTGCCAGAATGGAAATGTTAGAAACTCTGTAAGTGAATCAGTTTTTATTTGCGGGGCTGCAGATTTCTTTTCGGTTTTGTTTCTGGTTTTTTATGCCTAATGAAACAACTGCAGAATGGAAGCATTCACATGTTAAACAGCAGTGTTTCTTCCAGAAGTGACTTCAAGTGTAATCAATTTTTACCATCTCCTGGGGTGCCCTGCAGCTAACGTGAGAAGGAGCCCAGAAATGCAGTATTTGCTGATTGCGAGGGCTCAGATGCCCCGGGCTGGACGTGTGGCACAGACGGCTGATGCGCGAATGCCCAAGCAGCTGCTCTACCGCGGGCTCGTGCTCGGCAAGAGGAGGCACAGCCGCCAAAGGAGTTCACCCCTTCGGCACGGGGGGTCTTCGGTGAGAAGTAGGGAGCCCAGGTAAAGCTAGTCCCGGTGCTTCTCAAGCATAAACCAGCAGGAGCGCTGCAGCAGGGGCAGTTGTGTTTGCAGGACGAAGGGAACGGTGAGACTTTGTGGAAGATGGTGCTTCTGCACTGGCCTTTGTCCAAGGCTGAGTCAGTGGGCACAGGTGGAAGTGCCCGAACTGAAGAATTATAAGAATTGCAAGCGAAATGCACAGGTCGGTGTTGAGTGCAATGTCCGAACGCAGCAGGTAGACGGCAGCTGTGCCAGAGCTTCCCAGTGACTCTTAAGAAGCCCAGGTTGCTGCTCCCTGGGGCTTCTCTGCGCTGCACTCCATCTCCTCAGGCAGAGCAGCCCTCGGCCAGGCACATCCAGTACCTGGGCCAGTCCTCTGTGTCCCATGGCCACCATCTTCAACTAAGGGCACTTGGCTATAGCGGCCTGTTTGAACATTGATGTGATTTTGGGGTGGCTTTTTAGATGACGAAGTTACAGTATCTTCAAGAGTTCTAAAGGACGCATTCTGCTAAACACCAATCTATGGCTTTCTCGCTTTCTGAAAAAAAATTTGTCCTTTAGTTAGAAATGTACAAAACTTTGATGGTATAAACATTCAAGTTGCTCAATACTGCAACATCTCTAAAGTCCTTTCCTATTTTTTTTCTTGAAGTACTGTGATTTAATTGAGTTTTTTGTTTGGGGTTTCCACAGCAGCTTCCTTCCCTGTGAGAATCCTGTTCGGAGTGGTCATAGATGCTGAGGTACATATTCATTAGGCACTGTCTGATTGGACACAAAGGAATGTTAAAGCAATAGAAAGTAAAAATTGGAATGTTCAATTCTCTTTAATCTTCCTCCCAACCCCACTTTATTCAGCACAAGGAATCCCTTTCTCTGCAATGTTAACACTGTGGAGAAATTTTTAAAACTTGAGGTCATTCGAATACAACTAGTAGACTGCAAATTCAGAATAAGAAATATGTTTGTGCTGCAGTTGCATACCTTTACTGTACTTAGACTTGATTATGTAAATTAATAAGTTCAACTTGATTATGTAAATTGAGTTGATTTAGATCACAGCCTAGGCTGAGTACAATGACTATTTGGGATTATTTGGCACGATACAGTATTATTCCCTTCCTCTTGCCTGGATATGACTGCATACTCCCAACAGGCCAAAGCGCAATTAATTTAGAAACATGATCAAATTCCGCAATCATTACTGGATGTTGTCCACAGTCTCTAGAGACCACTGATAAGAACAACAATAGACTAAGACATGATAGTCCTCTCATCCAAAGTCTAATTACAAAGTTATACACTTTGGTTCTCAAAGGACGGCTTTTTAGCAGAACTTCAGCATCTTTGGCGTCTCTTTTTGCATTATATCTAGAATTTTACCCATCTTTCTTTCTTTTCAAAGCATGAGAAACAGAGGCTAAATGTATAATAACTTGAGTCTGGCGTGACAGTATTGAGGGCTTTATCATTGACGGATTGACTGGTGTGATATCTGAGAGTGTGTGAGTGACTGAGACATCGTTTTTTATCGTTTGTAAATAGGAGCAGAAAGGACAGGGAGGTGGTTCAGAATTCTCACCACTTCATTCCTGGTGGTACCCTCGGGACAGAAAAACATTTCTTTGACCTTGTCTTGGATTTACTTGCTTCCAGCAGACTCTAATTATGATCACTTTCCTTTTTTTTATTGAATAACAATAAAAAAAAAAAGAAGCAGCCAGAGCTCTGGCGCAGATACAGACCAAAATGATCATATAGCCTGAATAAGAGGAGAAGTTTTACTCCTAGAATTTGAGAAATTAGCTGAAATCACAATTTAAATATCTACCCCCTCTGGAGTATTAAGTTTCAGGCAGCCTTTATTTATGTTAGCATTTTGTTAGTTTAAAGACATCTTATCATTGTGTGATAAAATTCTGTTTTTCCTTAAATCTTAGTTTTCTGAATGTAATATACCATTTTTAATCTTTGTTATCTCCAAATTGCCAAATATTTATTAATTTATACCAAATTTCTTCCCTATCGTCAGTACCACTAGGTATGCCATCCTTCCTCCAGATGGAGTAATAACTTGAAAAACAACAAGGATACACTTATTCCTGCTTTTTTAGACATCTGTGATCTTGTGAAAAAAATTATACTGGCTCCTGCATTCAGAATTTACATATTTTTTTCTGGAATTCAGAGGTCTAATATGAACTAGTCCAGTCACTGCAGCAGAGGCATCTAACAAATGTTTACGTTGCCTGACTTCAGCTCCATCTGCCTTGGGTAGCAGATTGGACTCTGTGCTGCATACGTGCTTTTCCATAGGGCGATTCCGTAACCCGTTCCACAGGAACGGGACAGCCTAGGAAGACTGAGTTCCCAAGGAAGTAACCGAGTTAGCTTTCTGCACCTTGGCGTTGTGAAGACATTAAGATGTATCTAAAGGATAGATTGTAACAGATTTTGACTCATACTTCTAGCAGGTTTATCTGTATATGAATAGTTACTTTACTGTTCTTACATCCAAACTATGTTTCAAGCATCCAAATATAATTTTTTTAAAAAATTGATTAATGACTGAATGTAATGATGTGATTTTTCTTTTCATTGAGAAAGTAAAATTGATTAACTTTTTTTTTTCTTTTTTTTCTTGCTGTTTTTTCTCAAGGTTTTTGGAAAGAGTTAGGCAGAATTACTGTGCTGTATAATGACACTTCCCAGCTAATTCTCTGTGCATTCACAGAAAAGAGTTCTGCTGGTAATACAGACTGTTAGCACACTTTTCGACTGATGTAAATGTAAAAACAGTTGGGCTACCTGAAACACGTAACGGATGGAATGGAGCAGAGCTTCATTTGGCATAAATGCCAATTAGTAAATTTTTCACTTTTTTCATTTAAAAACAAAACAAATTTTGAAACATTGAGTTTTGTCATTTTCCTTTTTCAGAATAAGATTTCTTTCAAACCATTTCCTTAAAAGTTAGTTAATTTTTTTTTAAGTTCTGGGCTGAAATGTAACATCTTAATTTTGTCAGAGAAACCTTTTTTTCCTTATTGATCATCTGTCAATAAATTTTAATCATTGCTTCCATTTCCAACTGAAAATAATTTTAATCATCCCCCTCCCCCCCCAATTTTGTATGATCTAAATATCTGGCTTGTTTTTCCCTCTGATTTCTAATGTGTGAGAGTTTATTTTAGTGTACATGGAAAGGATATTCATTCTAATTAAGTTTCTCTCAATAGCTTTATGAGAGAAGATTTTCCTTCTAGGGTATATATAAACACAAACCCGGTGGAAGCCTGCTTCTGAGTTCCTGCTGTCATGGCAAAAACATTGGTAAATATAAAGCATACCATTTGGCCCACCAGTATCTCCAGAAGGCAGAGACACGAATGTGTGGGATGTCAAATCATCCTTGGGAATTTGCACTGCAACTTTAGCTAAAGCTCTATTACTTGTTCTAAATATTTTTATTGGTGAAGCTGTACACAGAAGTTTTGTTTATAGTTTCATCATCTTTATGCTTAAGTACTAAGGGACACAGACAAAAAAGAATTTATGTTAATCTTCATAAAAATCTTAGCCTGTGTGGACATACCACTGATCTGGATTTTGTGGAGGGGGGTGGTTTGATTATTCTGTTTTCCCTTCCCCCCAAAAGAGGCCTTAATAAGAAATGACAGCTTCCTTTCCTAGGTGGTTATATCCTAAAAGGGTTCCAGTGAGTATTCTGAAATTTTTTTCTTTTTTTTTTTTTTTTTGTTTCTTTTGTGGGTTTTTATAGACATAAATTTTAGGGGAAAATTTGCTGAAGTCCTGTTGCCACTCAGCTGACTTCACAAGTTAAGCTGGAAAAGAACTCAAGATACCACTTGAGCCATAAATGCAGTCACTCCTGTGATGCTATTAAAAAAGTCTCCGCCTAAAGAAATCCATTGATGCGCTATATTCTAATTTACAGTTCTGTAGCTCACATTTGTAGCTATCAGCACCAGCTGCCAACACAGTCAAATAAATTCCAGCAATTCAGGGCATACTGATTTATGATAAGATCCCTTAGAAGGATGCTTGGGAAAACAGATACTGAAAAAAAAAATACGTTACTGTGTATTGCAAAATGATCTTGTGTTCATTCCGTTTTCCAAATACGATTACCAAATAGGCAGTAAAAGTATGTCAAGATCATCTGCATTAAAATGACTATTAAAAGTTAAAGGTGTCAAAGTATCTTCTGTAATTTTTCCCTGCTGTTTGTAATAGCACCCTGTGAGGCTTGAAATTGGAATTGGATTGTCATCTGAAATGTTACTGTCTTCTCATCGTAGTGCTTATGAATGCTGTGGCTGAGAAATGTGTTGAAATAGACATTGCACTAAAACCTGCTCTTTTGCAGTACCATTGTGAGAGAGACAAAGGCAGTGGTAGCTACAACATCTCTTCCTGTTCAGATTCGTTATGAAGGTGTTCATCAAGTGGGTCTGTTGCTCATCTCTCCGATGCATACACCGAGAAACCAATGTTCACAACCATCTCTTTTACAGCTGAATCACCGATCTTGGTTTTTGTGAATACAGTCATTAAAAAAATTGTTTCCTAGGTATATGAGGAGAAAACAGTGGTCACAGGAAGGTTAGGCGACCAGAAGGAAGGTTTGAAGACCAGAAGGAAGGTTAGGCGACCAGAAGGAAGGTTCGAAGAAGACCAGAAGGAAGGTTTGAAGACCAGAAGGGAGGTTTGGCGACCAGAAGGAAAGTTCGGCGACCAGAAGGAAGGTTTGAAGAAGACCAGAAGGAAGGTTTGAAGAAGACCAGAAGGAAGGTTTGAAGAAGACCAGAAGGAAGGTTTGGCGACTAGAGCAATGTGCTGAGGAGGAGCAGAGCCCTGTGTCCTGAGCAGGGTAATGCACAGCAGGGTGCAGGAGGTCGAGGCACCTTGCATTGCACCTTAAAGACTCTTCCACTAAATCAGCCTTCGTTCCTTTTGACTGCAGCACTTGTAGTGGTGAGATACCCTGAAATATTGAAGGGTTTATACACATGAAAGTAGAGACCAAGTGAACCAGTATCTTCCAGTGTGGCCATTGGTCATGGCTGTCAGTGGCCAGCGCAGCGCACTGTAGGAGGAGGTACATGTTCCAGACCTGTTCATTACGGGATGAATTGCTGTGGTGATATCGGTGAAGCCGAGGCTGGTTTTGTCCTCTGCTTCCCACTCCATCCCCCCAAACAACAACCTATTCTCACGATGCTGCTTGAAATAATTTAAAAGATGTTATTTTAGACTTCAGAGGGGTTATTCCGTTTTCGCTCATTTCAATTTTTTGTTTCCAGTTTAAATCTGTTCTCTGATGGCTTGATTTCATGAGACAGACTTGGACCATTCTGAAATCATGATTACTGAAAGAATATGAATTTGTTGTCCATTTAACATGGGCAAGATTTATCTTCCCCCTTCTTTCCTGCTGCAGGGTAGTTTCATATATTTCCCCTAGTCATATCCATCATATACTAGGGGAGTTACTACCTTTTATACTAAGAAGTTGTTATACTCATGTATGGGATTAAAGGCTCTATGTGTGGGAAAGGCTTTTCAGTAGGGCTCTGATTCTGACTGAGAGCTGTCTGCTGCTGTTACTATCAAGTGAATAACAGCTGGGTTATGGACGCATGTTCCTGGCCTAATTCTGCAGAAATGGAGATAAACGTTCAGGTGGTGCAACTTGTGGTCATGCCAGTGTGTACCACCTTTGACTCACTGGTCACTAGATTCATGCCATTAAGCTATTTGAGACCCAACCCGTATCAGAGAGGTTACTCATGTGGGAACATTTGCAGGATCAGATTTTGTGTTTGTGCTCTGAAGTAATAAGTCTCCTAGGGAAGAGTGTCATTTTTACATGGTATTTTAGACATAAAATCTGTTTGATGTTTAGGGTAGAAAATTTGATTAAAAATCAGGAATTAAAAATTTTAGTACCTCATAATTTGATGGTACCTGTCAACTTCCAGCCTAGGCTATGCATTTCAGATTCATGGGATGCTTACTTGAAAATAAATGACAAAATTATGTAGTGTGGGTGGGTTTTTTTTACTTCAGAATGTAGCTTTTAATATCCCTTTATGGAATATTTTTACCAGCTCCTGATAACTATCAAAAGTGTATTTGTGTGTAATTGGTTTAACTGAAAAATAATATGCTAAGATGGAGATGTAAGTTGTGGTTTTCTACGGCAAAACCTCAGTTATATTGCTTTGGGTTATTCCTCCTATTTACAGAGTACTTCAAAACCGCCTACCTGATGCTGGTTTCTGAACTTATTTTTTCTTTTTATGTTAAGTGCATCAAAAGCATTTAAATTCCATTTACTGCTATGTAAGCTAACACTAACATTTTGTGTTTTGCAAGAGACAGCTGTAAGGCTACTTATTTTCTTCTTTAAATTCTTTTACAGTTTCTTTATCTGTATAGTCTTAGAATATTTCCCTTGTCTTCTCCACCACAGAAATGCTTCTGCTACCAATCTGACCATTTTAAGCTCAGCTGGGCTGTTTTCCCTTTCATCAATTCATTTGCCAAGAAAACATGTGGTTTTTTTCCACTGCACTTCATGAGATATTGGTGAAATTACTGACCAGGAATAAAAACTAACAGATTTTAGTACATTTAATGACACTAGAACATCCTTGCCCTCCATCATTAGCCACGCTGATCTTAATATCACACAACAAATGGTATCACGGCAGGGTCCAGGTGGAGTAATTTCAGCTGAGAAACTGCCCTTGAGCTTGCCTGAAGACAAGCCAGTTGTCCTAATCTTTCCGTGTTACAGCTGAGGAAGGATTAACATCCTTTTCCCAAAAAGTGAAATCATGTGAAAAGTGCATATCGGGGCAGATAGCAGCCTCAGCTGGGAATTACTGCTCTTCTCATAAAGGAAATCATAAACATGTCTGGGCTGTTCCAGTGCAAATCACAGCAAGGTGGCCTTAAATAATTGAAGATGATTTAAGTAGAAGTGTTTTCCTTTGCACTGAGATGAAACTGGTTGCTTCACATGCCCAGTCATTGCATCTCAGCTGAAGGGATGTATCTCACAGCTGGACAGTGGCTTCCCAAACTCTGCCCAAACAGAGTTTTTACCCCAAGAAAGTGGCTGCTACAGGGCTCAGGGAAAAGAGAAGCCTGTAGAGCAAAAAAGGTTCAGCAGCACTGGGATAATGCTGAAGATGTGACTTACCGAATACCGGTAGTTTAAAGTTCCTGTATAAAGATAGTTTTAAGCAGGGTAACCTGGTGCATGCAATGACAATTTACAAAGTAGCAGAAAGTCTTATAAACCCGATCAGTCACTGCTCTAATCTGCAGCACTTGCAATTCTTTCTCCTACATTTTCTCAAGTCACACAATAGAGAGCAAATGAGGAATGGAGCGAATGTGTCCTTAACTCGGGCAAACCAAAAGCTCCAGTGTCATTTCATGGTGATTTCACTGCAGATGTGAGGCAGAAGGTTGTATTTTTTTTATTATTTACTTCATTAAAAACATCCCCCATCTAACTTTCTTATATGCACCATTTCTCTTAACTAGGCCTTAGCTAGTGTAACAATATTCTCTAACTTTAATTAAAAATTAGAATTAATCTTTTTGAATTAAGCCTTTTAACTGATAACAGTGTAACACAACTGCAGTTAAGCTTCTCCTGCTGCTTTTAGCTTGTGCTTGTTTTAAAAAGGGCTTGTTGCAGAGGGACATAATTTATATGTATCTGAGTGCATGCTCTATCAGGAAAGGCCTGGTAATTTGATTTGGTCACTGCATTTCTGGTATGACCCGTTTTATCACCTCTGTAAATTCCAGTGAAAGGCTTTGCATTGGTCATATACCTATATTTATTGTGAATAAAGTATACACTGTGGTATTGCTCTCTAACCTGTTAGCTAAGAGCAATTAAATTGTACCCTGAAAACAGGCCAAATAATCTTAAAACAACATGAATATACCTCATTTCTCAAATCCGAGAGCAGTTCCTCTCCTGCTGTCTTACATGCTCATGGTATAATCTGAGTAATCTTTTTGGCTTCTCAGCCTATTTTTAGTGTGCTGTTTGTTTTGCATTTATCTACATAACAAGTGTGGGAGATTATATAGAAGAGAGGAATGGAGTGCCTTGACCTACATTAACTCGGAGCTGGGTAGCAGCAGCGTTTCTGATTTGATCTGACAACACCTGGTTAAATTGATGCATTATCTGTCCTAGCTGTTACTTTTTGAGATGACGCTCTGTGATCTTCCCTACCTGTCTGTGCTCTTCCCAACCTCAGTTGCGTAGGACATTTTTTTTCTGTGGGAGATAGTGGATGACCATTCAGGCCTGTGACCCTGCTATGTAGAAAGGGATTCTGGCTGATCCTAGGCAGAAATAATTTTCTTTCTCAAGTAGCAGTGCCACCTATTTGAAAGCCTCTTTTCTTTTGTATGAACTGTTCCAGAGCTTAAGACAAAGAGAGCTGAGAAAAGCCGCATAGCTCTGGCTGCCTTCCTCGTCCTCACAGTAGAGATCCCTCCGACTGCATAGGCAAGAGGATGGATGTGCACCTCCCTCTGGATTCTTCCTGGATCTTTAACCCTTTCTGATAAGGGCTGCTTGCTAGCCCTTTTTCAAATATTCGGATACTATGCCTATATGTTTCATACTATTCAGCAGCTGTCCTTTAGCCAGCTTTATCTTTGGTCATGCTAGTCACCCATAAACTGCTTTGGAGGACTGAGGGTGTCCATATTAGCTCTGCGAGAACCCTAGCAGAGTGAAGCTTACCACTGGTTTTATTGCCAGAAAAAAGACAAATTACCTTTACTGTTTATATGCTGGATGGGCTGTGGTCCCAGCCAAGGGTGAGATATAGGCAGACAGCTGAGAGTTACAGAGATGGATTGTATAAATGGCTTCTTTCAATAGGAGATAAAATACAGGTTTCCAGTTCTGGGGAGTGACCAGGTTGTGAGCACTGACCTTTAAGAATGAAGCTCAGCATTTCTTCTGCAAGTGCTTAAATAGACAGGGAGTCAGTCTTAATCTTGGCCTAGTTTAGCTTTATTTGCCTTAACCACATTTGATCTGTGTGAATGGGCTGTTTATTGCTCTTAGAAAAGACAAGGGTACTGTTTGCCTTGTGTTGGCATATCCGTGTACCTTTGACTTTTAAGACATTCGTAGTTTGTTTTATAAAGCATCTGTCTATGCTATTGGCACTCTTGTAAATGTAAACACTACACAGTTCATCATACCACATCAACACCCTCCTACACAGTATAAAATACTGCTCCATCTTAACGGAAACTCTCCTTCTCATTTCACAGCCTTTGCTTAAAACTACAGCCACAGATCGGCCATATAGCATGTCTTAAAGGTCAATTGATGTGGACCAAGGGATTGGAGGGAGAAGTGGGTTTTAGCATTTGGTCCTTTAACGCAGACCTCCATGTCTGCTCATGAACTTTCTTCACCCTCCAGAAAAAGTGTGCAAACACTTCTTCCTCTCCATCCCCTATTCTCTCCCTGTCTCTGCTATGTCTCGTTGCCTGCTCTTTTATTCCAGATGAATGCCATCTCCTCAGCTCTTTGTGTGTTTCTCCTCTTTCTACTTGTGTGACAGCTTCTAGCTCCTTTGAACACTCGTCTTTGTAAATCCTCCTTTTCCCTACAAAACTCTCCTTACACTGATGTTCTGCTCCTATCTGTTGCCCATCATTCTGTACCTCTCTCCACATATTTATTTTTGTGCTTTATCCTTTTATGTGCATTTAATCTGTGCAGTGAAAAATCCAGTGCTTCTCTTCCTATTGATAATTGTGAAAAAAGGTAAAAGCTATGGAGAGATGGGATAACAAGTTTGGGGATCCTCCTTGCCAGACTTGATCTGTTGACCTTTTGCTGGTCACAGGGACATCTCCTGCGTTGATAGCCTTGTCACTGACCTAGTTATATCCAATTCCCATAGTAAAGGTTCCGTTTCCCTCGTTTGAGCTCTGTCATGGTGCACCAGTTCTGGATAGCTAAATTTCTGACTAGTGAAGACCTTTGAATATAAGTTACAGCATGTGTCTGTATTATACATACCCACATTCTCCCCACTGCACGTTGCCCATCTCTTGCCCACAAATGCACAATTTCTTCTATGGCTTTAGGGAGCTCCCTCTGTCTTCCCAGATATTTCTTCTTTTCTGAGATGCATTGAAAGCCTGTACATGCTGCTGATTGTCAAGTGGCTGTCTGAGCCTTGGGACTTCAGTGTAAGTCAGCACTATTTTCTGTTCAGCCATTGTGCATTGGGCAATTTCTGGTGCTTTTGTTCCTTCTAGGCTGGTTTTGTCAAAGATCATCTTTGGGTTCTCTAACAATTTATGTCAAAAACTAGTCCGTGTGTCCTCAGGACAGGCTGCCCAGGGTGCCTACGAATACAGTAATCACTGCCAGGTGATACACACTGGCCAGGTGTGTATTTAAACTATTGTGCAATTGCTAGTAGCTTAAGGCTGTGTTACTTTGTGTCTTGCTGCTGCAGCTTCTTGAAAGATTTGTTACCAAGAATATCGACTGCTCTAAAAGTTTTAATGTGACTGTACAGTGTGCATTTTTCACCCTGCAAATTTCCAGCCCAATGTTCCTTACCTTATTATCCTCAGTACAGCCTATGAAAGGGTTTCTGTATATTAAATCCAGTCCCCCCGATCTGAGCTATGCTGTGTAATTTCACTGATGTTGCAGTCAGATTCTCTAATGTACACTTAAGGTGATTAGAAATAGTTTAGTGTTCTTTCTCTGTCTCTTACCCTCTTTATTTTTTCTATCACTGTTACCCAAAGGAATTAAGAGCAGAAACTGTATGGAAAGACTTCCCTTGTTACATCATTGCTTCACGTCGTCAAATTCCCTCTATAATGTATTCAATACCCTGTAATTATTCCCACCGTAACAGTAGGAACACACTTTTGGTAATTCCAATGCTCCCTTTCGCCACTAAAGTAACATTAGTTTTGTATTTAATATGACAGTATATCTAAGTTTAGTGTATCTCACAGTTTTACAACATTGGCATTCAGTGTACTGAGATTATCCATTTTCAGCTGCTGCATATTAATGTTGGCTTTGTGCGTATGAACTTCTGTTTTATGAACATGCTGCAATGCACTGTGCTGAAATTTGTAGATAGGCATAACATAGCATTTTGGCTATGCAAGATAAAATTTGAGAGCGTAGTAATAGCGCAGCTTTCTGACAAGCGTAAATGCTGCTTGGAGAGAGTGCAGCAAAAAAGCTGAGGAGACAACCAGGAAGATTTCTCCCAACCATTAGGGGAGGTCGGCAAGAGAAATCTTAATCCTTGTGTCACACACTGGTGTTCTTTTTCCTAGTTAAAAGAATTGCTAAGAGTGCATACATCTGCAAAGACTGCTGTTCAGGCTGTGGTTTCAAAGTACTGGTAAATATTTAACCCAAATCCAATGGAACAACAATTATCCTGTGATATCGCTGTTCAGAGCAATGTTATAAATCTTTCTCCTTTTCAGCAGCAGCCTAGTGGAGTCCAGTCTATGGGAGGGATGCATGGGTATCATTAGAGACAGCAGGATGTAAAAGGAATAAATGTGCCTGGGGTTTCACTTTCAGCTCTGTACATTGCTAGGGTTCTTCACTGCTTGTCTTCTCAGAAACTGCCTTTTCAGTCCTTCGCATGTGGCAACTGTTGCAGAATCCTGAGGAATCAAAGCTTGTCTGGGACTTTCAGTCTAATAGAGTAAATAAAGACCTCCTGGATTCCACTAATTCCTGAAAATTGCATTGCTCTTCTTGCTAAGCCTGCTGAACATTACGTATTAAATCTGATATCCTGGCTAAATTACAAGTTTCAGGATGACATCCTATTTTATCTATATTCTTCCTCCTGCACCATAATTACCATATTTTTCTTTGCTTCCTACCCAAGAATATACACAGTGGTTTTTTGGTCCTTGTACTGAACATTTGTAGCCACCCTTAGTAAAGTTTTGTAAGCTCTGTAATAGTTACTCTCACTGACCCTAGAGCTGGCTGCACTTTAGCTGAGGGTATTGTGATTTTTCTGTGTGCAGGCTGCAGAGCACTTGAAATGAAAGGCATTATGGAGATGTAATACGCTACTCAGAAATCTAAGCATGTCTGTAAAATTAATCCAGTTTTATTTTTCAATTCATTGATAGTGTATCATTCTGGCTATCTTTACTCCACCTGTATTTCTCACTAATGGCTCTTTTGGGGCTCTACTTCTGGAAAAAAAAAAGACAAACCCAGGATAAAAAAGCAACATCCATGCCATCATCCACCTTGTATTGACGCTGTCTTGACTACCAGCCTAATGGCACACACTAGGCATGTTCCCTACCTTTCTTGTACAGAAGTGGTCTTTGACATTTCTAAAGGTTTTCAACCACTTTTCCCACTCAGGTGAATTGCATTGCTTTGGGGTGAAAATAAACCATTGAAAAAATAAATTGTAAAATTTGATTGACAGAGCTTCCTTTCACAATCCCCATGTTTCCAACTCCTCCTCCGCAGGAAGCAATTGTAAAGAACAATCTCCACCTGGCACTTAAAGACCTAGAAGCTATGTTTTCACCCTGACTGCAATTTCCCATCCAGGTTGCTTTGTGGGATCTTCAAATCACATTGTGAAGGCTTGGATCACATTGGCTAACCTCAAGGATGTTCAGCTGCCACAACAGTTGATTTAACAATTTTTCAAACATTTCCCTGATGCTAGCCTCCTCCTAGAGAGAAAATGACATCTGTTCCTTATTAAGTCTGTGCATTCCCTTTCTTATCTCTTTTCCTTTTCTGTGTAAAGGTAATGTCTAACATCAGCATGGGCAATGGATTAAGCTGCTTTTCGTATAGAGCCATTGGGATCATTTCACTGTTTGTCACAGGCATGCTTTCACCTGGTGTTACAGAACGTCCTGGCGCATAGTTCCAAGCACTACCCTAGGGCTTGATGTCTGATAAAGTTTGCTTGATGAATCCCAATATGTCAAGATGGTCTTTCTAGTTTGATTTCTGCAGGGCTTTTGGTGCTCTTCCTTAAGAGCTTTGAAACAGCATTCATTTTTTTCTTCTTTTTTTTAAAGGAATGAGAGAACATAACTGTTCGAACTCAAGTGTTTTCTTAGAGAAGAGTATCAATTGTTAAAGAAGCACCCTCTGACCTTTAAGCTTCAAATGACTCAAGAGTCCAATTCTACTGACAAGCTAAAGAGTACAAATGTACAGACGTTGAACATAAATACTTCTTTCAGTTGGGAACAGAATAATGTGTGCAATCATTTTGTTTTGTTTTCCCTTGTTATTCTTGCTTTTTTAACAGAACAGTCAGTAGTTACAACTAGTACTAAAAGAATGTCTTTTATTGGGAAAATAAACTAGGCCTGCAAAACATTTCAAGTGATATGATTAGCACAGTGATCAGTTGTAACTCTCAAAAAGACAGACAAGAGGGTCCCCCTTTGTTTTGGATATAAAAAAGTATTGCTGGATTAATGACTGGCTTTGGAATAGATGTGGAGCAGAAAATACTTTGTGTAATACAGGTGGGTTGGGAAGCTGTATGTTTGGAAAACATTTTATGCTTGGATTTGTGTTAGAGTGAAGCTACCCATTGGATAGTGGCTGTAAGATCCCTCTCTGGGTATTTGAGAAACATCAGTTTCTCATCAGTCCTTGTATGTTTTTTAAAGTGAAAATCATGGCTTGTGAAAAGTTCTTAAAGTTTGGTGATGTCCAGAGAGCTTGAAAAAGACATTTTGCAACATCTAAAGTTAAAGGTGAAACAGTGATTTCCCAATGCATATGAATAGCTGTAAACATTAATTTTTTAAGACTCTTGTCAGTAAGGTCAAATGGGGTTTCTTACTCAGTGTCTTGATTGTCCTCTAAGTTGTCAGTTCTGACAAAGGAAGAAGGCAGCTGGAAATGAGAGGAAACAAAAAGCAGATCTTGTCTCAGCTCACAGACATTAAAATGAAAGGCATACATCCTGCAAGGGAAAGCAGAGCTCTGCTATTGCCTTTCTGGCTGCTGAGGTAAGTTGGGAGCAAACATCACTAAAGAATGTTTATTCACTGCTGGCTTGCAGGTAGTTCTCTGGAGGACTTTCTGTACAAAAATCCAAGCAATATGACCTTCCCTGAGACATCTTCACAGCGTACTCTTCAATATAAGCCTCTAAAGGCAAAATAAATAAATTAAAGGAATCCCCTAACATAAGCATTTCTATACCCACTAAATCATCCACTAAGTCCCTCCAGAGCACAAGTGTTGGTGTACGTTATCATGTCTGTCAAGCAGGAGTATCTAAGGCCTTTGTATGGTTTCTTCTTAAATTAAAGCTAGCTCACTCATGTCACCACATGTGTTTATAAGCATATTTGCAGGTATATAGAATATTTAACGCTTGCAGTAGCTGCTTAGCATCAAAAGGCTGCATATGCAAGTCTTTTTGCAATTCCTCTATATTAAATGGACCCTTGTGGCACAGTCTAGTAGAAATCGGGATATCCAGTATGGTAAATATTTGTTAGCTTTGCATTTATTATTATTCAGAAAAGTTTGAAGGTAAAATAAATAGAGTGCACTGCTGTGGACATTCGTATTGCCTTTGATCCACGCACGTACCTGCAGTAACACTCGCACGGTGTTTCTCTGAAGGTGGTCCCCGTTTCGAAGTTAACAGAAGAGGTCTGTGTTCGTAAACTCACAAGATGTTATCTGCACTTGCTCATGTCTGATTTCTGTGGCTTATGGGGCTGGATCAGGGTTGCAAGTGAACTTGTTTTGGGTCCTATAAAAATCCATGGAGGAGACTGCAAATATGAGCATCTTCACTTTGTGCCCCTTTATAGGGAGGCTACTGTCCTTTGGAGTTCATGCCAGATACCTGTGTTGTGCCTGAAGGCAGAGAAAAACAGTCAGTTCAGCCGGAGGCAGTTTCAGTGGGTCTACACAGGACATGCCTGCTCTAGGCTCTCTCAAGATACAGGGAGCAAAAGAGGTCCTGCCCAGAGAAGCAGAACAAAACTTAGCAAAAGCGGAAGGTCAAACATGTGTTGAGACTAAAGTTGTTTAAAATTATTGTTCGGTACCCCCCTCAAAAGGCGTCAGGCTTGAAATGTTACTCAGTTACTGTAAAAAAAAAGAAAAAAAAAATTACAGAACTTTTATTTGGAGTAGATGGAGTTGTGTATTATGGGTGACATTTCCACATGCACTCACACATGTCACAGTGAGAGAATCAGAGTGTCTGAGCACTCTTGAAAATCTGTCTCTTAGTCTTGTTTTCAAGTGTTTTCTAGAGCTGTGGAAATAGTTGGATGAAGAGTGTTAAAGTCTCTTAAGTCACGGAGTAGAGAAAGAAAAGGTATCAGCTAGACAGTCTTCCACCCCGCTCTTCAGACAGTGGATGGCATAAGGAACCAATCCAAGCTTTAAGAGGGCTGCACGACTTCTGTCCTTTGTCAACAAAAATTATTAGATTTCTCCTCGTTAGAGGGAGGATATCATCTCCATTTTAGTTTGTACTTCCCCTTGACCTGTTTCATTCTTTTCTTTGTATGTAGACTGCAAACTCTAAAAGCAGGAATTGTGTTTTTCTGTCATTCGGTGCCTGACACATGCTTTCTGCCACAGCAGGAACAGCAGGGGGGTGGCAGGGGTAGAACTGCAATGAGCAGGGCTTTAAACATGGGATGGCAACAGGTTTTGTTTGCTTCTGACCTGCGATAGATTGTGTCCCACCAGGTGAAGAGCTGACAACCACTTATGTGTTTCCCAGAAACGCTGAATCTCTTGCGTTCATGTTTCCTGACATATTTAAGGGTTGAAATCCATATAGGAGAGCACAAGAAGTCGTACAAACCATTAAATCTTTCTCCTTCTCTAACACACACAATAAAATCAGACAACTCCATTAAAATCAAACTTGGTTCAGAAAAAAGAAATAAAATGAAAAGGACTTGTGTTGTGACTGTGTGTATCAAGTCCCAGCCTAGAGCAATTTTATAGAGTTTAATTATAAATCCTTGCAAACTGGGACTTATGCTAGTAGCAATGATACAGCCTTAGCTGTGGAACAGGAGCACGAACACTTTCATTAACGTAAATAAGAGCAGTTGAACTAATGGAGCAAGGTCAAAATGGACTGCTTTTACCAGGTCTTTAATTTTGATCACTGAAAACTACCGAAGTACAGATGGGATACAAGCTATGTGGCTGAAAGCACCTGTATCCTAAATAATTAATGTGACATTTACAAGACTGTTTGCTTACTCTTTTCCCCTTTTTTCTTCTTTTTTTTTTTTTTGACCAATTACTTCCAATAATGATAGCAAGTAGGTTTCTACTCCTGACTGAGTTAGTGATTATAATGTCAAAGGGGATTGTGTAATGTCTTCTGTGTCTTAATAAACCTGTCAGCTGAAGTTACGTTGCTTTCTAATTTTCACGAGTGTAACATGCCGCTGCACAGCTGGGGAGAAATGGCAGACTCATGAGCGTGCAGCCCGCTGTTGTGTGTAGTTTATTATAAGGTTGTGTCTTGATCAAAACATACAAAATGGTTAAGCTGTAAGTTTACAGATTAATTCTACAGTTTAAACATCAGCCTGTTGCTGTCTTTCTGTGTGCTTAGTTTTGACTGTTTGATCTGTACTGCCACCCTTTTGCATATTTTTTTTTTTTTCTTCAGTTTCCTTGGCGGTGCCTCATTTTAACATGTGGAATATAAATTCCACTTGCAGCAGGGTGCAAACAATTAGTAATCAATAATAATAGCAGCTAGGAAATCCTAATGAATTACTATGGAATGTGTATATCTTGATTTGTGTCTCTGTGTGTGTAATGTTTTAGAGAAAGCTAAAGCAAGAAGTTGTGGGAGGAGAATCCATAGCTCTGCAGATGGCTGGAAAGAAAAGCATCTCATTAGTTAGGTGGATGCAGTGGGAGCATTAGATTAATGGTTGCACTGTGTGAGCTCAGTCCCTTATATTTACTGTACATAATGATTTGCTTATATGTAAGTGAAGCCTTGCAAAGAGGTCTGTAGAGACAGTACATTGAGATAATTGCGGTTTCTACCAGGCAACTCTCCCTGAAATTTCCAGGAGATCAGCAGGGACTGTTCAAAGGGGAATCCTGGGCAAGAGTTTTCCAGGCTTCCTGTAGTGATGCAACAGTTGTATTCAAGTTTGTGTTTTAGAAGCATCTTCAAAGGGCAAAAGCCATTCTCAGGATTGCTTGGCTCTTCTTGCTGAGAATACAGCATGGCCAAACCATGGCACCCTTCCTCCTCAGTCATGGGCTGCTGTGCGCTGAGAAGACCTGGCCTCTTCTGGGTGCTCGTGGGTGCCATCTTCAAGGTTTCCAATGGCCTAGGCCTGTGGTAGCAAAACTTTGCTGAGAGCCCTTGTTGGGTAGACTAAGCCCCCTCAGAGACTCCTCAAAACTAATTAATGAGTGCAGAAGCCATCTTTTTGTTTTGGCCAGCAGGTAGCACAGTGCAATCTTGGGCTGTCAGCAGGGTGCTGGAATTCTTCATAACAGAAAGTGCTAGCAAGGGTAAAGTCACCTGTCCTGCACAGGGACCATGCAACAGATTCACCCTGAAGCTACCAAGTCCCAACTGTCTTCTTCAAATAACTGGCATATGCATTTGACCTGCTTTTTCTGCTGTAAATGTAGTGGTACGTGCACATGATATTATCAAATTGAACAACTGGGAAAGAATAATTCTCCTAAATGAAAAAGCAAACAACCATTGCATGCTGTTTTCCCCACTGAAAAAGGAACACAAAATATTTGCTGTGCTGTCTAATGCACAATCACCAGTAATGTAAACACAGTGATAAGAGAGTGCCGAGTCCAGACTAGCAGCTGAGCAGACCAGAAAGCCAGAATTTCCCAATTCAGGCAATATGCTGCTGCTCAGGACATCTGTCTACATCCTACATTTTTTTTTGCTATTTTCCTTCCCTCATCAGGGAACACTGCCACTGGATATTTATTTATTTATTTGTTTCTTGGTTTAGTCTGTCTCCCTCTTTCCACAAGCATAAGCTCTGTTCTTCCCCAGCATGTTTCCCCCCTACTCTTGCCACTTCTGGGTTTTCTCTTTCTTTGTCTCCCCAGGAGGGATCACCTTGCCTGAAGGCGTCTCTTCTTTTGGGCAACAAGGAGAGAGGACCAGGTCCTCCCCATTCTCTGCAAGATGTGTCATTTCCAAGTTAGAATTTAATCAGCCATGGGAAAGAGTAATGGTACCTATAGCAGGGAAGGTGCAACTCTGAGTATATGATAAAAGCTGAAATAACCCAGTCGAGCATGCTGGACATGCATTCAGCCTGCAGAAGGGGCTGGATTCTGCACTTCAGTTATTTGTGACAAATGTGAGAATTTTTTTCTCTTCTCGTTACATTTTCAAATTTGCATTGCGCAGAGCTAATCAATTATTAAAAGTGGCTCAAAATCTTCGCAAGACATATGGGGATTATTGGCATTTGTGTGTTTAAGTAAGCAGGTATTTTACAGCTTGAAAATAACATATGCCTAAGGTTTTAATGTAACAATTTAGTTTTGAAGAGCAGCAGCAGCAACACAAGTGTCTGTAACTCACCTACCATATGCTGTGGTGTGAGGGGACAGCAACAAACACTTATGTTACATATCCTGTTTCTTTGCTGGAGCTGGCTAAAAATGTGTGTTGAAATGTGTTTGGATTTTTTAAATGGAAAATAACATCCATTTAAAAATATTTTAATAAAAATCGGCATTTTAATGGGCTGAGTTTAATATAGAAATGATAATTGCCATGATGTGTACTGTACAATCTGGGTTTATCTTCAAAAGCATTGCATCTAGTGGGTGCCACCAGACTTCTGTACCTTGGTCACTTAAGCATTACTGGCAATTCCATCTGGAAGCCATTATTCCAGTTTCCACATTTTTCAAGGTTTGCGAGTTTGCATACATCGATCATGATTTAAAGCATTTGTCCTTTATTTAGTTAACAAGAAGGCACAGCTGTTTGCTTGCTTCTCCCACCAATCTCTTTTGCAGTGTAGCTGTCTCAGAGGACTAAACTTACCTTGAGTCTCTCTACTCGTGTAACTCACCGTATGTTTCAGGAAGGCATTTTCCCAAACATTTCTGATATGCATCTTTCTCCTAATTAAAACAAAACCCAGGGTATACCCCTTAAATAAGGTCTGCACCAACAGGCATTTAGGATTTCATTTTATCTGATTTTACCAGGTTGATTAAGATGGTGAAGGCAAATTTTTCCACTTTTGACTTGGTGGCTGACTTTTAAGGTATACATGATGCCATTTGTATTTTGGTAATTTATTTTCCTGCTTCTTTCTTTCCAAGTAATTTTTTCGATAATGTTAAGGGCATTGGCCCAAATACACAGCTTAGCTGTGACTATAATCTTCCCCTTAGAAGAATGCTGGCTGACAAGGCTGCTAATGTGTCACC
>JAVJGG010000037.1:14712271-14752540 GCA_035590195.1 Aviceda cuculoides | reverse complement strand
TGATCTGCACCCCCCCCCCCAAACTGTTAACATCACTTTTGCAACCGCAGCTGCCCATGAGCCTCAACTTTCCCTTTTTGCCAGCTCCAGTGCAGATCAACTTCACATAGACTCACAGAATAATTCAGGTTGTAAGGGACTTCACATCTTCAATGGGATCTTCAATTTGTCTAAGCTTCAATGAGAGCTCATGTCTTGCTAGACTGCAGAGATCCGGGAGTTGAAGGAAAGGATGTTTTTCATTTGTCCTGCTGTTCATGACATGAATTGGGGATTTGCGGTTTTCCTTTTGTCTTCATCCAAGAATTACGAGTATAAATGATGAAGGGAATAAAAGACATGTGACAGCCCACAGGAATGGGAGATAACAGGACGTAATGTGTAAGCACAGATGAGGTGGAGTCAAGGACTGAGAGATCCTGGGATGGGCTGGAAGGTGGTAAGTGTTGAGGAATTAATATTGTCTTTGGCACAGGGGAGAGAATAAGAAACCTTTCCTGGTGGCATAGAGAAATGTGAAGGTGAAACAGAGTGTTTGAAAGGAGAAGAGGAAGACAACTGAAAAAGCAGAAAGGATGTGAGGGTTTTATGGACATGGTGAGCTGCCTCTGTCCTGGGAAGGAGGAGAGAAAAAGGGACAAACCGTTCCCCAGTCATGGAGGAGGGGTTGTGGACTTCAGGCAGCCCTAATGGCATGGGGAAGGAGGAGCTGGCTAGCTAGGAGATCAGCATGGAGCAAGGGATGGAAGCATGGAGGAAGATCAGAACTTTTGCAGTAAGCTCGTTTTATGGAGCCAAGACCCACTGCAATCCCATATTTTATATGATAACTTTACTATCAATGCCAACCCCTTATATAAGGTGAACCCTAATATACCATATTCATTATATTGAATTTAGATCTTTGAATCCAAGTACATAATGAGTGTAGTACTTGCTACACCCAAAACTGGTGTCATATTTTGCTTGAATAGCACATAAGACATTTTTACATAATGCAGCTTTCTTGTTCCAACGTTTCAGCTAAATACTGCAGAATAATGACAACAAGAAAATAGTTTCTGCAAAGAAGCAGGAGTATTTTATGACAAAAGCAGCATTTGGAATAACATTCTAGAAGAGCACAGACACTTTTTTCCCCCTTGTCACTCTCATTAAGGCTCTGAGAGACTTTTTTGTACTGTGTCTCGCTGTTGGAATACCTGTCTCCAAACAGCTTTCTGTAGTGGAAAATCCAATTTAATCTCAAACAGTTTTATCAGTTCTGCACTACTTTTTTCTCCTATTGGAAAATAAAATAAAAAGATCATATGTCAACTTGACTACAAGGTGTAAAGCTTCTGAGCTTGCATTAATAAATGTATGCAGCAATTATATGTTTGCACATTCATGTATGTATAGCTGAAGGCAGCCTCTTTGTAGGCTAAAGTTTATTTATGCTGCATTGAATATATTTTTTCCAATTTCTAGCATTCTTGAAAGGCAGATTTTTTCCAGAGATTGTCCAGCTTTCAGGTCTTCATGAGATGAAACTTAATTTCTTTTTCAGGGATAAGAAACCTGAGAAATTAAATAAAATGTCTGTCTGGAAATGCTATATGCATTTATTTACTTTAATTCAAATGTTAACTCATTTTTTCACTCTCTGCTCCTGCTGCTAGAGACGGGTTGCATGTGTTCACTCATGCTGTGCTTTCTACAAACTAGGGTGGGTTTGGAGAGCCTGAAGGCAAAAGAAGGCCTTAGAGAAGCCTTTTGTTTTAGCCCTGCAATTCAGAATATCTTTTAAACAGGGGGACCTAAAAATTGCTGCCTTGTGCTTCTTTCCAAGTTGAAGGCAGAGACACTCCTGCCAAGGCTCTTGCATCCATGTGCAGCCACTTCAGGGCACCAGTTGTGCTTAATTGCCCTGACCAGTGTCACCTGGGACCTCCATCAACACACCCTCAGCTTGTTGCTCTGAGGACTCCATTTAAGCTCAGCCCTGAGCTGTGCTGTGGGTGTGCTTGTCTCCAGCCCTGGATGGATTCTGCTCTATCACTCGCTGTTTCTAGGGTGGTTGAGGGACTCTTGAAGGAGCATCTGTCTTTGCTGCTGTGCCCAGATGCTGTAGCGCCATGTGAGGGTGAGGTCTCTGGAGCAGCCCCCGATTCATCTTCCCTGTGGAGCAGCTGCTCCCCACTGGCTTTACTGGCCTCGCACCAGCGACTCGCCTGTTGCACCTTACTGCCTTCAAGCAACATCACGCCAGCTCTGAGTTTTGTATCCGTCTCTGCTTCCTGGGTCCAGTATGTCCGTCAGCTCTGCGGGTTTCCCTGCAGCTGGGCTTGCTTGCGTGTGCTGGGAGCGTGCTGCAGAAGGCTGGAGGGGCTGCCTGGAGTAAAGCCCCTTTGTGGCTGCTCATGGCCTGGTTTGGGGGCAGCTCTGTCACCGCCAGGGCCAGGAGCTCAATTCTCATCAATGTGAGTTTAAGAAGGAAAGGTAGGCTGGAAACAGAAACCCTGTTTCCTTTTTTAAACAGCAGCTGTGTAGTTGCACCCATAGGAGAGAGTGCTTACCTTGGCTATGAAATAACGCCTATAGCTAAAAAGCTTTCAGCATTGTAAACGATCACACATTTCATTTCAAGGTATTTTCTCTTTCCTTTGGGCAGTGTTGTACAGCTCTATTCCTCAAAACATAAGGCTGGTTAATACTGCATCTAACACTTGAAAATAACACTAATGCAGCACTAAGAATGAAAAGTACCCCAAAGTCAGGAAATACCAAAGGCCTCGCTTCTTCTGGAGCCGTTTGCTTTGCTATCCTGTGTACTCTTACATATTTTATGATGTACTGAGGTAGCATGCTGCTAGCGTGTTTGATAAGGCCTAGGTTTACGAAGGAAAGAGGAATAGAGAAAAGCATGTGAGGCTTCAGTTAAAATTTTGGAGCTGCTGGAATTTGTCGGTTCTTGTAATAAATCTTGCCCCAAGACCAAGTTGTTTTACCTTTAATCACCCGTTTGAAAGTGAATACAAAGCTTTCTGCGGAGCAGCTGTAAAATCCCCGTGCCATAGGTTTGCGCTGAGCCCTCGTCGCGTGCGTTGCCCCCGCCAGTCTCGCTGCAGCCGTGCCCGGAGGCTCGGCCTCCCCGGCCGGACACCAGGAGCCCAGCGGGGCTGAAGCAGCCTCAGGGGAGGAGGAGGCCGCTGTGGGGAGATGCTGGCCCTGCTCGAAGCTCCAGTGGGTGCGAGAGGGGCGAACGCCGAGAAGAGGACTAAGAATAGAAATTTTCAATCCCAATAGTGGATATGTCAGAAGGGGCCTGAAGCACGAGATCAATAATTTTTCTGTCAGTTTTTCCGCTGGTGCCTGCCTGTTAATACAACAGCTCTACCAGTGGTCTATGCTGGTGCTTCCTCATATTGAGCGGTACTGTCTCCCACAAAGAGCTCTGATTAGCAGCCTGAGCCAAGAGCAGGAGCGACAAAACCTGACCTAAACAGTGATCAAAAATGCTTAATAAAGTGAGCTTGGGCTGTCCCAGGGATGGGGGAAGCTGTGGACGGAGGGTGGATTACAGCCTCTGTGGTCCTGGACAGTCCTGGCTTTCCTGTGCGGAGCCCAGCTGCAACAGCGGTGGATGTTTGAAGCGGCAGGGAAGAACATCTTATATAGATTTTATGGGGGTTTGTAGCATATCTTGGTACCTGACGGGGATGATCTGATTGTGCAGGATGGGAAATTCCAGGCTGAGGCGCGCATCTGACAATACATCCCCAGCATCTGGGTTGTGAGGGGCGTTTTCAAATGGGAGCCTGGGGCTCGCCTGGAAATGGCGCTCAGTGGGTTGCATTTGCAGAGCGGGCAGATCTCATATAGTAGTTGCCAGGAATCAGTGCCTTCAGCTGAATAAAGGTGTTATGTTATTTTCACTTGGATATTAACTGATAATTAGTATTCTGTGTGACCATGTCTGCAACATGCGATGTACTCCATTTACTGAGAGTCCTTAGAAACATTGGTGGTCTTCCACTTCCTAATCTGAGCTACATTTGAGGTAAAGTGATCTTTGCTTGCATTATAAATGTTTATTTCCTGCCTCTACTGTTTGTAAATTTAATTTATAATGATCTGCTGCTGGTTATTATCAAGTATAATGTGCTCCTTTGTAGCAAATAATTAGAATAATGTATTAGGGTTAGTTGTGAGTCTTCTTGATAACGTGTATGAGGGCGTGCAGTTTGTCGTTGGTTTTGATACAAAGGAAAAAGGGAGGTTAAAACAGTAATGCAGATGATATAGGCAAATATACTCAATAAGACTTAGGTGGTTGAATCTTCGTGGTTTTTTTTTTTTTTTAAACACTGCTGTAAAGCTTGCTAGGTGTTAGAGCTGTGCTATTACATATCACACTGAAATCTGTGCAGTGCCTGATTTGAGAAATTTTTATACAAGCCAAAGCTGCAGAAAAGGCCATTTGAAATAAGTGCT
Organism: Aviceda cuculoides; assembly: GCA_035590195.1. Lineage (NCBI taxonomy): Eukaryota > Metazoa > Chordata > Aves > Accipitriformes > Accipitridae > Aviceda > Aviceda cuculoides. The sequence goes on along the minus strand of JAVJGG010000037.1, from coordinate 14,748,064 downwards.
GGTGATGGATAGACTTGCTGTAGAAACATCCTTGATTTTCACAGCTTTAATGGTAAATCTACTTCATTTATTGCAGTAAATACTATGTATGTTAAATGATCAGTGATAGGGGACTGTAAGATGCACTTTGCAATTCTTTAAAGGTGATCTGAGCCCATGAGTTCTTGGAAAAAAAAAAAAAAAATTTGAAGATGTTTTGTATGGTTGAAGGAGACTAAGCAAAAAAACATTCTGTATGGTGCCTGAATAACAGTATTATTTTCATGCTAATAATCTGTCTGATTGCTGAGTGTCACTAGAATATGTTTATTTTCTTTTGACTTATACAGCGGAAGTGAAAAGCAGCCATTGATGTGGATGATATCAGTGTGTTTAGCTGTCACATTTGATAAAGACCAGCTGAGTCAAATGAGGGGCCTTAGTTCAACAAAATGCATCTGTTTGCATCTACAGACAAATGTATGTGTAAGTCAGCTTCCATTTACTCCTTTGGTCTTCACAGTCACCTGCAAACTTAGGCCGTTATCCTGCACCCTGTTCTGCATGGGTAGATTATAGAGAGAGATATTTTACAGGAGCGGATCAGAAGCCTGAGCGAGGACTCTTGGTATGTCACTGTTCACAGTAGACCTTATTACCCTCTCACATGCTGTCTCCTGGTAATAAATGTTTGCTTGATTGACTGAAATTACACTTAAGTAAAATCTGCTGTAACCATTAAAAAAAACAAAAACAAAAAGCAATCCCCCCCCAAACCCCCACAACTCACAGGGAATTGGCAGCTGTTTTGGGTTTTCCTGAACCCTTTTAAGTACCTAATATGTTCATTTAAATAAAAACACAGTTTTTTCTGTCTGAAGGGTTGATACCTTTCTCTCTTTTAGCCTTATAAACATTTGGTATGTTGGGAAATGTATACACTTCAGTGCTTAGGAACATCAAAAGAGATGTTGTGTTCGCATCAGTGATCAGCGCCAAATATCAAGTAGTATTTGGGAAAGAATCTGGTGTATCCCTCAGTGACTTATCTGGAAAGAGTGAATGGCATTTAATAAAACAGATTTTCCAGCAAATGACAGGCCAGAGCCTTGAAGCAAAAAGTACTTCTGCCCTGTGCCAATCATTCACTTTCTTCCAGCTCAGTGATTTATCTCATGTAAAATGTTCTTGTATTTAAAACTGGTCCACACAGCACCAATGGTAAAGTGTCAAATCCCTCACTGAAGCAAGATCATAAAATACGAAAACTTGAACACTAACCAGAGTTGGGTTACTCATCGCTGCATGGCCCGCCTGCCTTCCTGCAATTATTGGCAGGCATTAAGACTGCTCTCGATGAAATATTACTTTGCATCTTCCTTAGGGAAATAAGGTGGTTGGTTTTGTTTGCGGCATTGTGGGGGTTTTTTTGTTGTTTGTTTTATAGATACATAAAGCAAAGTAGTTGTGCCATGGAAGCTGATGGCAAAGTTTACTTTGACTTAACCTGTCCAGATCTCTGCCTGAAGACTTTTACGCAGGAAGGGTAGCTCTGAATTTCTAGTTTGGTCTCCTGTATGGTGGAAGACACATCATTGGTGTGAAGGGATTGTACAACCATGGAAATGTTCTATTGGAAAACTGAACAAGCCATTACTGTAGTATGACAGAAGTTGTGATAATTTCTTCTGTTGTGGTTTGATCAACTTTGGGCATATCTTTCCTCTCTGGGATTCCTTTGAGTGAGGTTTTTGTGTCTCTGGCTGTTTTCCCGTTTAAATCCACAGCCAATCCAAACACTTCTCTTTATCTTCCCTGCTCCCCTGTGCTTACCCTGTTTTTAGCTCTTGAGTTCTAATTTCATTCCACTTACCACATTCTTCCTTATATTATTCCTAGTAACAATAGGCTTGTTGCCTAGTACACCTTCTAAGCTTAAAATTGTAGTGTAGACAAGATGCTTTTGAATTTTAATATGCACCGCGTGCTCTAAGAAAGCATTAGTATTCTGTGTACTGTTTGCTTCAGCTAATGAAATTATAAGGCAAACTATGGTTTTATTATCTAACCTAAATTTTCACACATTAGATATCTGTTAAGCAATGTGTTCCTTTCTCTTTTTCCCCAAAAATTGTTGTTCACAGGAGATACCATAAACTACTACTTAGCTAAGTGGGAAACCATACTTCCCATTTTAGCTTTCTTTGTGACATAATCCTCAATGTAAACATTGTTCTAAACACCTTTTCAAAGTTTAAATCATACTGCTAGTTACATCAGCATGCTCCATCAGAAAAAAACACCTTATTCTTCCAAGGTCCTATGTTCTTTTTTACAGATCGTATTCATTTTCCATGAAAAGGTAATACATTGCAGAATATTGTGACATTAAAAAAGTTCAGTTGTGTTTTGCAGTTGTTAATTACCCTTACAAGGTGGATAAGAAGACTGTGGGGAATTCCTTAAAAAAGAAGTGCTTTGCCCTTGGGATGTGTATTACCATATGGAAAGCAGGCTTATGTTCTTAGTTAATTGTATTTGTTGTTTCAGTTCATTTAAAGGAAATGTAATAATTTGTTGGTTGTTAGTACCTGTGTATTTTAAAATGGGAAATTGTTAGAATAATAAAGACCCCAAGGGGATGCTTACAGTACTCCAGAAAGACACTTTCAATTATTTTTTCCCAAGGCATTAATTTTGCTAAGCAGAACTGACAAAAATATTAAACAAAGGTGATATACGGCATCTTTGGGAAAGCTTCATTATTACTGCTATTTTTTGCAGATAGTTCAAAACTTTTCTCTTAATAATAATCACATTCCTATTTCTTCTTTCTGCAAGACTGGAATCACGCTGAATTTGATAGCTTTAAGCAACAGAATATCAAAGCAGTAATTGAAAGTGGGTAGGGTGATAGTACTTAGTCTTGTCTCATGGAAATGCGAAGGTCATGGAAATAGGCAAGAGAAAAGCTCAGTATTATAATAAACAAATGGATAAGGGTATGATCCTATTGAACAGAGAGCCTGGGATTATTCCACCTGGCTGGTGACAGGATACTGCTTCTGTCATGGTAAAATAGAGTTCTTTGCTTTAAAAGGTGTTAGGAAGCTCTTTGTTGTTTGGAGGGCAGTGTTCATCCTATAGAGCTGTTTGGGAAGCCAGTGATTTGACTTTTCTAAAAGGCTCATGTCTGTGGTCAGGACTGAGGCTGCTCTTGTTTTGCTGCTCCTACTGTAATTATTGCTGCATAGTTCTATTAACTTTTGGCAATATTTTGAAAAGCTTTAATTTTTATTCTTTAAGGTAACATTAGGATAATATTTTCCTTTCAGTCAAACTAAAATTGCAGTTTATTTTTATTTATAATTTGTAGCTTTTGCTAATCAAGTATTTTTATATAGGCATATGAAAACAAAGGGTCAAATTGAAGAGGTTGTTCCACTGATTTCAGGTAGTTGCTTTGGATTTACCTCCATGTGACTGAGGGCAAGAAGTATCATCTAAATAAAAGAGCAATTATTTCCAAAGTACTCAGAAATTAGTAGGTTTATTGCATTTCATTCTCTAGAAGAAAACAAAATCAGCTCTAAGCCTTTATTTCCTAAGCATTACCTTAGGAAATCGTTATGACTTTACAAACCTGAAATCAACAGTAGTTGGGAACTTACTACATAGATCCCAGATTTGTATACCTACTCCACCTGACACTGGGTTGCAATAGAAAGGATAGACCTTATTTAGGAGGAAAGGAATTGAACAGTTGGCATCTGCTGCTTCCATGAATGCTAGCAGTCTATGACTAAGATATTCTGAAATGGAAATAAAGACTGAAGGGGAATTAAAGCACCCCATTCATTCCTGTGTCACTGATCAGGCAGATCAGTGCTGTGCACTCTTTAGGATATATTCAGCTCTCCTGTGCTAGGTACTGGAAAAACAAATAGACCCTTCTTTCGGTGTTCAGGGGCATAAGGAAACATGCTCAAATGTGTTCAAAGAGGCGTTTCTTGGAGCTTGGAATGGACTTCATCTAAAAATCTTTACTTAGATTCTCTTTTCAAATTGCAGCAATTTTTTCCTCTGCTTGCTACAAATAGCTTGCTACAGACATTGCTTTAAAGTTAGGGTAGATCAGAAAAACCACCTAAGAATGTCACCTTCTTTACCAACAAACCAATCTCACGTATATCCTGTGCCACATGCGCTGCCTTTGTCACATTGTACTTTGTATTCCAGTTAGCCTTACAGAGCCAGGATTGCACAAGCGTAATTGAGGGCAAGATTTGGTCAGGAGAATCTTGTTGCTGCTCCCGCCTCTGCAGCATGAACCAGAAAGAGCACAGCTTGACTTTCATATGTCTGAGGTTGAGTTTGTAGAAAGCTGAGCAAACTTGCTCTGGAAATGCCAGTCACCCTCTGGAGGAGAACTGTGATTTAATTTGGTGAAATGGCTAGTTCTGACAGTATTAACTAGCTCGGGTCAGTGTCTAAAGCCAGCATCTCCTTGCAGTAGCTATTGCCATTGGGAAGCTGTGCCCTGTGCCAAGGCCAGCAGTGTTACAATGCGATTCTCATTGACCTTTTTGTGGGGATGCTTCCCTTCAGCATTGGTTTGGGCCTTGCTTAATTAGAGCAAGGCCAAGGTGGGGTGAATACAGGTGTTTCACCGTAGGTATGGGTAGTAAGGCAGCTTTAGCAAAATGAGTTTTATTTTGTGTTTCTCCCCTCTGATAATTTGTCACATCAGGTTATTAATAACATTCAGAAGAAAAGAATGCAAATACGTATTATGTGGAATGGAGATCATTCTGCTGTCTTTGGGGAAAGGCTTTGAATCTGTGTGGGAGTGTAGATTGCATTTATGTATTTCGTGTTCCTAAATCCATGACTGCCTTATCAAACTAAGATTTTTCCAGACTCGTGGGGTAGGCATGTGAACTCTATATCTGAAAATAGATGCATCTGGTTCTGAACTGTGGTTTTCATCTAGTCTTTTAATTAAGTGTCTTTACACACCAAGAAGCATCCTGGCTTATGTTGTGAAGCTGTTACCTGAATGATTATATTGCTGCTTGATTTCTGTAAAATCTACTTTTAAAAAATCAATTGTATGTAAAATTATGCTGGTAATACAGACATACAATTTTAACTTGTCATGAGCTCTGATCTGAGTTTGACTAGTGGTCATTTTACGGTGCTTTCCGGATAAGGTGGCAAAAGATAAATATATTTTCTAAGCTGCTATTTTAAGCATCACAGCTACAAATGAGAGTGATAGTAGCTTGCAGTTTAGGTCACTTAGTACATCCTACCTTATGTGTGATAAAACAAGCACAGGCTTAGATTAAACACTGCCCTGCCTTTCTGAGTTGGAGAGAGCAGCGTATCCCACTGTTTAAAGATTAGAAGATCCCATCTTAGTTTGTCTAAATCGTTATTAGCCATTGGTTTGGTTATTTTATAATTCTTTCTTCTCAATTAGAAGAATATAAATTTATTTTCAAAAATTATTTGGCCTTTTGTTTATAAGTTTCCTGTAAGTTGTTGTTTACTTTGACTAAGATGATCTCATTTGACCCATAGTAACGTAGCTATGAAGAAAGTAAGGAGGGAGAAAATATAAACAGTATGTTCATTTGAATGTCACCCCAACATAGTGGAATGGAAGACGGGTTGGGTTTGCAGCCAGAAGTAGTGAAATAGGGATTTTGTTTGCCATACTGTTTCATAATTCTCTCAAGTAATGTAAAGCATTGGTGTGTGCTTGTGGTCAGAAGCCAGTGATATGCCAAATGATGCCCAAGCGGCAGTTTTGTAGTATGATGCTTCTCCATAGCAGCCTTCTCAGCGTAGCTATTACTGGTAGGTCTGTCCAGACCACTACTGCTGAAGTCAAATTTTGTGAAGTAGCCTGTTGGAAGTCCAACCCTTAGAAGTCCAGCTGTGGGCAGCTCAGGCTACTGGTTCAGAGTAGGTAGAATTAGTCTGGGGTGAAATGTAGACCTGAGTAGATACTTAGCAGATACTTGACTGAGCAGGTAGCTAGCAGCTGTATGTGTGGACATCTTAAACATCTTAAATAGGCCAGAAAGAGTAAATAAGCAGTGTATAAGCTTTGTTCTGGCCCTCCCCACAGAGATGAGATCTGGTTAAAGGTTAAATGACACTTAGTGTTGTTTGGACTGACATCACCTGGAATCTCTTTGTCTGGCGTTGGAGGCAGCAGACAGAAATAGAGGAACTACAGCCTTTGTCAGCTTTGCCCACAGTTGAGTTCAAAGACCGAGATGGAGAAAATAACTGTCATTCAAAGACATCCAGCCATTCATCCGTGTGGACTGGGGCAATGCAAGGGTGTCCTTGCTGTGTGCTCAGCTGCCTCTGACAGCCTGCAGGTTTTTTACTTTAGAGAAAAAACCACAGCAGCAGCAGCACCAGGAATTAACACTCCAGAAGTTGGTTCTCCCCACCCCCCCTTATTTTCTTGATGGATTGTCTATAGGAGAGGGAGGATTTACGACAAAAGATTTATCTGAAATGTTAAGCTGTATCACTGAAAAATGGGCAGGAAAACACCTCAACAAGCTGTGTGAGGAACTCGAAGGGCATTTAGTCGGAGAGAAGCTGCAGGGTGTTCTGAGCACAGAGCACAGAGGAACTGGAGAAATACAATGCCTTAGACTTTAATGAGCATTACACAAGATCTTCCTAAAGTATTGATTAACTAGGCATCAGGGACTTTTGAACCTTAAATACCTGCAAAAGCATGCAGGGTTTAAAAGACTCATCACTATTCCACAGAATAAGACTCAGGTTCTGGGTAAAATGATTGAATACAGCAAAGTCTTTGGTACAGCTATTTTGGGCTACAAAGGGCCTTTGAGTGCTCAACAATAGCATCAGAGTTGGAAGCCCAAGAAGAAATAAGAACAGAAAAGCCATATATTCTGAAAATCATCTACATGGCATTTAAGCTTGGCTGGGAGAGAATGAAAAGGTCCAGATAAAACACGGTGCTGCACAAAAAAAAAAGCTTTATCTCATTTACATTCTCACCTCCTATTTGGAGAGACTTTTTAGAAGCCAGGACCATGAGAAGGAAGAGACATAATTAACAATATGTATGCCTAGCATATTCAGACCTCAGTACTTCACGTTCTTGGGGCTGTGATCATTTTCATAGGCTGGTAGTACTTTACTAGTGGTGCAAGTGTGCTCAACTCTTCACCCAAGATGGCAGCCCCGAGTATCCTTAGAAATGATAGATCCTGCTGCTACAAATCAAGAGTGGTCATGTCTGGTGATGACTGGGTGTGTAAATAGGTTAAGGTAGTCCCACTGGAGACACTAGGAGAAAACAGTTGTCAAGATTGTAAACTTAGTATCCTTGGTAATTGATGTGTTCCAGACACTAACTGGTTTTAGTTGCCTTCATTCTCAAAAACTTGTAAAAACGATGGAGGTATGGTCAGATAATTTAAAGTAAATTATCATTCTTGCAGTTCAGAAATTCATATAAAGTTTTCTATTTTATATGTGTGTATATATATATATATATGTGCCACACTAGGAAGTAGGAAAAAGCTACAGTGGATGTAAAAGAACTGAATACTAATTAAGAAGTCTATGACAACTTGGCCAAAGAAGACAAGCATCAAAGACACATCAACATTATTTGAATTTCCAAATGCTATGTATAATGAACCAGTCTTTTTTTTGCTTCAAATAGTCACATGACACCTGTTCCATTTAGAAATGCTCAAGGAGATGGAATAAGACTGAAGTTGAAAGGATAAAGTTCTGGAATAAAATATCCCCATCATATGAAGGAAAGGAAGAAAAAAACCCAAAACTAAACAAAACCACCAAACTACAAAAGACAAAAGAGATTAAATCAACCATACTAAAGGCAACAATAAAACTCTCAAGAAAGTGAAGTAAAATCAGCAGAAGGTGAATTTGTATCGTACAGTGGATCTGTCCAATGAAACACTGCAAGCCTTGCAGAACACACTTACTTTAGCAAAGTAAAGCACTTTAGCAAAGTGCTGGTACAGGGCTAATGACCTGGGATGGGTCCAATACTGGAATGAATGATGCTGGGATAAAGCGTGCTTGAAGCCACAGTTTGCATGATTAGTATCTTTTTGATCTTTTATGAGCAACAAATTGCCATTTAGTGCAAATCTTGTGGTTATGTTTACTACTTCTATAGGCTTGGGAAAATCTGATTGCTGTTTGAATCTGGTTGATCTGCTATTTCACCATTGATTAATTTGGCCCAAGATGTATATGTATCTGATTAAAATATAAGACTTGCAAATACCTGCTATGTTATCATGAGAAGGGACATAATTTTGATTAATTATAAACTCAGCAAAAGCAATTAAAGATCTTTTTTCTTAATTCTGTCTCCTCAGCACTTCACTGGATATTCAGGGCTTTACCTTTGGACAGTTTATTCACCTGTGAGAAACTGCACAGAATGAGAATGGATAGTCCAGCAAAGCATTAGCAAAACATGTCCATGCCTCCACGTGACTTGCCAATTTTCTTTTTTCTGATGTGATTTGCTAGGAAGGAGAAACAAGGACAGCGTTGCTAATGTTGGAGTATATTTGCAATTAACAGCTTTCACAGCTAACTTACATCCTTATCTTTCTGTGACATTTAATCACGTGCAGAAGGCACTTTTCCACTTGTATATTCTAACGTGAATGTTATCCTTTAATTGTAAACAAGCAGAAGTGAATTACTAGCAGTAGAGAAACTCACTGCAGCAAACAAAAAAGGGAATATATATTCAAAAGGTTTCACTTAACAAGGCCTGTTCATCTTTGTACCAGACCTCCTACGTTTCAGCCATGCTCACTTTCTCCTGGGAGCTTTTGAATCTGTTGTCAGTCTGTAAAATTAGAAAGAAAAGTGAGTTAAAACCTATGTAGTTGCTAGAATTTTCCTATTACAATTCATCTCTGCGTCAGTAGATTATCTATTGCCAAATGTTCTGAAACCTTTTCATTGTGTCGCAATTTTCTTCTCATACTTCTTTAGTGCATTTAACAACGGGGAAGTTTGCCTGCATAGTGCTACATAAGAGATAGTAAATTCTCACAGAAGAGATGGAGAAAAGGTGAAGCAGGCAGAGTATGACAGTGTCTTAGAGATGTACGTAATGTTGATGTGCAGTTTCAATTCCTACCTAAAATAAACAAATGGCTGAATAGAGGTAGTGAACAGGACATTTTAGCAGATGATTGCATTATTATAATATTCAAAGAATGAAGACTCTATTACTCTGTTACTCTTCTGCACATTCAAGTCTGTCGCATTTCACTTAAATGAGATGGTATTTGGGAAGATGTATGTATAGGAATATGACAGTTATTAAAGGCCAGATCCTGCAACAGGCTCTAGGATTAAGCGTGTAATTTGTTAGAACAAGACAAAGCCTTTCCTTTAGAAATGTAAATTGTTTCATAAGAAGGGGTAACAGAGCAGCTCAGCAATCCTTTTCCATTAAGTACAAGTCTGGATTAGTTATAGCATATGACAGAGTGTAGAAACAAGTAAAACTCTGTAGAGGTGGGAAATTAGAACCTTTACTGGAGTCTATTTATGAGGATGATTTCTAAGCAGAAACCTGGTAGGCCAGAACAGTAAACCTTCCAGTAAACCATACTGCTGGGACTTGTCCTGCCAGTATTTTAACAAGGACTAGACTATCACAATAGGATGAATAAATAAATATCCCGCCAGTGCTGCATCCCAGGGGAGAGGAACAGTGAGGTGGTGACGTATTGATTGAATTAGTTTCCTAGTTAAACAAAAATTATTGCAAATAACTACAGGCAAGGAAAGAGGCAGCAGAAGTGCCCTCTGCAGAAGTTGGTAACACTTTGGGCATGATAAAGGCGTAGAATGTACCAAGGATGCTACATGGCATTTATTCAGTCTCCTCTGTGTCCTGCTCATGTGGGGGTTAAATTCTTGGGTACAGGGTAGGGGAGAAGCCATTTTGTTTGCTCTTGATTCACAGCAAAATAATGATGGATCTGCAGAAGTATTTTTCAGAAGTCTTTGTGGCCAGGGTTGCTAAACAGAAACATCATCATGATAGAACTCGTTGTGAACACGCAGTTAATTTGGATAGCAGTTCTTTCAGATACACACTCAGAAAATGTCTGTCAGGACATTATTCACCAAGAAATACCAGTCACTCATTTAAGATCACTCTTTTGTTAAATGTGTATTTTAATCCGCTAGGATATTTAAAGCAGTAGTATTTCCTAGATGATCATGCAATTAATGATCCTTTCTTACAGTATGTTTGATTTTATATGAGTAAATAGTATTAATGGGGTAACAAAATTCAGTTTCTGCTGTTCAGCATTGGTATGGAGTTTGTAATATTTGAATTGTGCAGATGTTCTAACTTAGGACTGCCTGTTTCTGTCTCAGAGGTACTGGTCTGTACATACCAAGTATTGAAAAGTACCTCCTGAATGAGGTTAAAGCAGGTTTTCAGTGAACCTTGGTGGGTTTGCTACATCCCTTGAGTGTAGTTTTTCTTGTGCAGAGACTTGATTCAAAGATCACTGGTGTTAGTAAAAAGTTATTCTGCCCAAGTGTGGGATGAGCTGTATGTGTATGGAGAAGCGATCCCTGTTTGCACATCTAAGATGCGCAAGCGGGTCTCGCACCATGTGAATTAGGAAGTCTTGCCCCTGTTCACAGTCAGCTATACTGTTGCCGTGGTCTCTTGCATAGGTAAAAGCAGTATCTGGTGTACTTGCGTAGTGCAAATGGCAGGTAGTCTGTGGGCATGTGGGTTTGCTGCAAAAGGAGAAGACGTTTTCTGCTCGTTTTCAATTCTTGCTTACCACGGCATGCTTGAGGCGTTATTTCTAACTGTAGGTGTGCGTTTTCTGTATGCTGGCATATAGCGTGGCAGCATCGCCACAATCTGCCTGATTTGTCTTAGGACATAGTAGTTATTTTCTTATCAAAAGATAATTCATGTGTATTATTAAGACAATGGATTTGACTTTTCAATGAGTTTATGTCTTTAAGAATAGTTTTCAGAGAATGAGTCAGCCATATGTTAAATCAAATTTAACATCCATTATGAAACACTGAATCATACTTTGTATCTCTGTAATGATAATAAATGATCATCTCTCCAATGTTCCCCTCATTTGTACTACTATTCATCAATCTTGCTAATATCACAAAGATTTATTAAATGAATAATCTTCAAACTATAGCTGTTTTAATATTAATAGCTCCATTTTATGTTGTTTCTCTTACAATAATTCCATTTGTGTTTAAGCATGCTGACTTTAAAAGTAATAATACTTTTTATAGTGAAATTTAATGAATAGAAAACCAGTAAATCAATAATAAAGTCCGCCTTAATGAGATTTTGTAATTATACCAATACATTACAAAATACAGTAAATTTCTGAATGCCTTTCATATGTAGGAAAATCACAGAAGTAACAAACTACAGAATGAAAGCTGAGGTAGTACTTAAAGGGAAGAGATATTGAAATACCATTGTGAATACATGCAGCTGAATAAATATATTTGGTCTATGTTTAAAACTATCCCAGGCTTGTAGTGTGATGCACAGTAAGTTGTGTCTCAACTCACTTTAATGTAAAACCTCTATGTTAAAGATACATACTGGATGTTTTAGGTCTCATGATTCTGTTAATACAGAAGTCGTGGTTATATTGGGGTCATATTTGGCCTGTCTTATTTTTTGTTCTCCGAGACCATTTGGTATAACTTCGTTATATTTCCGTGCAGACTGAAAGTAAGTGTACAGTCACTTTGTATCCATGCTGCCAGGAGAGGAGAGTGCAGCTGGAGCTGGTTTGCACACCTGTAGTTTAAGCCCATCTGACTTGAGGCTCCCCTGTGAACACCCCCTCTGTGGCTCTCGTCAGTAGGGAGGAATAGCTGCAGCCCTCTGCTAGTAGAGCACATGATCCACTCTATTTTAACCTCGCAGCTGAGTAGTGTTTTAAGCTCTTGAGTGGTTAGTACAGTTTCTCACTTTACATAAATAACTTGGGTTTAATGTCAAAATTGTAATTTTTTAATTTTTTTTTTTTTTTTTTAAATAAACAGTTCTGGTTCCAAATTAGAGAGTTGGGGTTCACCCATGTGAATTGGGTAACATCCAGGAGAAATGAGAAAGCCCAGGTGGTCTGGGGCATTTTCCTTTTGACAAAATAAATGTCTGAGTAAATGAAGAGTGGGGTCTTGGTTAAATTTGACAGGAGAATCCCTGGGCCCTGGGAGAGAGTGAAGGCAAATCTGCTTTCCCCGTGGGTGCTTGATGTGCAGAGCACCACACAGGGCTCAACATGTCCTGAACCTCTGTCTGCCCCGTAATTAATAACAAAATAACACCCAGAGGGGCTAAATCTATTTCTTGGGCTCGCTGCTGGTGCAGGTGTGGAGAACTATTTTTAGAGGTGGGGTTGGGAGACCAGGAGTGCAGTTTGCTGTCTTGCCTGAGCTTCTTGTTAAGCTCTCAGCATGGGTGCAGTGGGCTGTGCTCACTGACAGCTACTTATCCCTCCAGTTTCAATATTTTTGCTGTGTTGCAGTTTCTGAAGTGTCTGGTCTGGAAGGCCTGTGAACAATGTGTTTCGATAATCCAGCTGAGATGTAATGAAAGCATGAATGACAGCCTAGCACCCTCCTGAGACAGCCTTGGTTGTAGCCTTACTTACTATCCTCTGCAGATGTAGAAGTTTTTGTCATGTAGCTAAACTGATAATCAAAAGATGGGCTGATATCAAAGATGACCTCCAGGTCATGAACCTTCAAACCAGACACTCTAAAACTTCCTTTAAAAGGAGCTGCAAAGGATGAAGTGCAATTCAAAAGGTATCAGGCACCAGCCAAAATAAGCTCAACATTCTTTAAATCTAATTGCAGGGCATGTTTTTCTGATACCCACAGCAAAATGTCATTTAGGTGTCTCATCAAACAGGAAATTACTTCCCTTGGGTCACCTGTTATAGGAAAATAAGCTGTGGCCTTATCTGTATAACAATAGTTTCAAATTCTACCTCTCAGTCATAGTTCCTAATAAAAACCTAGAAGCACACAGCAGTCACCTGTGAATTTAGGTCTGAGAGTCTCCATAGCACATTTCTTGGGGGCTTGGGGAGGGGGAACCTTGTTCTGCCTGTGTCAGTGAAAGCACCAGGAAGGCGGTGTGCAATAGGGTAGTGCTCTAGCACATGGAGTGAGAAAGGAGTGGTGGGGGTAAGAAACTGGGCAGGTGACTCGAGACCGAGGCTCAGTTCCCTGATCTTTTATAGACTACGTATGTCTTAAAGCCTATGTCACTGTTTACTTTGGTCTTCCTTTTCAGTTCAGATTTTAATGAGCAGGTAACACCAAATACAGTGTGGCTTTTATCATGGATGAGGTCTTCCAGATCTACTATTGTATAAATGATAAAAATAATTCCTTTCAGTGTTAGTCTTGTTGGTTTACCTTTATGTACTTTCCAGATAAAAATGTCTTCATAAAGGTATTTTTCCTTTATAAAAGGGGAATATATCTTAGTTCTACTGTCATTACGTTATTTTAGTCTGAGCTTTAACTGACAAACTGAATTCCTAAGAACTGGGACAATGAGATTATGGTATCATAGCAGTAAATGCTGTCTGTTTGTTTGTTTGCTTGCTTTTTTAAAATTTTTTTTTTCTTTTTAAAGCAAAATGGAGCATTTTGAGTATAGCTGACCTAACAGGAAACATAGTGAACAACGACTGCCCATTTCTAAAAGCTGAAAAGCTGCTTTCTTCTTACCAAAAGGAATTTAGCAGCATATAAATTCCCTTGAGTTGCTGCACTGTATATCCAAGCATTAAAGCTCCTCACTTGGCCCTTCCACTAGTCTCCCAAGCTTCTCTAACTTCCTGAAATCAGACATTTTAGATTACTTTGGCCTCTAGGGCTCTCACATTTTAAGAAATAATCTTCCCCTTCTGGACCTCAGAACTGGAAAATCTTATCATCCATTTAGTTCAGCATGTATTAAAATTTGGCAATTAATTATCTGCAGTTCTAATCCAGTGAGTCCGTGCAATTAACATCTGGGATTCAGCACATCCTTTTGCTGACTTTTTAATTTAAGGACTTGGAGACAGTAGATCCCCTCTAGGAGAGCTGAAATAAGTAAAATCTAACCTTATACTTGGAATTCTTAATCTGTTTCCTGTCTTAGAACCCATCCTGCTACTCGCTGGTTCTCTAGTACCTTGTTACTTCTGAGCAGCCGCGGCTGTTGCTCATGGCATTTTAATGTGTGGCAGCAAACTTGTGTGAGCTGAAGTGGTCTAATGGAGATAGACAATGTGGAAATGGGGATTTCTAGGCTCTGTTCTCTGCCTCTTTCAATAGCCAGCAAGTGACATTGGCTTTTTTGTCCTTTCATAAAATAATCTGAATGCTATTTGTGTCCCTGGTGTGACAGATTTAATTAATAAACAAATTTATCCTGAAAACCTATTAAAGGATACTACAAAGGTGAAAAAAAACCCCTGACTACTAAAGTTAGTAAAAGTCTTTCTTCAGCCCTGCTTGTGAAGCTTAGTTACATACTCATTTAGCAATTGGGCTATTTCCTGTTAATCACAAAGAAAAAAAAAAAAAAAAAAAAAAAAAAGATTCTGTTTTGTAGGTAGTGTTTCATCCTGGGGAACAAGGAGGCTTAATTTCTAGTGAACAATAATGGAAAATGCACCTGATTATTTGGTTATAATAGAAGAGAAAATGATATAGGTAACTCCTTTCCTGAAAGGACTATTCTAGAAATCACTGTAAATTCTTGAGCGGTCAAGCACTCAGCCATACCTTATCCTGCTAACAGAACATAATCCTGTCCCTTCACATCTTTTAAAGGCAGGAGTACTGCTCAGAACACAGTCCTATTTTTGCATTATCAAAACCCCACATTCTACCTTAAATACATTGAAGTAAAAATAGATATTTGTCCTTCATTCATTGAGTGCCTAGATGCAAATTGCACCTGTGATACTTAAAATCCCATAATACCCACAATTCATAAATCCCTTATTATTCATCTGTGGTGAAATGCAGGGACAACGAAGTGGCATTTGGAAAATGACACAGCTATGTCCTCTTAGGAGCAGTCACCAATGATGACTCAGGTTTCTCGGGGTAATGTCTTTTAACAGTTTACTTAATTTATTAGTGTAATGTGTCTTTCTTTTGAGAAAGAAGTTGTTTAATTTCAGTTGTGTATTTGTAGAGAAGCATAAATTATTGCTTGGCATAAAGTATACTTTTTTTTTTTCTCCTTGGCTATGTCACTCTTGCACTATTTCTTACACACTACATCTGTTTTTCTGCAGGATTTAGCATTTAGGATGGACTCAAGGCAAACTATTTGCGAGGGTGAGAACTGGCAAGTTTCTGTGCTTCAGTACCATTTCCTTCTCTTGCCTGAAATATTCCTGAACATTGTGGGAAGACCTTGTCAGAATATGTAAAGCCATAACTCAATCAGCCTTCACATCATATGTGTATGCCACAGAATGGAATATAAAAAAAATCTAGAACAGGGCAACTGTTTACAGACATTCAGTGATTTACAGGAGTGTATCTAGAAGCTAGAATATTGTGTAGAAGGTATGGATTAAATATTTAAGAGTTAAGAGACAAACTGTATCTTTAGTATCTCTGCTTGGCTGCAGGCATATGGGTAATACAAGGGAAGATGAACTCCAGTGGTTTTATCTCTGAGGTTTTGTAGTGCAAGACTTCCTGTGACTCATCTACACGGGCAAAAAGCCAGAGCTTCCTTAAGTCAGCGTAGAAGGGAGTTGGCCGGGTGGCTGACTGAGCTGCAGTGCCCACCATACAGACCCCAGGTGGGGTCTAGACTCCACTGTGCTCAGTGCCATACACACAGTTTTGGGCTGGGAAGGGCCTGGGGCTAGGTTTCCCACTGCTGCAGTGACCCTGTGTAAAAGACGCAGCGAAGATAAACAGGTAATGAGTCTTTCAAGGTACCTACCTGTCCAGTCAATTTGTAATTCTTAAGCAGAACCCTAGAAATAACAGAGAGAGCATATTCAGTATAACAGAATTGTTTGGGCCTCTAGTTAACTGGAGAACAGCCCTTTCTTGGTTGCAGAAAGTCCTTAGCTCAGAACATGATAATTTCTTTGCAAAAGAGGAGCTCCCTTAACCTATTATTAAACTGGCCTGGTAGTAGGTATGACTGCCTTCAGGTTTTCAGGAAACATGAGCTGGCCTCCAAAAAATATAAAATTGGCTTAATAAAATAAGAGGAAAGAGAAGGATTAACCTTGGACTTACTATATTTATATTTTGGTTTCTGAACATTTTGGATGTATTGAGATACATTTTCAAGCTTTTCTCATCCATCAGGAAGATTAAAAAATTGCTTTGTGTTTTCAGTAGAAACAGGAATGTTCCTGAAAGCCATTGATTCCAGCAACCAAGGGAAAAATCCAGTTGTTGCAACAGTAAGTAGCGCTCCAGGAAAGTCAAGCATGAGACCATTCTAGTTTGTCTTCTGACCATGACATTCTTTGAGACATGCTATATGAGTGGTCCAAAATGAATTTGACCCATGTAATGTACATTTGAAAGGTAAGGCTGATGCCAATAAAAACAAAAGCCTTTAAAGGGGACAGTAGAAGTCTATCAGAGATGGGTGCTTCTACCAAGCATGTATGGAGAAGTAGCCTCTTTGTAATGACCTAAAGAACACTGTCATCTGGCTCACTGCATGTTCTCTTTATTTTGTCTTTCACCTTTGTATTTTAATTAACTCCTTTTTTCTTCTCTCATTGTGATTTAGTTTACATGCCGTGGAACATGCCTTTTATTTCAATATTTGTAGCAGCATGGTATTGCATGCAAAGAACACTTTGGTAGATAGTAACTGTTCAGCAGTTGTAGGTGTGTGACTCATTTTCTCATCTTAATCTGTTTGCAGCAAATGGATATATGTAAAATGATTAAGAAAACAGCAATAGAACCATTATCTAATTAGAAAGGCAGATGTATTTCAAAACCAGAAGCTTAAACTGAAGGACCTAAGGAGTAATGACCCGTATTCCTTTCGCTGGCCTTATTATGTTACACATTTTTGAAGTGTGCTGCGTAGAAGAAAACCTGCCTTTTAAGAAAGGGCTCAGGAATTGAGTTGTAGCACCTTCTGCTTTTGCATAGCTGCATGTTATCAAGGACTGAAGATGAGGTGCAGTTGTTAAAGGCTAGAAAGAGAAGTGTTGGCTGAACAGCATTTGCCTTGGGATTTAAGACTGAAACCTCCAGATTTATAACATGCTAAATGCAGCATCTAACCTAGTCCCTTGCTTTAACTATTTACGCAGTAGCAGTGTGATAATATAAGCAGTTTTTCCTCCCCCTTTCCCCAGACATTAGTGTTTGTAAGTCACCTCTAGCATTTACCTCTTTGTCTGGACTAAATAGAGAAACACAGGGAGCTTGAACTGAGGTCAAGAGCAAAGCTTGTCAGCATCCATTTTCATAATGGTACCAACATTGAAGGAAGGAAAGTTTAGCTTGTAAAAGAAAGTATTTAATGCAGCTTTGAGTCTCTGTAGAGACAAGCAATGGTTTCCATAGCATCACCAGAAACGCCTGTCTGAATATGGAAGAGGATGTTTAACTCTAGGCTCAGGGTTCATCTGGCTTAGTGGGCACAGCTCTAAGGCACCTCAGTCCAGAATGCTTTCTCCATAGCCAGTGGGCAGAGTCGCTTCCACATGATGAAAGGATCTCTTAATAGAATGTTGAGGGACCCCAGTATAAGGAGGCTTCTCTTAGGTGCCTGGTTTTAGAG
The DNA here is from genome assembly GCA_035590195.1 of Aviceda cuculoides. Classification (NCBI taxonomy): domain Eukaryota; kingdom Metazoa; phylum Chordata; class Aves; order Accipitriformes; family Accipitridae; genus Aviceda; species Aviceda cuculoides. The sequence goes on along the minus strand of JAVJGG010000037.1, from coordinate 14,730,183 downwards.
GTGGAAAGGAGTGGGCAGTTTTACAAGCATATAAGACAACTCAGACACGCATATAAAGGTACAATGTCTTTGCTGCTCCTTCCCTGTGGCAGCCTGGCTGTTGAACTCCTTTGCTTCACTGTTTTACAGAAAATGTGCTGCGTTTATTTCAATTGGGCATGGTGACATGGATCAAAGGACTTCCCTGGTGGACTACAACACCCAGCCTCACAAATACTGGCTCAAAATGCTCAAAAGATTTAAAAACACTTTTTAAAAGGAAAACCATGTGAGCAAAGAGGGGGAGGTGAGGAACCACTCTGCAATGGGAGATACAGGTGGAGAAATTGATTTCCAGGGTTAGCTGGCAGGCTAGTGGCAGAGCAGAAGGCAGAGCTTGGTGCCTGGCAGTATCTTTCTTCCTCCAGTAACAGGAACACACAACTTTGTGTTTTCATCATCTTTGACATTAGCAGTCTGTGTGAATAGTTCTGGTTATTTGCTTTGCACTTCTGCTCATGTTCTGCAGAACTTTGAGAATGGATTGGAATACCTTTTCAATTTAAAATTACTTGTTCTCTGTAAATCTCTGCTCAGAGGCATGTTGTGAATGCTAGTTAATCTAACATTTCCTTCTGGCTAGCATGTTTTAATTATAAAATGCAGAGCACTGGAAGATGGTTTGGGATAACTCTGATTAAAGGATATTTTTGTGTGTCGTAGCTACCATTAGATAAGTAGCAGGGCACAGGTTTGGAGTGTCATATCCTTTTAGATCTCATCTGAACTGATCGCAAATGTAGTTGTAAAAGGTCACACAAGGTTTGACCTCTTGCAATTCTAAATGCAAGAACTAACACCCAAGGGCCTTTGTTCTGAACTTTTTGGTAAAAGGTTAGTTTGTAAGTGAGCTACCAGTTAGCTCAGTGGTGCTGCATCAGACCGCAGCAAGTGCGAGAAGGCCAGAGCCAGCGCTGTTGTAAATATGAACTGATGAAGAGCAGGAGGGCTTGAAGACACACAGAGGGATAGCATCAAATGTAGTTACTTTAAGGAGTAAACGCCAGCCTGGAAAACAGTGCTACAGATAGAAATAGAAATGACTTTTTGGAGATGCCACAAATTATTTCAGCTTAAGCTGCCTTTTTTTTTTTTTTTTTTAATTGTCGTCTTATGGTGTAAATTCATGCAGATTGTTGCAGTATCCAGCACAGAGGCTGTGATATTGACTGAAGTGCAGGTAAGCGTGAGACTAACCCAAGTACACGAGAAGGCACTTGGCTTTGGCTTGCAAACCTTTTGGCAAAGACTGTTGTGGGTTGGGTTTTGTTTGTTTTTTGTTGGGGTGTATGTGTGCATCCAGCACAGTGACACTATTTTTTTAATTATTTTTCTTTTAGATGTTTAGAAATTGCCAGAAAAAGAATAGTAAATGATAATTTTTATTTTGCGACTGGTCTCTCTCTAAGTTCTGCCGGTAGCAGAGGCATGCAGAGCCTCTGGGAAATGACCACTGTTGACAACTTTGTCCCTTTCAAATTGCTTGTGGTAGGGGTCAAGCCTAAGGTCCAGAATCTTATCTTCTGGATCCCCTGAAGGAGCAGGTGGTGCTGAGCCCAGCTGCTGGCCCTTCTGGCAAGGGAGGAGGGAGAAAAAGAGAGGATAAATTCTGTATATACATTGCTATATATGGATATGTGATATGTATGCATGTTTACGTACTAATGACAAATTGGTCTCTTGTTGGGTGTTGCTCTGTGGCCTTTCATATAATAGTAGTCATTTAATGTTTTCTCTGTGTGGAAAATCTTGGACTTGTTTTATTAGTATGTATTTTTTAATTTATCAAGTAAATATATAAATAACTGGAGCAGATATATTATTAATGCAGAACACTTATTGTGTAAGTCACTGGAAGTCACAGATGTGTCATAAAAATAGACGGCAATCAATAATCACAGGAAAATGTCATTTGTTTCTTGCAAAGCTGCAGCTATAAACTCCCCTTCCTGCCAATAGGAGTGTTATTGCCAAAGCCCTGCATAGGTAGTTCAGAACAGACAGTATCATTCAGTTTTCAAGAAATTGACTTCAAGAAGCAGACTTTCAAGCAAATACAGCACTGTCCTATATTGCAGGATAGGGCTATTTAAAAACAAACCAGAAAAAGCTGACCAGGTTCTGAAAGTCATCTTTGTCTGCATGGAAAAAATGAATATTGCTTCTACATAATGTATGTACATCTTTTGGCCACAGTTTTCATTATTTTTCTCATATAAATGTAGGTAATGAGGTACGGAAAAGGGGGTTTACTGGAGGTTGCTTATTGCTGTAAAGCTAGAATTTGTTAAAGCAGGCTTGTAAGCCAAGAGGTGTGCATGGTATTTAAGTTCTTCTGTGACTGCATCATTTGATAACTTGAGTAACATTCAGAAAGCCCATCTATGTGAAAGTCACTTTAATTGCAAAGAACAGATATTAAGATAATCCTCCTTAGCATAAAGGAGTTAGTGCTACAGCCCTGGACCTATTTCCTTCCTGTTCTCATGGACCCATCTGCAAATTTGAAACTGTCCATCTTCTTGTGATTGTCCCATTTTCCTTGCCCAAATGCCCTAGTCCAGTTACTGTATTGATAGACTCCTATAAATACATTAACTAACTATGTTTTTGAACATATTGGCTTGACTCAGTTGATGGCTTTGATTTTTCTTAGATGATATTGTTTTGGGTCAGTGTGTCTGATGCTGGGTTCTTTGTAAAGAAATGGGAGCTTGGATTTTTGGTGTATACTAAGACTCATGGAAAACAGGTGTGCAGGAGACCCCATGGAGAAGCTGCAGCCACAGCAAATATGGGGTGCTAAGTTGGGGTATTGATTTGGCCAGACTTCAGCAGTCTCCACTGCCTCTGCCAGCCCTACCAGGTGAAGCAGAAATTTGCCACTTTCCACTGCCCTGTGTAGGTTATTCCCATGTGTGGGAGTACACAGCCTTCTAGAGCATGCCCGGGCAGGACTTTAGGGTTTGACCCAGTCTAATTTTCTGCCAAACAAGAAGTGTTGGCATGTAGCTGCCACCTTGTTTTCATAGGTACACAGTTTCTGTGACTTATGAATCATGATGTATGAAAATGAAAAAAAAAAAAAAATAACAACAAAACCCCCACAAAACTGTTGTGCTTCTTTCTTTTCACGGATTCCTTATTACATTTTGACAGGTGTCTGACACAAGAAGCTGTCAATACTGTGATTTAACCTTGGTGTGCTACCTCCAATTTCAGTGCCTAGGAATGCAAACGATAGAGCTGATCTGAGCTGTTGAAACTTCAATAAAGTTGCATTTTAATTTTTTTTTTTTTTAAGAGATGCTCTCTGTGTAGAATTTTTTTTCCTGGTGCTTAGGATAGAAGCCCAATTTGTTCACATTTTCTTGATTTGTAGGTTATCTTTTATGAGAATTATTCTCAGAAAAGTCAGCTCAGATCAGCCTGTCATCTTGCAAAGAATTCAGTAAAAGATACACACTTATTTTGCTACTTCCTTATGTAACAGTAATTTAATTCATTATAAATATCTAAGCTGTTAATACCAAAACAATATAGAGGATGTTACATGGATAACTGTGAAGCAATCCAAACAGGTATTTTTTTAGACAATGTAATCCCTCAGAAACCTGCAGTGAGTCAACACCAGTACACTTGGGCCCTGCAATTTTGTTTTATTTTGTATAATTACCAGATTTTGTGACTAACAAAGTATATGCATCTTGGTCTGTTTATTGCACACTGGGGAACATGGTATTGCCCCCCCCCCCCCCTTCTTGTCTACCTTGACTTAAGGTACTGTGCAGAGCTGTTGCTTTCCTATGCAATGTCAGAGAGATGATGCTTAGGAAGGGCTCAGCAGCCCATGTTGCAGCCAGAGTTAGAAGGGGTACCATGCCGTCAGTGGCCGCAGGGGTACCATACAGTCAGTAGCTGAGGCTTTTCTGTAGCAGAAGCCTGGTGGTATGGGACCGAGTCCAAACCCAGCAAGTGTCTGGCTCAGATTTCCAACCCAACTTCCAGCATTACTTCCCACACAATACAAGGCCCTCTGTGCTTACGGAAGAGCACCTAATACAAGTCATTAGTGTTCCTGGAAATGTGATACCTGCTAAACTGAAGTCTGGCACTTCAAAAATATGTTGCCCTGTGTCAACTCTAAAGTATCAAAGATGACGCCGTTGTCACCTGACAGTACTGGTGGGTGTTGTAGAAGGGGCTGTCATCTGGGCTTCATTGATCACACTAAGCAGCTTCTTTACTTTCAATTACTCATGGATGTCAGGAGGAGAAAGAGAACACTAGAGAGGTATTATATGTAGTGGCACTTCAAAGGTGATTACTCTTTCTTCCTATCAATCATGTTAAGGAAATTCTCCTAGTGCACTTGATAATCCTATTTTCCTTTGAAGAAAAGAAACAGTCTTGATTCCAAGCTAGCCATAGAATTAACAGTGTCATTACACATTTTTGAACTCATTAGAGTGTACTTAGTATGCCTGAGATGTAATAGATTTGAAAAGCAATTTCTCCAATGATGATATGAAGTGGATAACAATTTTTTTCCAAAACAAATTGCAGATCAACTCATCAGTCTTTTTTTCCTAGATTCTCCTGTACAAATGCTTCACAGTTGTCTAGTTGTATGACTTGTGAGGGGTTAAAATTAATTTACAGAAATAATATAAGGACACAACATAGCAAATAACGTACATAGCATACATTTTGATTGAATGCAAATTTTTCAAGATGACTTCCTAGCCTGTTGTGATGGTACAATTTTCTATTGCTTAAATCATAGTACCTGCACACTTAGATTAAATTCAAGATCCACCATACAGCCAATCTATACAGAGAGTTTTGTTTACTTTGAAATCAATAGATTCAATAAGTATGGGGTGGAGCAAGATTTGAATCTTAATAAAGATAAGGGATTTGTTGTCAGCCCTTCCTAATAAGTTATGCCAGTTCTCCTGACATTTTTCAGACAATCTGTTTATTGAGAAAAAGACACTTGAGTTGTCTGAAGCTAGAACATTCAGGTGATGCATGTGGTACTGATTGAAAAAACTTTGCAAAGGACTAGTGATTCAGATCTGATGGCTCTTTTCTTAGAACAAATCTTAGCAGAAGCTGCTGGGTTTGCTGCAAAAAGTGGGGTGTTTTCAGTAGACCTCCTCAATCATATGTTCCAATTTTTCTCCCCTCTTCATTTGCTTTACTTTACAACCCTTTCCTAATTTATTTTACAAATCTCAGAAAGCATGAACAAAGGAGCCCCTTGGGCTTGTAGACACCAATGATGACTGTGTAAGTGAGCCTGTTCGATTTCCTCTTGGGCTTGATTACGCACCTGACAGAGCAGAAGCTTCCCAAGGGGTCAAGAAGTCTGAGGGGAAAAAAAAACTCAGACAAATCAGAGAGCTGCAAACAAATCCCCCCACTTCCATCCCTCGGGCAAAACATGCGAGTCAGCAGTGTTTCAAGGTGGAAGAGGAATGGCCAGCTTTGAGAGATTTGTTGTTAGTTCATTCCCAGACTCTATGAGGTTTGGACACTACAGTCAGGATCTCTAACTAAGAACGTTTGCTGTTCTGCCTGTGTGCTGCTGCTGGGAAACATTTTCTTCTTATTCTTGCCTCAAGGGATTAGTAAGCTGATGGAAAATACAGATGACTGCTCTGCAATACAACCAGGATTGGCAAGATTGTTAGATTTCCTGGAATACCTAATCTGTCATAAACCTCTATCTGATTTACATAATTAATTTATCTGTAGAGAGGTGCCACCCACCTGGTCCTTCATTTCCAAAGTCTGTGATTGCTCGCCTTTGTGAGTAGGGTATTAGTATATCAGACTGACAACTAAGGATGCTGAGACACAGAGATTAGATGGTTTTCCCAGTGTCATAATAAGCAGTTGGAAAGGCTGAGAATAGCACTGAGTCTGTATCCCCTGCTCCAACTGCTAGATGTAAAGGCCTAAACAAAGGACAGTGTATGGAAAAAATTATTTGAGCCGGCATTCTTGACAGCTTTTGGTTGCAACACGTTGAACTGTTATAGCACAAGCACATCACGCCAGTTGAGCAGAAGTGTGAGCGTGAGATTGCAGAAGGTTGCAAATGATCTCAGAGTATCACAATTATAGCCATCGCAGTGCTAAACAACACTGTGAAAATGCAGGGTTGCGTAACCTGCAAGTTCTCACATCTTCCCTATGCTGGGGTAGATTTTGAGTAAAAATAGGACAGCACAGGATAAAATGAAAGGATATGGATCACTTCTCTCCTTGACAAGCTTCTATTTGTGATTTGGTCAACTAATGACAGTCAGAAGTGAGACTCAAACCCTTGCCTTTGATGCAATGGTGAAATGCCTTAACCACTTTCCAGCATATCCTCTGAATATCTAAAATCCATTGTTTTTCAAACTGTTTTGGCTGCCTGTAATCACTGGGAGCAGCCCTTCCTCCAGGGCTGAGGATGAGAACCTGCACCCAGTAATTAGTAGCTGCAGTAGCGAAGACTTATTCTCTGTGAGCTGCTGCCAGCCATGGCTAATGCAAATGCTTTATGAGTCCTTTTGAATTCTTCTGCCTTTCTCTGTCTTGGGTAAAACATCAGTGTTCCATGGTTTGATAAACATTGAATAAACCTGTTGGGGCTCTGTTAACAAGTAGTTGGCGTTGAATGTGTGTGGGCTTTAGCAGAGAGGCTATTCTGCCAGTCTGCAGTACATCAGTGCTGCCCCAGCTGCCTCTGCAGCAAGCAGAGGAAGATGTTGAAGATCCTAGACTTGATTCATTTGTCCCCTTGGCATATCCCATATTAGCAGACCCCTCTCTTACTGAAGGTGGTCATTCTTGGTTTCATGAGTGTTAGGGAAGGGAAAGTCAGACTCTTGGCAGGATGCATACGTCTAGAGGACCATTCAAACACCTATGCATTTAGGAATTTTTTGTTAGCATCTTTCAAGCATGTTTAAAGCTTAAATCTTACATACAATCTTAAATTTCTTTTAGAGAGATATGTGGATATTAACATGAATGTATACCACCAAGGTAGGTAAAACTACCTACCTGAAGAAAATGTGATTCTGATAGTCAGGATAATAAATGCTTCCATCTTGCCCTTGAGCAATTAGTTAAATACTTTGTGGGCAGTGAACCCACAGGGGGCTCCTTGCTTCTGCAGTGCTCCAGAGATATCCAATGACGAAGTATAAAGTAGTAAGCAAATACCTGTGTGAGCTGTCATCACATCCTGGGTTGTGTTGGAGTCATTGCTTAAATATATAAGAAAATACCTGTCGCTTGATTCAGGTGGAATTTCAGAGATAACGATTACTTGCTGATTACAGGCTAATAGATTAGGGGGAAAAATGCCGTTTAAAATATCAAGTCCCTGATACTGCTTAAAATGTTGGGGAACATGTGTGATTAGAATTATGTATTTTGCTTTAGCTTTGTTACACCTTGACATCTTCATACATTTGAGACAGGCATACAAAAAGTATATCTATTTTCTCCTTCTGTGCCAGTGCTGAATACACAGCTGACTGTTTGCCTTCTCTCAGCAAATGATGAGAGATGCCTTAAAAGAAGGCACTTAATCGTGGGCCTTACTATACAAAATACTGGTTTTATGTCTTTTTTTTTTTTTTTTTTTTTCCCCCTGCTACTAAAATAACATAGATTACAATTGTTTTGGGACAACTGTTTCCAGGATAATTATAGCTGCTACCTTTGCCTGGTAAATGAATGCTTTCTCTGGAGCTGTGACTATAGTAGTTTCTGGTTTAGGGTTAATGAGAAATCACGTTTAAAAAATATCGGAGTAGCATTTTTCTCCCTAGATTTCACATTTGGGAATTAACCCAAATTGTATTATCAACATAATATATCATTAAAATAATGACACTAAATGATAGTTTACAATGTTCAGTACACACTGAAGTGGAAAAATATAATTAGCACATCTCTGCTGCAACTCTTTATTAGTTGGTATAACACCAGCATACCAGATTCTGGTAAGGACCCTAAATCACAGACTGTGTCACTGCAGTCCTGCTGCCAGTAGATAGTCGCAGCCCTTAGATGAGAATTACCAAGTTTTCTGTGCCACTTGCTTTTCCCACCCTCATAATCAGGGGTTATGTTTTACTGTGACTCCTTGATGGCTAGAAAATGTTGCAGGATTCAGAGAGACCCACAGAAGTGAGTTATAAACTGCAGTAGCAGCAATATTCATTTTTTTTCCCATGTCTTTCCCTTTTTTCTTTCTGGTCTTTTCACCCTTGAATTAGAGCTTATTTAAAAGAAGCGATAGCGAGGTGAGAGGGTTGGGGTCTGGGACAAGACAAAACTGGCAGATGACAGCAGAGAAATAGATGAGGGGTGGAATAAGGGAGAATGAGTGGGCAGAAAGGTTCTGGACAGGTAGAAATGGAAGAAAGAAAAGGAATGGAAGCAGAAAGGAGGAGACAGGATGATGTCTTCAAAAATAAAATTAAATAAGGCCTTCTGCCCCCATCAGCCTCATGGTGCCCCTGAGCTGCCAGCCTTGTGTTGTTATTTTACAGAGTTTATTTGTTTGACAGGATTCACAAGTACGGGTCTGACCCTGGTCCTACAGGAAGCAGCAGATTTGCCAATAAGCTCAGTAGGACCAGTGCTTGTCTGGTCCTGGTAGATAAAGAAACTACATTTTAAAAGACACCATCACCTTGCAGCTTGCATTTATGCACAAAAGTGACATTTTGCACTCCTAGTATCAATAACAACTTGCTACCGAAACAGAAGGAAATTACTTGCAAAAATATAGTTCTCCCCTTCCTCTCAGGCAGTTGTCATTATGCAGTGAGGTACTTAAACACAATGTCTAGGCTTAAAATCAGCTATAGGCATAGATCAGTACTATTGCTGAGAAGGTACTACCGAGAAGGTAGCCAGCATTTGGAGTCTAGCAGACTGTTTCCTCAGGGAGGAGAAGCTGATGATGCAGTCTGATATTTCTTTGCTGCCGTAAAGTTTATTCACAAAGAAAGCACCCTGTGACCTGTTTGCCCAGACATTAGGGAGCAGATAACAAGACTACTTTTCTTTGTGAGACCAAGACTCTCTCTTGGTTAGTGCTTTGCACAAAGGCTCCGTTTCTGGTCTCACAGGGCAACTTTTCCAGTTCTGTTCTTATTGTATAACTTTTGGGATGTTTGTCTAACACTTAAAAGGTTTAAGGTATTTCTGGTCTCTTTCTGCTTTCTATGTACATAAACCCTTCATGACTGTAATATCTAGCAAAACGTTGCTGTCCACATAGGCCGATTCCTAAATAACCTTTTCTGAGGTTTGTGTTTGGGTGGATGAATCAGTATTGTTTCAATTACTCTACTTTCTAACTGCTTCCTACATTCACTCCAAATGAAACGGAGCTGCTGAACACCTCTGCTTCAAACAAATTTCACCCATAATAGTAGCTTCTTGACTGAGTGCGTAGGTTTGTTGTATAGAGGCAGGCATTTTCTTTATAGCAAAATACCAAACAAGAAGTGGGAAATCCATTAAAGTAAAAAGGAATATAAAAATGCTAATTTCTAAGTGTACTACTTAAAAAGAATCCTCCAAATGGCTCTGCTTTTGTAATGAATCCAGTAAAAAAACCCAAACAAACAAACAAAAAAACCCACCAGGACGATACAAGGGTTAGTTGAGCGTTATTTCTGTCACTGAGAAGCAAGCCTGCCTATGTCGTCTTAGCGTGGAGTTTAGGATACAAGCCTGTGTTGGTTGAGATATTGCTCAACTATACTCTGCTTTTCCTTGATGTGTGTGTGAACTGGTCCAAAACTCCAGTTTGGGCAACACCTGTGCTGCCACCTATTATATATTTTCAGACAATGCAGGAGGAGGTGAGACAAAGCATAAAAACTGGCTGGTCCTGTAATTACATGTATATGGCAGGCCTGGATTGTGCCTCTGTTGTTAAGGGTTTCGCTACAGCATATCAATCCTGGTGTTCCCATATTCTCTTGGTGTTTTCCTGTATCTCCTAAAAACCACTGAGCTGGAAATTTGTTCCTTCCACGTTACTGGTGTCAAAATGATAGCACGGTTACAAGGCCTATTTCAGCCATGGTTGGGCATTTCTGATTTAGCTGAGGTTATTTTCATGGCTCATTAGGACAGCACAGGAAAAGAGGGATCCTAAAACCAAGCATAAACACTTATATTCAAATCAATACTGGCTCTTCAGACTCACAGTAAATATGTTGTTCCTGATAAGATGACCCTGAACCTTCAGAAATGAGCTGGAATTGTACAGCCTCATTTTCTGTGTATAATAATGGACCAGAAAACCAAATATATTACTCAAGTCTCTTTCTGTAGCTTGATCACATCAGATGATCTTTCTTATTTTCCCTTTTGCATTGCAGAAAACTAATTTGAAATATAATTATGTTGCTGCTGGATATCAGTGTGGCTGTTCAACTGCCTATGAGCACAGTGATCACCATTTGCTAGGTGACATTGTGCGATATTATCTCCGCATCTATCACAGTCTCTTCCTCTCTCATACTTGCACAATTCAAGCTAATATCCCAGCATCTGTGTGGTGAGCCTACATGGGTAATGATAGTTGTGGGTTTATGCTTGTTTGTATTTGTTTTGTTTCTTTTCATCCCAGGTCAGCAAAGATTGCACAATGCTACCTTAATACATGAAAAACACAAAGGTTTATAATCAACCTGTGTTTTTATCAGCACAGAAAGAGGACTGTTTTTTTTCAACAATGCTTTTAATATTTTATAGAAAGGATTTTTTTTAAAAGGTCACTTGAAAATGAAAGCTGACTTTTTTTTTTTTTCCTTTTCTAAAAAAGTAATGGTAGCATTGACAGAGGGAGAATGTTTTAATGAGAACAGTTCAGTGAGGGTGCCCACATTTCTACAGTGTATTTGTCTGAGGATTTGATCCCATTTTGGTCTGTGAAAACATTGCTTACTTGGCATGTTAAAAAATAGACTTTTTTTGTTTTAAAAGGGTGCGACTTTATGACACCTGTCTATGTCTTGCTGTTTTCTTTTCTTACGTTGTTAAGTATAAGCCTTGATATTTCAAGTTTTTTTCTGAATACAGTGCTCTGTGACTGGGAGCTTGCATGAGGAGCACTTGCAGCGCTGGTTCTGTGGTGCACAAAAAAGCAGCTGGATGGTGCTTTGTGTGGAGTGTTGGTAGCAGGGAAGAGGGCTGTGAATCTGGGGGGTTTCACTGACTGGAATATACTAACATATGGAGCTCCCCTCTTCAGTTTCCAGGGTTTCTTGAGAAAAACATGAGACATTTTCACTTGAAATGCCCCTTGTTGTGTGTCCATACTTCTGTTTGAAGAGATTCTTTCTGTCTGATTCTTCTAAGTAATTGGCACTGGGTCTAGGATCTTTAAATAAAGGTAACTCTTTCTTCTCCTCCTCAGGAGATGAAAGCCATGCTTGAAAGCTATGTCTTTGAAAATGAGTTTCTGCTCTTGATGGGTCACTTGATGTGGTTACCCTAAGAACCAGCCAAGCCTGTTCTACAGCCTGAAATTATACCTTTTTGAAGTTTGAAACATATGTCAATATGTGTACTAAATTTTGCAGTTGGAAGAAAAAAAGCCTGCTACTTTAAGCCTGTCTGGGTCTCGGGGCAGGGAGGCGGGGAATAGAAGACCAAAATCTTAAATAAAATCATGGGCAAGTCTAAGGAGTGCCTGTCTGTAGTTTATCCTCTGGACTTGGCAAAACAATATTGGCTATCTTGACAGCTCTGTGTATACAATGTGTGCAATGATTAGACCCCAACTAGGCCTTGTTGCCACTGATGTCTGTTTTGTAGCCAGTTATTCCGAATTATGATCATTGTTCAATGGAAAATGGAGCACCTTCCCTTTGCTTCTCCTTAGCATCTGCTGTTATCTAGAAGTTATACACTCCCCAACTTGGTATAGGAGCCGTTCACTACAGCTTTATCAAATATTACAGCTTCCCCATCATGATGACTGCAACATGTTGTTGTGTCAGAAATACATGAAAACATCTGAAAGAGACTTTCAGAGGTTGTCTAATCTGTTGCCTGCTCAAGGGCAGAATCACCTATGCCTTTGTCACCAATGTGAGGTCCCACAGCCTCTTGGGACACATCTACCCCAGAGCCCTACTGGGCATTCCCCAACAGAAAGATTTTTCTTTCTCCGGTGACCCCTTCAAACTACAGTTTAAGCTCATTATGTTTTCTGGCTATCAGACACAGGGAGAACAGTGTCTCCTCTTTGCAACAGATACATATATATCTCAAGATTGTTATGTATCCATAATTTCTCCTTTAGGTTTCTGTAGCCCATTACCAGTGATGTCATTTAAGATTTTTATCTAAAGCCTCCTCCTTAGGCAGAGAGTTTTAAAGAGCTCAGTGGTCACTGATGTGTGACTGCTCATCAAAAATGAACATCATCAATATAGATGTTGTACATGCTGACCAAAACCTGATAAAAACAAGCAACAAAATCCCTTTATTCTCGACTTTGTTTATTATATCCTCCCCATTAAAGATTTAAATGCTCACATCTTCTAGACCTTCTTTCATATAGCATGAAAAAAGTAGCTGCCCTCATTGCAGTTTCTTTGCCAAGTGAGATTAAAGATGTGCAAGATCTCTTTAACTTTGCAATGAAATCTTTCCAAGCTCATTGTGTCCTTTTGCGGACAGTTGATATGTGTTGGTTGCTTCAGCTGTGCCAGGCTCCTTTGCCTCCATTAGCAGACATGTGAATTAAGAAAGCCATTTTACTTTCACTAGCGTGTGTCTTTGACTCTCCTGCTTAGGGGTATCATGCTTATTTGCTGTAATGCCACTGAACATCTTTTCTACCACAAAAGCCAGGAACGGCAGCCTACTGTATGCAACTCCCTGAAATTTTTGCTGATTCAGTAACTGATTAACTTAATCTTTTAATTTACACCACATCAATTTCTGTATTTCCTAGTACTAGCATCAGTGTGTGTTTTGGGGTTGTGTTTTTGTTTCTGTCCCCCACCCCATGCCAACAAAGAATAATATGCTGTCCTTGCTGTTCTTGCCTACAGCAGAGTAATTTCAATATGCCATTCTTCCTTTGGCAGAATAGGAACAGATGACACTCATAAAACAGATCTCTACATTAGTCCTGAGCCCTTCTCCCACATCCATGGCACCAGTAAGTTTTATTATTCTTCTAAATATCTCCTGGCAGGCTACTCAGAATGTTGGAAAAATGATAATAAAGGATTTCAGTCTGAGCACAGACAGCATACTTCACTGCTCAAAAAGAGTGGTGAACTATATTCTTCTGCTTGTTAGGCAGAAACACAAAGGAGATGTATCATAAAATTACGAATAAGCAAGATGTCGGGTGGACCCTAAGGGATGACCAACAGTCCTGGCTGAAATGGCCAGCAAACCAGTTGTCTACACTAGTGTTACTATTTTCACGCTCCCTAGTTATTACTGAAGGTCTCATCACACCATCTCTATGGTGTTAGAAACTACCCATAGAGCCTAAGGCAGACTGTGTAGGACAAGTAGATAGTGTGATATGGTATTTAGTCCTCGTCTCCAGTGTCTCTGCTCAGCGCTTTAACCATGAGACCTTCTCTTTTGCCTCTGCCATTGCCATGCTGTTCTGTTACTAAGGTTGGGTTATTAGTTGTTGACAAGACATTATTTCTTGTATATCGAGAAGATAATTGCCAATCCAGGAAGCATCTGGGCTTTCTATAGGGAACAAGTAATTAAAAATATTCTTGGAGACTCTAGAACTTCCAAATATAGGATCTGGAGCACTTGAAGCAAAATCTAAAGCTTTTATCGCCAGTTACTTCTCTAGATGCCAATATGAAAATTCTGCCAGTAAATGCAGTGCTCTGGAGTTGCTATATAAATGGAGTGTGTAAGTAAAGCGATTTTGTAGTCTCTAGAGCCAAAAATTTTGTAAAAATGTAGAATCTCCAAGTGTTATTTCAGTTAAAAGGTAAGATTGGTACCAGATCCAGTGGATCCTTTGATCCATTGCAGATTACTCAGAGAAAAAAAATAAATGCCAACCCTGCGCTGAAGGAATCAGCCAGAAATAATTTTGATGCTTATGCCACCATGACCCCAAATTTTTTTCTTTTGCTTCAGGGTCACTGGAGCTGGGTTGGATTGTGCTTTCTTTTTAATCTGTTTCTGACCTCTCCCTCTCTCAGATGTGTGCCAACAAACTTAACTCAATATTCAGAAAACTAGTTATTGTTTGGGTGGAGGCATACATAGCTCTGTTCAAGGGCTGGAACCTGCTACATTTTTTTTTCCTCCTGAGTCTATAAGTGAGCTCAGTGATCCCCTACGTCTATCCCAAATGAAGGGCAGCTATTATGGTCATCAGTCTCAGCAAGGTTCCCCACAACACACCATAACATTAATAGGTTGTACTCCTGGGTTATTTTCAGTACCACTGGCATAACGCTGGGTTAATATATTAATTTTATGGGAGCCCAGAGGGAAATGAGATGGGGGATGAGAAAAGCCTCTGCAAAAATGACAAGATGTTGATTCCCACTAGTAAACCTCTTTTGGGTAATAGTATTGGAGACTGTAATATCCCCCCTGCTGAAATAAAACAGTTTCCCTGTTTTCAGCTGATGTGGCTGGGAGAGCTCCCCTGACCAGAACCAGCTTGTAGGCCAGAGAGTGTCTGGTCTGCTCAGAGATAGTTGTTCAAGATTGCTGCAAAATGTAGGGTGCTCTTTTTTGACAGTGTGAAGGGAGCTAGGAGATACAGTACTGTGTGAAATCTAGTAGTGATAAAATAAGGTTCCAAGAGCCATGCAAATATTGTCACCTTTGTAAAGCAGCCTTCAAGGCAAGGAAGCAAGTATTGGGGAACAAACAGCCAGGTGTTTGCTGCACACTGCAGGCTCCCTGGCAAATATGATTAATGGTTTCAGTTTTAGAAATTTCCTTCAGTCATGTGTCATTTCAAGGGAAATCATAGAGGGAACAAAAGTGGTCCTTTCCTTTTCTAACACTCCTAATTAGAGAGCGACTGTAGCTTCTAGTGCTTGGGGGAAGATGTATCTCTTTCTCAGGAGTATTGCAACATTTTGCCTACTCACACACCTTCTGTTTGCTCCGAAAATATGGATGTTCCCATTCTCCAGTGTTGTTGGGCATTTCTGTGTAGATCTTCAGACTTTCCAGGTTAGTCGTGGCCCTCTAGGCACTTGTGTTGACCTCTCCCATAGTCAGAACTTGTGCAAGGGGGGAATTTGAGAAGGTCCTTCTCTGATCCACATTTGATTCTCTCCCAACCTCTATTTGCAGTCTGAACACTAAATTGCATGCTTCTCTGAGAAGTCGTCTGTTCATGAATGGAATAATATGTGGTGCACACATCCCGTCATATGTCCTCTGACATCCCAAACATGCTAGTCATGCAGCCAAGTAGCCCCAACATCTCTCAGAGGCTGCATCTGCTGAATGTCCCCAGCCTTTCTCTGTGCAGTGTCATCTCCAGCTCTCTCCTCTCCTCCTACCTGCCAATTTCCTTGAAACATCTATGAATTTTTATGTTGAGACTTTCCCAGCTAAGGTTTATCAGACCCCATTTCTCAAGGTCAAAACATTTGGGGATGGGAAAGGCAGGGAAGAGGGGCTGGTGCCCAGAACAAGGGACAGAGAGCAGCTTTATTGCCTGGGCTTCCTCCCCTTAGGAGTTCGGGAGACTACTCTTTCTCCAGAGCATGCACTTAGCAGTTAGATCACTTAAACATTTCATATAAGACTTACAGTCTAAGGGAAAGATTTTTTTCTTTTCTGTTGGGCAAAAGAAATGGACCCAAAACTTTGGGAAAAGGATGCAATTGTAATGAGATGCAAGCTTTTATTCATGTTTCTGTTGTGAGGTGTGTAATACTAATAGGTAGCATTCAAATCTTTCACAGAACCCCTTTTCAGGAAAAAAGTTTCAGTTATTAGTAAGCAGTGCATAATTTCTAGACATCTGTTAAAGTTTTCCCAGTTCAGTTTGCTGAAAGTGGTAAACGTCACACTGCCCAAAGTGGAGGAGAGGGTGAGGATTTTTCCTTTGGAAGTCAATTCTTCCTTAAAACATATTTGCAGTATGTTAAGAACTAATTTAATCAGATTTCTTTGTGTTGTGAATAATTTAAAGGGAATTCAGCTTTGTAATCATATAGAAAAGAATCTTGGATTCTGTCATTCTGCAATGTAACAGTATTTAAGGTCAGTGCTTGGAAAGTAAACATTTCAACGGCCAGTTCATTCTAAAAATGCTTTAGGTCTGCTTTGAAATGCGGTGTATTTAATACTCTTTTGAATCTAATAAATGCTTATTTAGTAAGACTCACTTTCAGTTGAATTCAGTGAAAATATGGAGTCAGAGTTTTGTATTTTACTAATTTGCAACATACAAATTAGTCCTGAATTTAGGGATTGCTTTCCAACTGTGTGGGGAAAAAAAAAGTTGTTAGTTAAAGGGCTATTCTTTCTATGCTAAAAGAAATGCAAATATTACTGTATTTTCACTTTCTTTAGCCCACCCTTTATGAAGAGAGCCCATTTTGCTTGACAATGTATGGTTAAATTTATAACTCTTTCCCAGTATACCCTGCTGGCACCTCTCACCCCCTGGAGAAACCTCCAGAAGGAACCCAGCAGAAATAGCTTATGAGCTGTGACTTGCTAATCTCACCTTCTGTAGTAAAAACCCATAGATTACAAGGATAATTCAGATATTGAAGAGGACCTTCTATTAGAATAGACTGGTGCAGGTTTCCCAGTTTCTGCCATTTCTCTTTGCTAAGGATCCAGCCCTTCACCTCCCCCCAAAATTGACTCAGAAAATATTATACCTTTTGTGATACATTAAAGATGCATTATGGAAAAAAAAATGGAAAAGTAGTAAAATATGAAAATAGGTAAAGTTAACAGGTTTTGTTGTCCATCCCTGAGATGTGTCTACATTTGCTTCTCTGTCAGCGGCAGTTGCTTTCCTTAGACTGCAGTGCAACCTATTTTCCTTGGTGAATATCATTGCAGCTTGTTTACAACAGGGTTGAAATCAGTGGCACGATGGTATAGAGAGTGCTGAAAAGCTTTGCTGTGTACTTTTAAAATGCATGGTAGATATTACCGTTTAGGATGGAAGGAAATGACAGAATAGAGCAAAGCAACTATGGCACATTAGTCATAGTTACACTCCTTCATTACTGCTTCAAATTGAAAAATGCCAACCACTGCACAGCTCACTGAAGTAAGTTCAGAGAGAACTGCACACATTCAAAGGTCAGAAAAAGGAAAATTATGAACCATATTGTTTTACTGCCTCCACATAATGATTTATTTTTTCTTTGTCTTACTTTTGATGTTGAAAAGATAGGGGGATTGTGCTAGGGAATGAATTTTAGAAATTAAATTTACTTGCAATGCAACAGCTTTTTTATTTTAGTGGAAAGCTTGTCAAGCAGGGCTGTATTTATAGGCATCCTTTGGGAACTGTGCCTCACAAGGTGAGATCTGAGAAGCTTTGGAGGCTGATTTCTGGATATAAGGCAGGATAATTTAGCAGGATAGTGGGAGTATTTGCCTGTCCTAACTGTGTAATTTAATTTACTATTTTTTTAAATTAGCTATAAAGCACTTTCATTTTATGTTTTATATGATTTCTATATTGTGGGATGTCATTATTTTGCAAACTTGGAACCTTCCTAATTCTTTCTATTCTAATAAATAACATTACAAAATTCCACTATCCAAAAATTGTTCTGACTTCTCGGACTCTGTGAGTGTCTTAAATTCCGGGGGGGGGGGGG
>JAVJGG010000037.1:14697219-14709682 GCA_035590195.1 Aviceda cuculoides | reverse complement strand
GGGAATTTTGCTTTACATGTCTTTAAGCTATTATATTATTGGATTTCATTAGTTTGTAATGCCCTGAGGCATAGGAGGTACCTTATGGACCAGATAAGAAGACTCACTTCTTCATCCTTACTGTCTGTAGTGAGTCTACATCTTGATTACAATGTTGGAACAAGAATGGCAGTAAACATAGTTATGGGTGTAACAGTAAGGCTGGAGGTGACAGCTGCAACCATAATATGTATGCAGGTTGGTTCTGATCCAACACTGGCATTAAGTGGATATGGTTTATCTCACCATTTGAGGGGATTTAAATAAAAGCACATAGGTATTCTTGCCCATACATGTTTAAAATCATCAGACTTTTCTTCACGAGCTGTATCTGTGATAGGGATTTTGAGCAGTGCCTCAAGACTAATAGACTGGTAAAGGGATACAAAGTTCCTACTTCCAGAAACTTACCAGTTTGAAGCTATTTAAAATTTGGCCTCTGTAGTATACAAAACAAAAGTTTTATTTTGCTTATTTAGTCAATTGAACAACTATTTAAGATATTCTCTCCCCTGCCCCTAAAATCAGTAGATAAAATTGCCTAGAGTGAATCTATCACTGCCTGTTGTTTATCTACTGCTTGGAGCCTGGAGCTGTGCTATGCTTTAGTTGAAAAACGCTCCATAGGACCTGACCTGAAACTCGGGCAATTCATTGAAAGCCTTTCCAATGACTCTGGAGAGCTCTCAGAAATATTAAGCATGGTGGAAAATACCCAAATTTGAAAAAAAAACCCCAACCAACAAACCAACCCCCAAACCCCCCCAAAACCCCACAGCCAAAACCACCAACCCAAAACAAAACCCATAGTCAAGCAGTAACTAGAAAGCTCAGCCTGGGTTATCAGAATCCAGCAGTAGTTAAGAGAACTGTACTTATGTATGTGTGCAGGGATTCCACTGTTGGGAATGAAAGTGTGGTAAGAGAAATCAAACGGTCTGGGGCAGTCAGGAAAGCCACAGCAGTCTAAGACAACTTTTCATTGACCGTTGCCCACTAGACATCTGCTAAGCATTGGTTGTTTAGCCTGATTAAAGAAAACCTTGGAATGATATTTGGCTATGTATTTCCATATATGTGTAAATATAATGAAAAGGTAGAAAAAAAAAAAAAATTAATTGCTTTTTGGCCCATTTCCCATTTTTGTGTAGTCATTCCCTGGCTCTTTGAAGGAAGCCTTGAGACCCAATACTCCTACTAAGGAAGTATAGTAAGCTATAGATTATTATTGCTGAAAGAGGGCCACAGAAAGTGAAGTGAAATTAAATTTCATTGAGATTGGTTCTAGAAATTCAGCATCTGAGGCTATAGGTTCAAATCTGTGTCATGTGTTACCAGTTTGCATTCTGTTGGTTCAGTTAAGTTTTCACCAGATTGTTTTTTGAAAAATAAAGAAAAATCTTTAGATAATTGGTGTCTCATCTTGAGAAACCCATCTCTGAGCCTGTGAGAGAAAATCTGATGTCTCATGTTCTTGACTGGAAGAGCATCCTGTTTACTTTAGTTCTGGATCTGATGTCTTGGCATAAAAAGAAATCACTACCATGCCAAGGAGAACAGTAATGAAATGAATTGCATTTCAAATCATGTCTGGATTTCAAGAGATGGAGAACACACTCTGTTTTTAGACGTTTTGCAGACCTTTAATACTCTGGCAGTCTCAGTGTCTCACTGAGTAGAATTTTTTGTAAATTCTCTGAACCTACTCAAATCCATTACTAAAATATCTCACCTGCTTTCACACCTGAAGCCAAACATCCTTCAACACTTCATGAAGTTACAGATGATTGAGCCTAGAGTGTATTTTCTCAGTCACCCAAGGCAATGGCTTGAAGAGGAATGGGGAACAAGGCATGTTCAGGGACACCTGCTTGCCAGTATGTATGTTATGAGAGGATGTCTATCTGTTCTGCTCTACTCATTGCAGACTCTAACAATGTTCGAATCCCAAGCTTTCCTGGCAGGTGCTAATGTTGTGCTGTTTTGGGTTTTTTAATCCCACTGACTCTTTCACTGTGTAAAATCCTAGACCATGTAATAGTTCCAACTTTTGCTTATGGACTTTGAGTTGGATTTTAGAAATTCTACCTCACTTCTAGCTTACAAGTGATGCTTCAAGGTGGTAGCATGAGATATGGCAGCTCTGAACCTCTGTCTGGGGAAGGAGGAATGCTGTTCCTAGTCAGAGGTTGGTTTCACAGGTGGTGAAGCAACGAGGAACTTACAGTCTGATCACTGACATTTGCGTGATGGGCAGAAGACAAGGCTGCTCATTGCTGATGCTGGCATCCACCTGGTTGTCCTGTGCACCTGCACAAGTGCCGTACATTGAGCATTTCTTAATGAGTCATTGACAGTTGCTTCACTGGGACAGCAGCACATTATTTAGTAGGCTCCATTCTTCCTTCTGCTGCAAAGGATATTTAGGGTGCTCAGCGTTTTCTACAGCAATGAAGGGTCACTAAGACTCTTAGTGCGTTCTGGTGTCTGAAATGCAGCTCCTGGTTGAGCCAGTTAGTGCAAAGATCTTGCTTTACTGCCTGGCATGGCTGTGCACGTGCTGCATTTGGGTATAGATCTTCAGTTTTCCTTTCTGGGCAGCATAGGAGTTTTAAAATGTAGACAGCAGAAGACCAAGTAGGCAATTCTACAAATCCCCCAGTCTTAGTGTGTGGCATGCACGTCCCATGCCTGAAGCTACCTTTGACTTTCTCAGTCAATTTGCTGACCAATATTTGTAGCCATGTTGCTATTCCATCCATCTCCAGCTTGCCATTCAGTGTGACTAAGCTCCTTGAATCCTAAGGTAGGATTTACTACTGAAGTCACAAGTTATATTTGTAAACACCCCCCACCGCCTTTTGGGGGCCACTTTTGTCTGGGCATCTTTTACCATGCATAGCGGAACAGCAGGCAGAATAGATGTAATCTGAGGACACATCAGCTATTTAGTGCAAAATGGACATACACAAGAGCTAGGACAAATGTGCTGCATGGCAACACATTGTATTTATGTACAACATATGTACATATGTATAAGCTCAGCATAATGTATGGAGCATTAGTATGCTCACCACCACCAAGGAGATACCAATGAGTTTCTGCTGGCCAAGCAGGAGGGCGGGGAAGTGTTGACCTCTGTTGTTTCTTGGAAAAGGCTGATCTTCGGTCTTGCTGAGTTGCCATCTTCCGCTTTTTTGCTTTTTTTTTCCTTCTGGTTTTATATATTTTCATCTCAGTATTTTTTTGCTTGAGTAGCTAATGATTATCAACTCAACAATTAACACTTTGGCATTTTTGCTCTTCTTATCTTGCTGGGCTTTAGCTCATGGTTTCTATCTCAGCTCAGCAACAGTCCTCTCAGTAAAGCTGGACCAAGGTCACCCAGCAGTGTTGCACCAACTAGTCCTAGAGCCACAGGTATTTTAAGCCTGGCCCTAGGTTACATCTTTGACTGAAAGAAGTATTTGGGTAATTAGCTGGCTGGCTGGGTGTGTCCTGTGCTCTTTCTGTGCTGGGCAGGGCAGTTTTCTGTAATGCAGCTAAAACACTCTCCAGTTAGCTGAGTTTTCTCAAGTGTTTAGTTCCTTCCTCTGGAATAACCAAAACTACCTGGAAATGAGGCAGCCTGTAAGTGTTGAGAAGTTGCACATGTGTTACTGGAGAAGGCTGTGGGGAGTCCAGGCAGCGCAGGAGGGAGCACAAAGCTGGATCGAGAGTGGAATTGGAAAGGCTTAAACATAAATGGCAGCTTTGTCTGTGGTCAACTTGTCTACCTTCTCAGTTTCTTTCTTTGTGAAATGGGTTTACTAATATATGTTACAGAGCAGGCAGTGAGGATTATGATTAATATTTTGCATGGTATTTTGTGAATGCAAAGTGACATCTATCTTATAGATGAAACTGGTAGGAGCAATATATAAACCGTAAGAGTAAAGATGCTGTTACAAATTTGGTATTAACCCTCATCTTAACACTTTAATTCAAAAAAGTAAACTTGACTGTATATAGATTTATTTTCTGACCACAGTATTTAAAAAGCACAGATCCTTTTACCATGTCATGCTGCAAATTGTTTATGTTTAAAAATGGGGTTCCAATCATGTAATGCCTGGCTTGACTACAGTTTTCAGTCTTTCCATCAAGTTTGTATTTTTATTTTAAACTGTAACAACTATCCTTCTCGATGTCAAAATTTTGACATTTTATTGGGGGTGGGAGGTGGGGTGGTGTCTTTAATTTTTGTCTATTCAAGGCGAAAACAAGCGGTGAACCTCTAGAATTTCCCCTAGAAGGAAAATTTCAATTTGTAACCCTCTCCAATTCTTTAAAACACTTAAATAATTGTGACGCCAGAACTGTCGTGTCTCCCTGTGACTGACAGTTGTGTCTGTACATGCAGGTAGAGCATGTCCATAAGGATTTCTTTCCAAGAGGCAAGGTGGACCCCTTTCAATGATGCTCAGTGTGGAAGCAAGCCAACTGGTGCTGGAAACAGGTTCTTGTTTATGTGCAGTCCATAAGATATTTTAAAGCCAAAAGAACTGATTCAGTAACATAAGCCTTCCTTGTACCAGAGTGAAGGATATTCAATAAACAAATAATAACTGATTATTTTTGTACACTAAAATTTAGGGAACTAGAAACTTATTCTATGGTTATCCTAATGTATTTCATGGGTGTTATGGATATCAGTGATGTGTAATTCTACTCTTGAGTACTTTCACAAAGTTTTATTTGTTCACAAATATTCCAGATACTCTGTAGGTAGAATTCTTTACACTTAAGCAGCTACTTTTAGTATTCGTATGGAGAAAAGAAACCTTCAGAGTAATACCACTGGGCTTGAAGATTCATAATCAATGTGGAGTATTATCACTGTGCATTACTAACCAGGTTTCTCATTGCCTTTTCTGGTTAGAGGATTTGGTTTTAAAATACTCTTTTCCATCTAGAGACTCATGTGTCTAGAAAATTGTTTGACGGGAATTTTTTTTTTTTTTGTGCTAAGGAAGGGTAAAGTGACAAGGAGATGCACACTAGAGATGTCAGTTCATAGCATCCTGAACCTGGAATTGCTAATGAAGTCTCTTCTGTGCCTCATAGACGATACGCCAGTGCATTTCAGCTTCAAGAGGATAGAAGTACAAAGCAGTCAAGGGTACCTTCCTTATCACATAAGAAGAGAGGTTAAAAATACAAAAGAATGAGACTGTAATTCTGAATGGGAGTGTTCTATTATTCATAAAGTATTTTGTTTCTGTAGAGAATCATATTATGATATGACATTCAGATCTTATTACTCTTTTTTTTACTGTTGTGCTATGCAGCTGTTCCGCATTAGGGGGCTTCTCCTCCATTTGCTTTGCAGAATAATCCATTTTTAGTATTTATTTGTATTTTTAGGGTGTGGTAAGAGAATAAAACTTGTGCTTTCTTGGATTTTTGGCTGTTTTTAAAAAATTAGTATTATTTCTTGCTGAGTCACTAAACAATGTGATTGGATATAAGAAAGTAATACCAGAATTGAAGTACAAAAGCAGTAGTAAGAGATATAAGAAGAAAAGAATATTTTCCTTCAAAGTGCTGATGTGCTATGCATTTATAGCACTCTTCATATGTTGTTATACCATTCTGCATTTTAATTGTGGTGACACTTCAGTGGTAATACAAATGTTTTCCACAGCTCATTTGTATGCAGTGTAATAATTCTTACTATCTCTTCCTAACTGGTATCTCTTTGCGGGGCTTGTGTTCCAAGAGGGGCACCGAAATTGCCTCTGTACGGTTGTATGATGGTAATTGTGGCTTCCAATTAGTAAGGATAGTTTTTCTGCAGAAAATTCCATTTTCCATTTTGTCTTTATCCTTTTGTCAAGGATATTTATTTCTTCTCAAACTGATACTGTAATTACTCACTGTATACCCAAGTAGAAATTTGTGTAAATACTTCTGAGCTGCAGTGCACTGGAAGTCAGTACAAAAAATAGATAATAATCTATGGAGATCACTGATTTAGATTCACTTTACAGTCCTTGAGGGGAAAAAACATACCTCAATGTTTTTTCTGTAGTGCCTGTATCAGCATTTGTAGCAGTGCTATTTCCAACAAACTTGCTGTTTAATGCTAGGTAGAAAACAAGACCACACTGCAAGTCTGTTAGTAGCACTGGTGAATTAAAAATAATTAGTCTTAGACACAATTTCCTTCCCTGGAAAGGAAAATGCACCTCTTTCCACATTGCATCATCTTAACAAACTCACTGTGAAGGGTCAAAGGCAGCAATGCGTGTGATTGAGCAAAGACCATAGGAGGAAACAGTAGCTTCAGCTTCTTCATGCCACTTAGTTTTTCTGCAGAGAAAGCTTCATTTATGGTCCCACCAGTAAGCTATTTTGATACAAGCAGGGCAAATCATGCATAAATGCATGATTGTCGGTACAAAGTTGTGTAGATGATAGAAATAGGAAGTAATAAAAAAAGGCAGTCAAGATGCTGTAAAACACAAAGCTCCTACAAGTCCTCTCTTACATATGCAAACACATAGATTATCTGTTCCAAACCCAGAGATTTTGTCACATAAGCTAACAACTGTGATCTCTATGTGACATTAAATAGCCAATATTTACAATTTGTCAGGCTACTGGAAGGGGGTACATTCTTACACGTGGGTTTCAAGCTTGTAAATGGCACAGCCCGTATAATTGGCAGGTTTCAAGAGCAAGAATTTCCACGTTACAGTACAAAAGTCTAATGTTTGAAATGAAAAAGTAACTTTGTGAGCAGGTGAGAAGTAGGGTAGGAAATACAGGATATGTTTTGGCATGGACGCTTGCACTTTTAAGTACTGCAAGTTTGGTTTTTTATTGTGCATAAGTGTTTACAGGATCAAAGTCTAAAGTAGTACAGGAAGAGAAATATGCAATTTTCTGAATCCTTGTGATCTCTATTAATAGCTCTCATCCCTGATGAGTGCAGGGATTTACATAACAGAGACAAATACACAAGAATCTCTGAGTAAGAGCACAATATCCGCAATTTCCAGCCCTCTGAGAACTTCATTCCAAAATAATAGACACTAGACAAAATAAGATTTTACTGCATGTGATGGGCCATGAGACCCTTGTTGTTTGCCACAATATTTAATTTGCTTCTTTCTATCTCCTTGGCTGATAATTGGAATACTCAACCTACGACTTTTAATAAGCTTCCAGTCCCAAGGTTAATAGTAGACTGAAGTTCTGTAGATGCTTT
The DNA here is from genome assembly GCA_035590195.1 of Aviceda cuculoides. Taxonomy (NCBI): domain Eukaryota; kingdom Metazoa; phylum Chordata; class Aves; order Accipitriformes; family Accipitridae; genus Aviceda; species Aviceda cuculoides. The sequence continues at coordinate 14,702,388 of JAVJGG010000037.1, read as the reverse complement.
GACTCCTTGTGTTTGGAATAAATAGTCTGCAATAGAAAATGTAGATCAGGACCTCAGAAATCAAATTGACTAATTTTAGAAAGAAATGAGAGCAACAGAGACTGTTATTTACAATTACTGTTTCTCTTTGCACATTTTATCTCTGTTTCTTTTTGTTAGATAAATGCCTATGCAGACAGATATATTTATCAATCTAGACATGTATGTGGTTCCTACAAATATATCTGCCATTCTGTTTGCTTGCTTGTGTGCACTCTCTCTCCCCTTAAGCTTTATATCCTAGTGATTCAAAATGTAGCTAGGCATCTATGGCAACTTTGTAACTTTAGCATTTGGTGGATTTTAAATTTAATTATTTTCTAAAATTAAAATTAATATTATGGTCTCTGACAAAATAATTGGGAAAAAAATCACAACCTGTTTCAAAGTTTCATGAAACTTCAACTGATGCCCCAACTGCTCAATACTTTGGTGTAAATAAGAAGCTAAGACTTAGAGAAATGTAATGTGGGAAGGACAGGGACAGAAAGAAAGCCTTGTAGTGTTATTAGTCCAAATCTGCATGAAAATGATTGAACAGGAATAATGAGTTGGGAAATTAAAATGTTGCAAAATAATTTGGTACTCAAGCAAAAGCCAGCCATGATTTTTGTTTGTTTGTTTTCAATTATTACATTTAACATGTACCTTACATTTGTGGACTTTTTAAGAGTTGACCATTAATGTTGACTATTAATAAGACTTAGAAGGCCATGCGATTTCCAGAAGACTAGAACAAATCTGATGTTGTGCTGCTATTTAAAAATTTTAAGTTTGACTTTCATGACAAAATAACAGAGCAATTGATGTAAGATTTAATTAATAATGCTGAAGAAATGCAAGTAAGATAATGCTTATCACTAAGTTTGCAGCAAGTGGTTCTTACGAGACTGGCTGGGTGCACTTCTTAAATTCAATTCCAAGTTGTGCTGGTAAAGCTGATAATACTGGTATAAGATTTCCATATATCCTTCAACTTGGTATCACTTGTCACTTCTCGTATTTTTATCAATGGTCAGGATGAAAGCACTGGACTGTTACTATTCAGCTTTGCAGATGATACAGACCAGGGTGAGGCAAGTAACAGAGAGGATGGCTTGCTAACATTAAGCAATCTGGACACAATACCTAATCTAAGCGTTAGAAATTAGGACCTACTCCCAGAATTGGTACTGCCTCTGTGGCTCGCACTGCCTGCCTGGCTACTGTCCTGATACACTAGACTATAATTCAGCACAAGTTCCTGACACTGCCACCTTTTTTGCTTTCTGCTTTCCTCTGTTGCCCCACTACAGTTTGCAGAAGACAGGAATTGATGGCTTTGCCATTTGCCTGGAGTCTGTCAGGTTTGGATCCGCAGGTCTTTAAAAAGCAGAGGCAGCCTTTCCTTTCTTGATCAGAAAGCATTCCTAGTCATAAAGGCTGGCAGAGTACCCTCATAACCATGCATTTCCTGGGATAAGCTGAAATCTTTGTTCTATGTTGGCTGGAAACCTAACTATATCACCCTCACCCACGCACAAACGTTGTCGTTACCCAGCCCTTTATTTCACATGGGTCAGCCTGGTCTCTGGCAGTCATCTAGGGTGAAAAGAAGCAGATAATTCCAGGAGGCAATTTATCCTGGTTACCTGAGACAGCTGCCATAGGACAGGAAAATTGCATTCTGGAGAAGTCTTTCTCTTTCCCCTGAGGACAGGTTTAAACTAGATTTAAACACATTTAAACTACCCTAATATTTAGATGGCTAAAGTTAGGTGAAGTGAGCCCAAGGTATAGCAAGAAATGAGTAGGGGAGTTTATGGCTCTTATGCTATCATATTTAAGGCCCAGGGAGAATTTTCCCTTGGCTCACCCCACAGCACGTCTTGGATTCAAGAACAGAAAAAAAATTTTCTTTTTTAGCGTCTTGAGAACCTTTGTCTGCAGGAAGCTGCCTAGCATGGTTACTACATTTTTAAACAACTGTTCTCAGTTCCTTCCTCTGCCCTCGCTAATAGAAATAGGTTTGCCGTTTCAAGTGCTGCTAGGCAAGAGTTGCAGTAGCTCTTGACCATCTCACTGACTGCAAGAACAACATTAACTGAAAAGTATCTACATTGCCCAAATCCTCAGATGCCCGTAACAATTCCTAAAGAATATTACTCAACAGGGACATCTAAAGAAGACATAAAAGATTGTTTGCCTACTCCTAAAGTTGTGGGTTGCTTTCAAGTACTGTCTAAAATTCATCGACATGTAACAGGTTTTAAGATTCACTATTGGGACCCCAAAGAAATAGCAAGGAAACCTGTTTTTATTCTAATCATGGTTAGAACCTGGCTACTTCAAATGCCTGCCCACGCACACACGGCTTTACTCCAGAATAACTGCTAGCCATGGTAAAGGCACTGCACATGTTTATGTGTTTGTATCATCAGAAACACAGTGAGTATGATCCAAATAAAGAAGTAACTAAGAAGCCTTTGACGGGGAACTGTACTTGCAAGTTATAATTTTCTTTCTGTTCTGATCCCCATGCAACTTATTCTGAAGTCATTATGTAAAGAAACTGCAGGCTTTCCGTCAGAAAGGCGGCTGTGAGGAGCATTCATTAGAATAGCAGAAAAAGTAGTGACACCAAGGGTATTTGTCTGCCCCCCTCCTTTCCTCCCATGGAGAGCAGGAGCAAGCATGCCTGTGGCTGGTTCCTACCTTACACCACTTCAAAGAAAATTCTTTGAAAGTCTTACACAAGTCTTCTGTAGAGAGCTAAATATGCAGATAGTAGTTAACTGGGTGCACTGTGTAACACCAGGATACTGGGCTCTGGTAAGTGTTTATTCTACAAACACGGAAGCCCCTGAGAAGTAGCAGCTAATGCAGATGGAGCACTGGCAGCCAAACCGGGAAAGCCCTGGCCACTCTTACGGGCAGCGTTGGGCCATGCTGCATGGAGGCACAGCCCCTGGCGTGGCAGGTTTGGAGGAACTTTTGAATGCTAGCCTTTTGTAACAAACTTTACAGCCTCTCTCAATGGGGCAGTTTAGAGTCTTGCAAGATGGCACTGCGGAGTGGTGTTTTAATTCCTTTCGTCCTCAGCTTTCTGCCAGTCTCACGTGAGTTGTGCTTCTTGCATCAGTTTGGAGCTGCAAGAATGAACTGCTGTGGTGGGACAGCAAGTGAGCTTTACTCCTGCGTAACAGGAAAAGACCGAGGAGGAGGAGGGGGTGGGTTCATGGCTTTGCAAATCAAAGGCATGTCCGTGGCAAGATGGAGACTCATGACCCCACATATAGAGGGAGTGGTATCCGCATCAGCATGTGGGGGGTTTCCAGACCTCATTGCTAAACAGTAATTTTCTTTCCTTGAGCACAAGCAAAGTCCTTTGTACTCTCTGAGGGCAGATAGTGTGTGCTTGTACAGCTACTGCCAATCAGCTGATGTGTGGTAGCTTTGTACCCCCAGCAGTTGTTCCAGTCATATGAGATTGCAATTACTTGCTGTTTGTATGTTATAGAAATTCAAATAATGAGGAAATATTGTATGGGTCAGGGTATAAGTGTTTTTTGAAACACATGTTTAGTCAGCCCTTGATGCTTGGTAGTCAGGCAATCCAAGTAGCAGTCAGGTAGAGAGGTGGCAAGTTATGCTGCCCTAGAGCCATGTAGACTTATGTGAAAATGTCCTACTTATGCAAATGGATCATAAAAAAGGACAAAGTATGGCCTCCGGCACATTTAATAGCATTCTTAGACTTTGCTAGGCAAGAGTTGCTTCCTACTTCATGCTTTTGATAGATGGAAAGTTACTGCTAATGCATTTTTAACTCTCAGTATTGTAGTGAAAATGTCACCGACTGAAATGCATTCCCTCTTCCATGCATGTTGGCTCCCTTAACATGTCAAATGCCGCTAAGTAGATAAAAGGTGTGTCTGCAATGAGATGAATCTACTCATATCGTCCTGCTTACGGACTCAGTTCTTTCAGTGTCCAGCATTTCTGATGTCAAGTGATCGATCATGATGCAGATCCTCAGTTATGCCAGCGCTCAGCTTGGCTCTTCGAGGACCAGAGGTGACAAAGGTTAAAGTTTGAAAACAACGTGACTCCAGGCTGTGGTGCTTTGGCTCCCCAGAGTCCTCCAAATTACACAGAGCAGCAATGAACCAGTCTGGACTTGGGGATGGCGAAGCAGCAGCACAGCGATGCAGGTACCCAGCAGCAGCCTTTCGAGACAGAAATCTACTGCCTTGCTAATGCTCAGACCTTGCCGTGGCGCTGCCCAGGGTGGGTTGGAGCCACAGCTGTGACACCGATCAGCATGACCGTGGGACTGTTTAGCCACATCGGTGCGACATTGCGTGGCTCAATTTGGGCAGGTGTTCAGGGCAAGCACCCCTCTCTGCTCCCGAGCCCGAGGTTTGTGCAGCCACACAGGGCCCTGTGCGCTCAGGGGGCTGCGCTGTTGTGCGATTGCTCCCCGTCGAGCTTGCGCTAGGTATGAGTGGGTGCTTTTGATCCGTGTCTGTGTGCTTTCGTCTGTGTTGTGTACGCTCCGCTCGATGTGCCTGACTTTATAAAAATGTGGGCCTTGTTATTCAAAGTAGACAAACATGTTTCTAAATGCATTTCCTATTAAAGATCTCCATGGGGATTATTTAAGAACCTACCCATCAAAGCCCTGTTTATCTCCTTTCCTGGGCAAATGTTACAGTGGATTTTTCTGCGTACCTGTGATGTGGCATATTTTCTGCAGTCTGCCCTTTTTCTGCTTATGTCCTCACTTGTGTATCACTTATGAAACTGTTTCATTTATGAAAATAAGGCCCTTGCATCCCTGGTTTAGGGCAGACATTTTTCTGCAGGCATTTGTGGATTCGCAGCACCACCTGATTTTGATTCAGCTGGAGCAGAGCCTGTCTAATCTACTGGGTTGTGCTGTCATGCAGGGGCCTCGTGGGGAGCAACTGTAGGGAAAGAAGGCGGCTGATGTGTTGTCGTGGTTTAACCCCAGCCAGCAACTAAGCACCATGCAGCTGCTCACTCACTCCCCCCACCCCCCAGTGGGATAAGGGAGAAAATCGGGAAAAGAAGTAAAACTCGTGGGTTGAGATAAGAACAGTTTAATAGAACAGAAAAGAAGAAACT
>JAVJGG010000037.1:14625908-14697119 GCA_035590195.1 Aviceda cuculoides | reverse complement strand
GAACTCAAAACACAGCACCGTACCAGCTACTAGGAAGACAATTAACTCTATCCCAGCTGAAACCAGGACAGGTGTAAATATTCAAACTTAAGCATTCATTGAAGCATTTTCTTGACTCAAAGCCCTCCAATCTCAGAGTATGTGATCTGTGTGCTGAAGCTGTGCCAACCAAATATTTACTATTACTCAGCTGCTTCTTGGAAAATGTAGAGAATTTGCAAATATTACAAGAAGTAACATTTTTCAGAACAGTTGTCACTGGAAGACGTGCTCTATTAGTAAAGTGGTATGTTTTGCACTGTTATAATTAGGGTTCAGTTCAGAGAACATTTTCCTAGTGGCCTCATGTTGTTTGAATACTTCACCTATGAAGAACATTCTGAGCTAAACTCAGCTTTAATACCAGCCAATTTATGAACCTTTCATGAAAACAGATTTCAAGATGTCACTATTTTAAAATTAAAATCACTTGCCTTTCCAGTTACTGATTTCAAATATCTTCCTTCTGCTCTTCTAGCATCCTTTGTTTAGGCACATAATACAGAGTGACATGTTTCTGGCATTATTATCTGATTGAAATAGCTAAACTTTGGTACTGATTTTCTTTATTTCACTCTTAAAATGAGTCCGCATGGATAGAGTTTCCATTGCAAACACTACTGGGTTTTTCAGTCATCTGCATCCTGTTCTGCTGAGTTAGATTATGACAGATTTTTAGCAGTTTCCTTAGGAAATGACGTTCATATGACTGTGCTGTATATCTCTGTTTTGAACATGTGTTTTATTTTGTCTCCTTCTGTGTTTGTGTCCCCTGTCTGCCCTGCACGGTTTTTGAGCAGGGACTATTTCTTACTGTGTCTGTGCACGACCTAGTGCCTTGCTTCTAGTTTTGCTTTTGGGGACTGAAGGGATTCATATTTTATAGTGCAGATAAAAAAATAACTGATGTTGATAATGAGCCATCTTTGTCCACCTTCAAACCAAGGCAAAAATTGGATTCAGATCCAAGCATCCCCTGGAGCCTGCCCATGCTTTGAACCCATTAACCAACTTTGACAGGGAAGTGGTCTCAAGCGGTGAGAAGGGAAGGGGGATATTATGTTCTTAAAGGTTCCCTGGTAACTGGATGGAGACGTTTGGGTGCAGAAAGCAGGCTCTGACTGTCCTCCCTCATTTCCCCTGTTCTCCTAAGGAGGGCTTCAAGCATGAGCTTACAGCAATAAACCACAGAGTCCTTGTGAATGGGGACCAGCACAGGGGAGGTTTGAATCAGAGTTTGCAGCCTCCTGCACAGCAAAGGCCAGCAGTGATTGAAATGCAGTCCAGAGGAGCTGGCCTGCTCCTTCTCAAGCCTTCCTCAAATTTGCTAATAAACCAAATTTGGGGGAATTCTTTCTTACTATAAGGAAAAAGGTAATTTTAGTACTCTTTAAAGAAAGTCCTTATTCCCTTGGCCTGTAATTCCATAGTAACTGATACTTTTGAGGAGAGTCTAACCTTTAAGTGAAACCAGCCTGTAGTAATATTTAGGAGCAGTGCATACCCACTGAATTGTGAAAAATACAGGGATTACTGTATAGGTCTTAAACCTTAGGGAAACACTTTGGAGTTGTATAGGGAGCTTAATCTAATCTAAAGGGTGAGCATGGTTCTAAATGTATTTTCTAGTGAGCTCTGTACTCCTAGAAGCAGTAGAGAAAATTGCTTGACCAGCTAATGGGATTAGGCGACCACATTCAAAAGCTTACAGTCCACTATGGAGTAGCTAATCGAGTAAGATGGATATTTCTAATATTCATTGCTTTAATTTTTATGTTTTATTAAGTATGAAAGGCTCAGTGGCTGCTTGGAAGAGAGCTGGAAGGTCTCCTGAGGGAGGGGTTGTTTAGGGTATAATAAACCAGAAAGACAGTAAAAGAGACAGAGAAGAAAATGTCTTGAGAGCTTCTACTGCGCTAGGGGTGTTTGTGCATGTACACGTATTACTCAACTAGACAGTATTATCTTACTGTGATGGTGTCATTGAAAGAGGAGGTAACTGTGACTTAAGAAGCTAGAATAAAGGTTTATGGAAATAGTAATTAGAATTATCTCAAAACAGAGCTGCTTTTCCCTATTTGCAACTGTGGTAGTGTTCAGGAGAGGATGCCAGGTGCGAGGACCACAAACTGAAACTTCCTGCATATGATTCCGGCAGTGTTTGGAGTAGCAGACTGGTCTTCCCTGCCCCTTCCTCCTCTCCACTGCGTCTTCTCCATGACTTTGGTGTCTGAACAAAATGGAGGTGCGAGTCTGTCTGTGTCCTTATTACCTCTGGGTGTCAGCTCACAGTGTAGGTGATGATGTCAATATTTCTCTGCAGGGCATGGGACTGAGATTATCATGCTGCCTAGATTGTACAGAGTGAGCTGAAAAAGACTGGCCCTGACACAGCCAGACTGTATGACAGTCATTGATATCAGACTGATATCAAGCCCTAAGCTTTCAGACCTCCAGTCTGAATTATTTTCAGTCTTTTTACAGTTCAGTAAGCTGTCAAAGTTAACACCCATTTGGACAGGGCCAGCTGTGAGTGGAGAGAAGAAAACCCTATGTACAAAACGTTTCTTTGTCCTGATAGCAGTACCCGGAGGGGAATCAACCTTTCCCACACGTGCAGTGGGGATGGCCAGGGCTGTGGGAAGTCATGGCAGGCCTGCAGAGCAAGAGGTCTTCTTTGCAATTAGCTGTATCTGTGCCTTCCCAAAGCTTTCGGATGAGAAAACACCTGTGGCTGACTCTGAGCCAGAGGGCTGTGCATGCGCTGAGGCACTTCTCGCTCAGCACTGAACAAGGAAGGCTCCCAATGAGGGAGAGCGCAGATAAAAATGTACATTTGATAACATATCCAGTAGAATATTATCCAAACAAGAATCAAACTAAGTATGCTACAAGCCTTAGGAAAAAAGAAAAAAACAGGTTTGAACAAAATCTGTAAGATACTGTTAGCCATAAAGGCATAAGAAGTCATCCTGATAATGAACATAGAGAAGTTTCCAAAGATAGTGGGGAATTAACCCCATTAACCTGAAAGGGAGGGGAGGAATCACATGTGTCAATAAATATTTACTCTCCTTCTGGAATTTGAAAGTGTTCTTATTCGCACAGCCAACTGAAAGCTTTTCTGTGGGGATTTTGTAGAAGTAATATTAATATTAACTTTGTGTCTTTGTTGCTTTATTTTATTTCTTTGAAACAAGTAGTAAATTTACCATTGCAAAATTGAGAAATTTTTTTTTTTCAGTTGTAAAATTTATCTCAGCTCATTTGTCATGAAAATTTGCCCCTTAGGACTGGTTTGAACAGTATCCCAGGTGTTTAATGTTGTTCACCTAATGAAGGCACAACTCATGAAAACAACTATTGAACTGTGGTACACTTCATGAATACTGAGGAGGCATTCAAATTTAAAATGCATGTAGTAGTAACTGGGTCTATAAACTGCTGCTCCTGAAGCCTTGATGCTCTATGCATATTTCTCCATATGAACAATTTCCACTTGCATGTTTTTCTGTTTTCAAAGACAGTTTGTATGTCTCCATTTAGCTTCACCAAGCCGGAGAGAGTACAGTTATAATTAGTTTGGCCATGGAGGGCTCGGCAGATTTTTTGTGAAATACGCTAGTTCATAACATGCCTTACTAGTCACATTTCTGTCCTCTTAATCAGAGGATATGGATTGTAGTGGGATGCAAATAATGTAGGAGTAGAGGTAAAGAGCAAAGAAAGAAGGTGTTGGGGCCTGCTGTGCATTACATATTGTTGAAAGAGCACATTATATGAAGATGAGGCATGAATATGGGTGGATTAGGAGAACCCTGCCGAAATGTGTCAAAAACAAGATTTAAAAAAAAAAAAAAAGCCTGACCCAGTTGCACCCCTGAGAGGTGCAGGGAACCCGATCAAGGGATTTGCGTAGACACCGAGCACCGTGCTGCCAGCCCATCCCTGGGGGAACCACTTCAGCGGAGGCAGAAGAGCAGTAGATTTCCTGCACAAATGTGCTGTCGAGATGCTCTAGCAAAGCTTGGAGGGTCTGGGAAGAGGCTATGCCCGGTGCGCGTACCCGAAAGACGTGGTGGGGAGAAGCTGCTGTTGAAGTGAGATGTCACCCCTACTACGGGAGAGCTGCAGTTCTGTCAGTCATAGCCTAAAAAAGCAAAGTCTGTATTCTAGGTTACTGAAATGAAAGAGAGGGGGCTGTCTGCCCCCCGGATGACAACCCACTTCCCCCCCCGCCCCCCTTTTTTTTTTTTAAGCTTCATTTTGCAATGCCTGGCCTGCAGGCGGGGGGGGGTTCTGCTCTCTTCACTGAGCTGGTGTGTTGCTTAGCTCTGCTGAAAATGCATATCAGCGTTTCCCAGACACAAGTCATTGTTCTTGACAGATTATGCAACTTGGATTATAAAAATCCAACATTTTTCTCTTTTATTTCTCTCTGAAAATTAAGACAGAAAATTGCAACATGCCAGCATAGGGAAGCATCAGTGTTCTTGTTTAATTCTCAGAATTATAAAAATTAAGCATATTTGCAAATTTAGGCTGGCCAGAAAATAAGAGTTCTGTTCTCGGAAAAAATGGTTTATGTCTTGCTATCTGTTGTTACTGGAATGGCTGTTGAACTTCTCATTAAAAATCACTGTGAGCATGTAATGCAGCACAGAAAAGTCAGGATACTCATAACAGGAGACAGATCTCTGTACAGAATTACCACGCTCCAAATGAACTCTCAAATCCCCATATTCTTGCCTGATCTGAGATCACTTAGACTGTGGAGTCTTTTTAATTTTTATTTTTTTATTTTTTTTTATTTTTTTTTAACCAGGAATTGTCTTGTAACCCTGAAAAATCTTTTTTTGGTATAGCAATATTTGCCTGTGAATAAACACTAACTACAGAAGAACAATAAAAAAGAATACCAGGTAGCTCTACTTTTCAACTTTCGCTATACCCCAAAATAGCTCCAGACCTCATTCTGTTCTGAGATCTGCAGTGCACATCTCTGCTCTGATATGCTGCTCTCTCTGTATGTCCTGTATTTTTAGTGAAATCAGTGGGAGTTCAGAGTACATGGGACTGCAGAATCCTCGATCTTCCTTGCTGACCTGATACTAGACATTTTTTTTCTGCATTTGAAATGGACATGCTGCTCCAATATTAAAAATGACTGTGAAACATTTCATTCCTGTTGCTGTCTGGTGGTCAGCTATGAACACTGTAGATACAATACATTGTGTCACCCCACCATGATCCTCGTGACTGAGATACAAATAGATTTTTTTATTTAAGGAGCCTAAACTACCTGATTTGAGATCCTCTGGGCAGCTATAAGGATTTTGTGCCATATGTGTTGCAATGGAGAAATGTGAAATGGAGAGTTGGTGAAGAAGTCTTACTTGCAGATCAAATTTCTTAGCTGTTGTGATTGAAAGCCAGACACTTAACATTATTTTAATGCAGTTTTTGTGTCTGAATTAATATAATAAATGTCAATGTTGAATAGCATAAGGTCACATTTTACTACTTTGACCAGAAGTGTAATCTTCCAAGATTCAGTTTTATTACTATTATAACAGTCATTCTGGATAAGGTCACCAATATTTCTTTCAATATGAAGTAATATATGAAAGCATAGTTTATACCAACTTTATTTTCTGCAATGTGGATTTGTGCTGTGAGATGTATTGACAGAGATCTACCTTGGATATGTTTGCATGTAACTCCGGAGCTGGTGTAATAGTGTGTTGGTTACGCTCATTAGGGCCTTAGTCATTGCAAAGAAATGAACTTTTGAGGTTTGTACTCTCCCACTTCAAAAGAAAAAGGGCATTTTCTTCAGCAGTATAGATATTTAGTCTGAAAGGCGCAGCTATACACTGCACAGCACGATGAAAATGATCTAGCTTTTGCATATATACACTTTGGTGAACAACAACAGTCACCAGCAGTGCCAGATTTCAAAGGTAAATACATCAAGGGTACGTATCAAAACCTGTGTGCACCCTGTCTGCTTATAAAGAGATAGACTGCACCGATCTTTAAAGCTGAAGTAATTGGACACCTACCTGCATATTTACATTGCCTGACACGGTGTTACAACTGCTTTTTTGCAGCTTCCAAACAGCATTTGTAAAAGAGGCAATAGATAACCTTGATTTTTCTTTTGAGTGAGGGGCTGTGCTCCAAGTGAGGCCATCTCTGTTGCCCTCCTTTGAAACTCTAGCACTAATGATTTTCTTGTTTGGGATTTCTCCTGGTTTGTTTTCTAAAGAATTCTTCGTGGATTTTTATTATGTGAGGATGAAATGCTACTCAACTTATTAACTTGTATACTTTACTTCCTTAGAGAAAAGTCACCTGTTTTTGTGGAAATTGAGAGTGAAAAAAATGCAGGGGTTAAAAGGTTTTGCAGCATCCAGTGCTGTACTAAATTATGTAAGGCAAAAATATTAAATAGTAATATATTCTTTATTGCACACAGCCTGTTTGGGGATTATATAGAGCGGGATGGATGGATCCCAGGGTCCTTTCTTCTCTACTTTTTTTGCTGGTTTTTTAAGCATTCTTTTAGCTAAAAAAGTTATCTTGGAAAAAAATTTGCCTTTTTTATCTCAAGGGTTAGCATTTCTGAATAGTAAAACTATTTTGTAAAGCTGAAGTCCCAACTCTGTTTCTGCTTTGTGCGGGTTTATGTGCAAAACAAACAGCATCGGTGTGCCGCTCCCACCATCAGTCAAGATCTCCTTTAGCTGTTGCAGAAGATTTGTGTGCCCCATGCCAGAGAAACTGGGTTTCAAATCTTGTTTGACAGCTCTAGAGGGGCTTGTTCTGTGCGTGCATCTATTTCTGTAGTTAAAGATACATAATGCAGTATGTTAGATTTTTCAGTTGCATTTTCCCGATGGCGTGATTTGTGCTGTGAGATGGCCCCTGAACACCGGGAGGATGCACTAGGGCACTGGTAAGGTGCAACATCCCTGCCTTGCTGCATCCTCCCGCCTGCAGCGGAGCTGGTGTGTGCTGCTGGCCACCCGTGCCTCCGCTCCCTGGGCTTGGCCTCCTGTGTGTCAGCAGCACAGCCAGCCATGCTTGGTGTTTTCCTTGAATGCACCCAAAGTAGGGTGAGTGATCCAGATGTGCTATCACCTACACAGATACGCTGTGGGAGAAGGGGGCTGGAAATGTCCCAGGTGCTCAGCCCAGCCTCCTGTCCATCGGTGTTAAGCCGTGTTTCAGAAAAATATTTTGAAATCCTTCTGCTTGAGGAAACTGAATCAAGGTAAAACCATTTTCTTGACATCTGCTTCCACAATGTTTTACTTGCCATTATGAGCAGATGTATTCTTTTGCATTGTGCTTGCCATTGTGGAAACGTTTTGTTCTCTGATGTATTCAAAATGATGTTTAATGACTTTAGCCTTTATCTACCGGGTCTCTTATTTCTGGAAAATCTTTATAACGTGCAAACAGAGGAAGCAGGTGTGTATGTGCAGGCATGTAAGCTAAACCTCCGAGTGAGAGTTCTCTGGTTGTTGGTTAGTTTTTGAGGGTTTTTGATAGATCAGTGGCCATCTTGGAAATGTCATCCTCTAAAACATGATTATTGTGCAGCTATGTGAGTTAAGGCAAGAAATAATTTAAAAAATTATATTTTAAGACATTCACTGCTCTAGTAATCTCTCCTGCTTTGTTAAAACTGATTTACTTTTGTCCTGTGGGTTGTCCTAGAGCACACTTGGGAAGATTGTAGATGTTTTGATATCGGAGTTCTGAACAAGGAAACATGCTTTGAGTTTCAATGCACGTACACATCTATATATCTATAGCTTACACAAGTATAAAGGAAATCAATTAGCAATTGATTATTGCAGAGCAATGGCGATAGCATCTGGAAGTGTGGATAGTTTTCTAAGTCTGAGCAAGTCTTCTGAATATTCCAGTACTTGTTGAGGTCAAAATTAGTGGGAGAGGAAGAAGCTCCTCTTTGCAGGATTTCATTATTTCAGGATTTCTGTAAGTGCAGATAAAAATGCAGTGTGTAATTAAAAGAACGGAGGGGTTATCGAATGTTTTCAAATCTAAGATCTGTAAGACAGAGTTGCTGACAAGGCATCCTCTAAGTGGGCCCCATGGCTTTGAGCTCTGTCTGCTCCTGTTGACCTTTAAAGTGTGCTGGATGGCTTGTCCCTTCCCTGGGGCTTGGGGAGGGAGGCATGGCTATTGGGTGCAATTTGCGGTACTTCTTTCCTGCTCAGTCCTTGCTGGCTAGAAGGATCAGGTGAAACGGTCAAAGATGGCCAAGGGCAAATGCACTCTTCTGAACAAACTGAAAGAAGGTTAGAACACATAAAACGACACAACTTCAACCACTCTTTCTCAGCAGCAGAGTGTGCTTTTTATTTTATTCAAATACTGGCTCCCCACTCCTCCTCTCATTGAAAAACATTAAATTATTATAAGTAATACGTGAGTGTTTCATGCATTTTGTAATACTTCAGGTCATAGAGGTTGCCAGTAAGTCTAGTGTTTTACTTTTAAGTGTAGGCCCCTTGATGTCTTAGCTGCTGCCACTGGAGGTTTAGGTGTCAAAATTGCGCTACATGTGTGGTGTCAGCTCTGCCTGTGAGCACAAGCTAGAGCTCCATTCTCCATCCTTTTAATTGGTATTAAAGGAGACAGCAGCAACCTCGCAGCTGGCATCTCATTTCATCAAAGCAATGATAAACTTTATATTCAAAAAAACTTCTTGCACTTCAAAATCCTTTAGTTTTGGTGACAAATGTTGGGGTATATTTGCATACAAATCACTTCTTCCAGGAAAAGGCTGATTTTTTTTAAATTTTTTTTTATTATTATTATTTTTTTTTAATGCTTTCTAAACATAGTTTGTCTGGAAGTTTTATGAGACAGTTCTTTGTTTTCATACACAGTCTGATGAGCTTCTTCTGGAACAGAAGAGACTGAAGCAACATTAAATTGCCTTTTGGTTCCTCTTTTGAGGGCATCCTGAGCATGTTTTGCTACAGAACAATTTCCCTTCCCTCTTATAATTCATTGGTTTCTCATCACCATTGATAACTTTTGTTATCTTGCACTTACAAATTAGTAGTACAAAAATCATTGGATCTGACATCATGGCTGCAAGGAGGTTTTTTTTCAATTGTTCACTGTTGGTTTAAGGTGTGGGGGTTTTTTTAAGTGTGGTTTAAAAGGTCGGGGGTTTTGTTCAGTAACTTTCTATTCTAATCAAATGTCCTAAGAAAGTGGTAGTCAAATGGAAATTGTATTTACTCTTTCTGATGGTAAATATGGCTTAAAAGAGCTTAATTCACTGCTACTGAAAATCTATCCTATGGAATCACTGTTATCTCCTGGTGACTAGTTGCATGGCAATAACATCTCAGCCTGATCTATCCTATTCTTGGATGCCATTTTATCTCCTCTGCAATCGACTTTGTCTGTAGTGGAACCAACATTCTTTTTGTCACCCAAGATCTGATCTTCAGGCTTCCACCTTCAAAAGCACAGTCATCCTTAGGCAGACTGTTAGCTCAGAATGATTTATAACTGAGGAGAACTTTGAAGTTCCTATAAACAACTGAAAAGCAGTGTTTTCTGCCTTTTTTAGTTATACGGCTGTTAGTTTGCTTGCTTCCGCTTAGGCATCTCTTGAGTCTTCCGTTCTGCATTAGTGACACACAGCCAGGAATGACTGTGCCACCAGTTCCCGAGTGGCCTGATAAAAAGCCTAGGATAGTAATGTGAAGCCCAAGAAAAATGATTCACAAGTGTTTTTCACGCCAGTGGTAAGCATCATCATGGGTCTGTATGTGAAATGCCGAGAGGCACATTCAAGGGGACTCTGTAGAGAACGTGTTTAATTTCCAGAGCAACAAGCATGTGCATCACTTTTGCAAGACTGAGTTTTATAACAGTATATGCAGCCATCACTGATGTGTTGGGAGGTCACTGCATGATTCACATCCAGCAGCTTAACAAGAGGAAGCTGAACAAATGACAGTGGAGATACTTTCATTTGGAGGAGTACCAAATGTTCCTGCTCTTTCAGCCCCTGGATATGGGATATCTACTTTGTGACCTTTGGAAAGAGAAAGACATTGACGTTTCTCAGCAAGACGGCTTTGATGGTGATCATAAACCCCCAAGAAACACTATGTGCTTGTAATTTACAGAAGAAACACAGAGATCTAGAAATGTATTTGCTGGAATAAAGTTTGTGATACCAAATTCAACATCAATTTTCTCCCTCACATCCAGGATGCGGTTGGAGTACTGTCATCTTTCTTTGTTGAGGGTTTTTTTTGGCATAAATTTACTTTTTTAACATTGATAACATGTCAGATTTAAACCATTTTTTTTCTTCACTCCAGGGAACTGTCTGCTAGCAACAAGCAGTGACATATTGTTGTTATCAGCTTGTGTTACGGTAACAGAGAGGTCCAAACTAGAGATCACAGCCCAAATCTTTGGGGATATGTAGACATGCTGTGAAGTGCTAACAGCTACTCAGACCTTGCTCCAGTGAGACTTTTAGGCCTGTGATTAATTTAGAGTGCACAGCAGTCTTACAGGTTCCCACACTGGTTCTAACAGTGTCAAGGGAAATATCTGTTAATGAAGGTGAGGTAGAATGTAAGGGTTGAAGGGCCATAGAATCAGATGCTTGCCTTGATGAATGTCACCCTAAAGCATCTGATAACCTTGAACTCTTGTCCTCACACTGTACAGCACTCATAGGGAGCTTCATGCAGGTATTGAGGTTCATGTGGATGTTTCTCTTTAGGCCTATGCAATTGGGGCTCAGTAAATTGGAGGAGGGAATGCAAAGGAGGAGAGCAGGTTCAGGTCTCTACTGAGCAGAAGCCCACAGAGGGAGACATGGGAGGTTTCATCTATGCAGATATCTTTTCATATCCCTTGTTCAGTTGATTTTTTTGTTGATCTCACAACTGTAAGACATTTGGGGTCTCCCCTTGACAGTTATGTCACACCATCCATTTGCTTTGGAACATTTTTTTTTTTTCCCAGCAGTGATCCTGTACTAAGGATGAACATCTCTGGCCACTTGCAGTAGTATCAACAAAGGAATCAAACATCAGTGACTTTTACTAGCAACTGATGTTGTGCAGCAGACCATTTTGAGACCCATATTTGCTCTTGGAGACTCCTATTTCTGTAGAGCACTGGTCTGATGGGCTTGGCTCCTTGAGAATGTGTGCATGTTCTGTGTCTCTTCAAAAAGGTGGACCTCTGTGGAGAGCCGCAAAGGAGGATATCCATCCTGCCGGTTTTGAGAAGATGATGGGCTGATGTGGAAATACTCCTGTGGGCAGAAAGCCAACACTGTGCCACGTAACTCCCTGCTGCACTTGGTCCTGCAGAGATTTTGTCATGCTGCATGTGATGGGGTTTGGTGCTTATAGAGTGCAAGAGGGCAAATGAGAGCGGGGGAATGCCTTCTCCTCCCCTCCTCCTTGAGCACCTATCAAAGAGCTAAGCATACGCTGGTTCTGGATTTGCAAATCATTATAATGACAGACTGTGACAATAGAAAGAGCCATGAAAATAGATCATGTCAAGACGCCCTGGATTAAGGAATCCCCTGGTACACTGTGACATGATAAAACCCCACTAAGTCAATAATCTGTGCATTAAGAACTCCTCTGGTTATGTAAAGGAACTACAACAGTCTGTTTTTCTCAGTGAGCCAGAGGAAGCAATAGCTTGGGTATGTAATAGCATGATAAAGAGTGCTTGCTCTTCAGTAGCCCTTACAGTCTAACTTGATTTACAGATCAGATCTCTGTTGATGACAGTAGAAAGACCATAATGATGCCAATGACCGTGTCTGAGAGAGTCTCAGTTGTGTCTTTATTCCAAGTCTACAGAAATGAAATAATAAAAACAGATAATCACATTAAAGTAACGGTTTCAGGTGACACATACAAAATAAGGTTATTCAGAGTTAAACTGCTAGTTTGTCTTCTTCATTCTCATGTTCTTGAATATTGCAGTAGTCCTGGATAAGAGTATGAATTTATGTACCCATGCATACTGAAATGCCTAGCTATGATGCGCAGAGCTGGGAACAACGAGCATTAATGACAATAATAGTATTAGAACAGCATCTACAGAGGCAATCATGACAGAGGGCCCTGGTGTCCTTATCCAAGAGGGCTTATTATGCAGCCTTCCAGTACCTGAAGGGGGGCTACAAGAAAGCTGGAAAGGGACTTTTTACAAGGACATGTAGTGATAGGACAAGGGGTAATGGCTTTAAACTGAAAGAGGGCAGATTTAGACAAGGTGTAAAGAAGAAATTTTTCACTATAAGGGTGGTGAGGCACTGGAACAGGTTGCCCAGAGAAGTTGTGGATGCCCCATCCCTGGAAGTGTTCCAGGCTAGGTTGGATGGGGCTGTGAGCAACCTGGTCTGGTGGAAGGTGTTGCTGCCCATGGCAGGGGGGTTGGAACTAGATAATCCTTAAGGTCCCTTCCAACCCAAACCATTCTATGATTCTATGATTACGCAAGTGAAAAACAGCAGGGAGACCCACTTTCCGATTCCCTCCTCTATAACTTCCATTGTCTTGAGTGCTTTGTAAGCTATGTTTTGCCATCTCTCCTTGAGTTTTATTTTGTATTAAAGGGAGGGCTTAGTACGGATAGTTTTGTGTTGAAGATGTACTCTACATCTGTTTTACATTTTCTCAGCCCTTAGGTATGACTTATCCAAAACTGACTCCCCTGGCAGGTGAGGGAAAATGCATCTTTGGGAGCATTTTCCCCTGAGACCTGCACTTTCTCTGGATGTTCTTGTTGATATCAAGCTTTTTGTGTTACACCAGATATTAAATAAATTGTCAAAATGAAGTAGCTAAAGAATAGTGGCTTAAAATAATTTCTTTTCATTGGATTGTCTCTGAGTCTCTGCTTAAACACTACACAGGTTCTTTGGTATTTCCACCCCACCTTTCCCTCCACTGCAGCTGAGTAAAGGCTGATTCCCTGCTTTGCAGCACTAGTTGTTTTAATCCTCAGACACATAAACTGCAGAACAGGCTATTACTGTTTTCCTCTTTGGTTTGAAATACCTCTATCAGCACCCAGTTACATTTCCCTTGTTTACCATTTCGGTGTCCATGTCCTCCAACTATTGACATTTCTAAGGGTCACCACCTGTGTTCTGAATGCCTGGAGGGGTATGTGTGTGCTCCTGCGCTTCACTGGTGAATAATGTGGAAGTCCTTTGGATGACAACAGTACTGTTTTCAGTAGGTCCTGCTAAACAGCAAAGAAGTAATAACATTTGCAAAAACAATAAAAAACTCTTTTACATGCAAAGTCATCTCTCTACTACATTCACTTCATCTGTGTATTTGCCAATGCAGTAAAGATACTCGTCTAGGTTCTTTATCATGGAGTTTGCAATTTTAAGCATTCAAAAGAACTAATGGAAATACACTGGCAGATTTATTTTTAGGTGCAGCAGCAAAGATGTGATCTCGCAGGGCAAAGATACTATGATTTGCCTTTCTGCTGTGCAAGTGTGCTGAACAGCTCTTTCATAAGGCACATAGAAGGTTCTCTTGTTTTTCAGACTGTTCCTAAAAGTGCTGATGTTCTTATGGAGGGCTAAGCCATTCCTGCAAGAGGAATAGAGAGCATTTCTTTTTTTGTAAGAGAGTTTCTTTCTCTCCTTTGTAATTTAGGCTCATTTTGCTCTCATGGAATAGTTCTCTGGAACAGCATAGCCCGTTCTGTTGCTTTAGAAGCAATTTCACTAACTAAGCATGCAAAATATGCCATGAGAGCTTCCAGCTTAAGACAAACACAGCTCTCCACTGACTTTAATCAGAATGGTTTTCTGAATGCCCTAACAGAACTAGGTAGAAAACCACTTCTGAGAAATTAATGGGAATGAGGTGGTTTATTTCATTTAAAAACTTTGAAAATCCAGGCGTATATTACAATATTCTTTGAGGAATACACTTAGTGTAAGACAGTGAATTATCCAAATTCAGTTTTTCCAAAACTCCCTGTTATTCATGTTCCTCATTATCTATCAATTACATTCAAAATTACCTTCATTACCGGAAACCTTGATTATCCAAACGTATTCATTGTCCCCTGTGATACTCTGATAATTGATCTTGTACTGCATTCCACCAGATGATGCTTCACTGGTTATGAAATGAAGGCACTGTTGGTCTGGCACATGTACCACAGGCTCATCTTTCTCTGTGCTGTTCAGCATAGACTTAGTGCAGAGTTATAAAGAGTATGTATAAAGCTCTTGATCGTCTGCCATTGGGAGGTAGCTGGAGAAGGTGGATGTTACCACCTTCTCCAGCAGCAGGTCCAACAGGATCTTCCTTGAGATAACTTAATTCTGGGGAAAACAGAAGAGAATGGGAGGAGTGAAGCTTCCTACGCAGCAAGGTACTTCAACACTGCCATAAAGCACTGGCTTTTCACAGTTCCAAATCCAGTGGTTTGCTTTGTCAGTCAAAGGAATTTACCTTCAAAATTAGGCAAGATGAATCCCAGGGAGATTCACCAAATATTCGTCTGTTTATTTTATCTCTGTCTCCCGCCATAGATGCCTAGAACAGGAAAAAAGATTGCACTCCCAACTACCATAGACAATGTCAATAATGCTTACGGTTTGTACAGAACCTTAATTCCCAACACATTCTGTGGTGTCTTTCTACCAGGTTAAATCTTGTTTCCAATAAAACTTAATGCCTGGAATATGGCATCCAATAAATTGCAAGAAAGTAAATTTGTCATAACTAATATTTAGTAATTAATTATTCCCTCATTATAGTTCCTGAATCATGAGTTAGAATATAACTTCGTAATGATCACATTATTTTCTTTAATACGATGGTGCCACAGCTTTAATTAAGACTCAATGCTGAAGCGTTTTCTCACAAGTTGTTTCTTATTCTCAGGTGGAGAGTCTGGATCATGAGCTTACTTCCTGTGTTTGAAATGAGGCTTTGCAACGACATGTTGCAATTCCAGCAGGGTTAAGTTTGGTGAATTGAATTCAATGTGGTTTTCTAGTGGTGCAGGTCATTTGGACAAGACTTACAGCTGCTGAGCTGCTTTGCATGAACATTAGTTTCTATGGCAAATGCCACTGCTCCAATGTTTAGGCCAAAACCCCCCTCTTTGAGTGTTGCACCCCAAGCGTTGTTTTGTGTCTTCTGTTCGGCTTCAGGTATGGCTTTTTATTTCAGTGGTCTTGTACAATTATAATTGGCATGTTTACGTAGATAGCTTCATGTAATTGTTAATAGTTTTGTCATATATTTCAAGTAGGTTATATCATCCCGAGCAATACAGATGTAGTTCTTAGCTGAAATGGGTTGTTGTACAGAAGTATTCTTTACAGGATCTTCTCAGAGCATCATAGCAGTTTTAGATAAAGTCCTTTCAAATTGGGACTTCTACATTTCCAATTTGGCCACCGGTTTTTGCTTTTGGGCCTTCCAGGATCAAAAGCCTGATATGATTCTAGAATGTGATCATGATTCCTGGTACAAATGTAAGTTTAGGTCTGCAGTATATTTCTACCCAATAAAACTTGGATCAGAGGCATGTTTCTGAGCCACAAACTCTCCCACGGCTATTCGCACTGTGGTTCCACTTAGGCACCTGCTATTGCCCAAGGCTGCCCCTGAGGTCAGTAGCTAGCAGAAAAGGATGAATCCTACAGTAAAAAGCCACTTGCTATGAGGAACTGAGCTTTTAGTGACCTACTTGACATACCCTAAAGGCATTTAAAGGGAATATCAAATATATGAAAGACTTGTTTAAAATGAAAAGTGAACAGTTCTGAATCTCACATTTCCCTGCTGCGGCCCTCTGTCTTGTGGAGTCACTGTACTTTGAGTAGCAGTACTTTGTACTTTGGTGTGCTATCTAGCATGATTTAGACTATAAGCCATATCTATATTTAAATTAGATGTATTGACTTTTTTTTCTACAGAAAAGAAAATATTTATTGTTCATTTCTTGGAACTATTGCACCTTTCATTGACATGAAGAATTATTTTAAGTAGCTTCAGTGGGGTGAGAAGATCAGGTAGAGTAAAAAAACCCACAGTATAAAAGCTGCAGTGTGGTCTTAAAACACTGTGCAGAGAGATCCATGTCAGAGATTTACACTGATTGCTCTTGGTTCTACTAGAACCACTAATTCTCTGTTTCATTGCATAAATCTGGTCTTCTGTATTAGTGTAAACATGTACTGAGCTGCCTTATCAAGATCAACTGTGTTTAGATAATTTGTCTTAACATATCTTCATGACTTTTTTTATTAATGCTAAGATGTGGCATAGCAAGATAAAAAAAAAATGTTGTGTGTGGTTTTAATAGTCTGAAGCAATTTTTAAGTTTTTACTGTAATTGTATTGCATTTCATTGGTTCTTAATCATTTTTATCGTTCACAGCTAAGTTTTCTCCCAAACTAGCAAGCTCTACAGTGTACTCTTTCCCTGTATTGTACCAAAGCAGCCTTCTAAAGTATATTTAAAACCAGTTCTACGGGTAAAACCCACTAAAGAGTACTCATCCACCTTTTCCTATTTATGAGATACTCACTCTTAATCCAAATAGCCTCTACAGATTTCCTTCCCAAAGTGAGTTACTCTGTCTTGTTGAATAAGGTTTGTCCAGGGGAGGAGACGTCAGTTCTTGCATTACTACGGTTTTATGTACTTCCTAATTCAGTGGGTTTAGTGGGGACTGAGTGGATGCCTTGACATATTGTTGTCCTAATGAAGTAGATACGTATTTGATTAATTTTTAAAGGCTTTTTAATGCCTTGTATGTGTACGTGTGCACTATTTCAGTTGGTTTTGCTTCCTTCTTAACTCTTCCTATAGGCAGTGTCTGTGGAACCATCATTGTTTTCTTCGTGTAGAGAAATTATTCCCGTAGCCTTCAAAATGTGAAGAATTGTTCAAGGGCAGAAAAAAAGATAAACAACTGGCTGTTGTTTTTCAGTTATATTAATTTTATTAGTTGTGCATTCTCCTGTGTTTTTTCTGAGCTATGGGACTTCTTTCTGTTAGCAATTAGAGCTTTTGAACAAAGAAAACTTCTGCTTAGATGCAATGATGAATTCAATACCCGTGCTTACACTCCTCAGTTGAAACTGGGGACAATGTTGTGGTGAGTTTTAATACCTGAAGCTTCATCTGACTGATTCTCTCTGCTTGGGGCACTAGATGCAAATTCAGACAAACAGTCAGTCAGTCAGTAAAACAGAGCATAAGAAAAGAACAATCCCTCACCCAGCTCCCCACAGCCCATTATTTCTGCATTCCCATCAGCTAGCTTATGGACGTGCAGAAGGGGTCTTTCATATAGACACATGAGATAGTTAGACGTAATCATTTCTTGCAGTCTTCTGCAGCTGGTTCTTCTAGCCCCTGAGCTCCCAGCAGCCACCTAGGTACTGTCTTCCCACCTCCGTGAGGGCTGAACTGGCCACTTACCAGCCTCGCGTTCAAGTGTCCCCATCCCTACCTCTCTCTCAAATGTTTCCTGCCGTTAGAGGTGGTAGCAGTATCCACGGTGCCACAGTCTGTATTAATCCTAACATGAGCAAAGCCCTGATCTCCAAGGCAGGAGTTCTTGCTGAGAGTTGCTCTGTAAATGATTGGGGTGTTTTCAGCCAGGAGGGAGACGCAGAGGCTGCTGTGCTTTAAATTATTCACACAAGCTTATGAAATACGTGAAGGATTATTAAGTCTCAATAGGTATCATAGTTTGGGACACTTTTTTTCTTTTTTCTTTTTTTTTTTTTAATGAAAACAGATTATTCAAAACCAAAATATTAATTAAAAAGTCAGTCTTGATGAGTTTCACAAACTTAAATTATTAGGGAAAATTTTTACTAACTAAACTGCCTTTTATGTAAAAATGTTAGAATGCTAAAGTAGGTATTCCAGGAGTTTTAAAAGTCTTGGAAATTTTATTAACTACTACTTTTCATCTTTAAAATATATTTTTAATTTTTTTTGAGATTTTGACTCTTGTGCTGTTGTGAGAGGGAAGTCTTTTTAAAATCTTTTAAAAAGTCTCCTGAACAAGAACAGTATTGCCATCCCAATGTGAGCTGGTTTACTGAGCATGTTACACGTTGAAAATAAACCATTTTCCTAAGTTAAAACCTTTTGTAACAAATGGTTTTGAAAAATAACAATATTGGTCAAACCAAAGAGCTTTATTAAGAAGCAATTACCCTTTCACTTTTAGATATTCTGTCTTTTTCCCCTTTTATTTTGTTCTTTTAAAGCCTCACATATTAAGAAAACCTGTCAATTTTAATGTTTTTAACTGGTTCCTCAAAAAGACAAAAAAAAGAAAAAGAACTTTATTCCTATTGTTAGAATGTCAGTACCTGGAGAGCCTTTAATTTTTTCCTTTACAAAGCTTTGAATTGTTCTGTTTGAAGTTCAAATTCAGGAATAAAACAAAAGTCAAAACAGAAAGTATGTTTTCTATATAGCAAACTAATGGACTTAACCAAGAAAAAGTCGTGTTTAGTTCTAAAGCTTGTCACATAAAAGGAATTTTAACCTCTTTGGGCTTTCCTTTTTTGGTTTTCTTTCCTTTTTTTTTTTGACTCCCTAAAGGCCATTTTTCCAATATTTCAGAACTACAGAATGTGTACCTTGGTAATTGTGTGTGAAAATTTATAATGGGCACTTTATGGGGTTGATCAGAATCCCACTGAAGGGAACAAAGTCTGGCTTAGACCTTAAATACAGAATTACAATAATTTAAGCTTCAAAGTCAAAATTCAGATAAAGCAAATAAAAATTGCTACCGTGCCTTTGGATTTCAGCCTCCACTCTATGTGCATTAGTGGAAGGAGAATTGCATTGAAGTGGTCAGCATGCAGATGTTGGCCATGTGTTTTGCTTTTCTTGTAGAATCTGAGCCCTCTCTGTCTCATCAACTTAGTCATTATGCGGTTAACAAACACTCACTTGTCAGTAGCGACCCATAATCTCGGTGTGAGCATATCCTTAAATACTTCAGATGTACACGGGCAATTCGTACTTGTGCTTGGCACAACTGAACATAGCTTTGACAGCGTCCAGGTGCCCACTGCAGAACCACATTGCAGTAAATGCCTCTGAATGCCAGTCTCAAAGGGCTCCAGTTATTATGGTCTAAAAAGTTAATGAAAGAGTGAAAGAGATTTACAGAAACGTGTGCAACCTTGGCTGTTAAGGGCTGGGAGCTGGCACATATGTTTCAGCATCCTTGCCCTGCTGGTGTGTAGAAACTTGTTGAACCATGCATGCTTGCTTGGCCAGAAGTCTGAGCCTTTCCAAACAGGTTACAATCTTAACAGACCAACAGGCAGAGGCTGTTAATTTGAATTATGGAGGAGGCTCATGGGTTTTGGTGCATTAAACAATCCGCCCAAGGTTGTGCAGGGAGTGGTCTGCTGTGCCCAGTATGTAAGGACAAGTGATTTTGCTGAAATCATAGGTCATCCTTAGGTTTTAGCTCAGTTTGAGGGTAATGGGTCTGATCCACTGTTGCTCTACTGCTACGTCATGGTTATGTGCTTCCAGTAATATACCTGGAGTTTTAGTCTACTGTCTACTGGTAGTCTTTGGAAAATACCAACATTCCTAATTGTTTAATAAATCTTTAATGGAGCTTTTAGTGTGTGCGAGGGTATGCATATTGATTCATGTATGCATATTTAGGTATTAGGAAAAAATTAAGGCTGTTGAGAGATTCCTTCAAGATCTAGAGAGAGGAATGTACAATCACAGTTTATAATACGGTGTAAAGGTTTTCCACTCCTTAAAATGGAGAAGCTGACATATTAAATTGCACATACTCTAATGATGTGGACTGACTCAGAGAATTTGAAGGAAATAACAGCTGTTCACATCAAAGCTTAAAAATAGAAGCTTCATCCGTCAGTAGCAGTTTAGAATGAATGAAGAAATCATGCAATTATTAATTATGGTGGTTAGAGAGAGGAAACATAAAGTTCAAACTTTCTGAAGGCAGAATGCTGTCTTTAGTCGTGCAGCACGTCTGCTGGGTATCAGCCCCTTGTCCCGCTGAGCCACTCTGTGAAGGTGGGGGCTGTTGCCCCGACACAGGCACCTACTGCCTTTTCAGGTGCCCTAAGATGACTCAGGCTTCCCACCCGGCTGACAGATATGACACAGGGCATATGGGAGACTCCTGCCATTCTGGAGCGGCAGCTGGATGCCCCGAGGCATCTCAGATGGCAGTCGATGCTTCTGTCGGAGGAGTAATTGCATGTAGACGTAAGTACAGACTCACTTTCACTTGCATCTTTAATACACAGTCACCTGAAGCACATCAGTAGTTCATAGCAGTGTTTGCACTACATAATTGCAGAAAGCAATGAACAGTTTAACTCATTTTAAACTTAGGCAGAATTTTGAGGTGAATAGAGCATTTACCCAGATTAAAATCTGACCAGGATATAAAGTTAAAAACTATCCTAGTGTTAAAAACTGTAGTTAAAAACTGTAATTTAAAGTTGCAGAGGATGGTTGTTTTCTTAATGACCTCAAACCCATGAATTCATTTTAACATTTGCCTTTTTATATATTCATAGTTAAATATAACTTGAATGTTGTCCTAATTACATTCTCATGTTAATTTAGCTCTGATTCAGAATTTCTATCATTATTCTTTGCAGAATTATTTTGAAATGATGGAAAGTTCAGTAAAGATGCTCCAGTGTGTGATTGTGCCTTTGAATTATTTATCACATTCAAAGACAGAAATATGGTTAAAATCTAGTTTGAGTTGTAAATGAGTCTCAGTAAAGTTAGGAGGAAGTGAAAATCCTTTTTGCAGAATGACATGGTTTTTTATGGGCACATCGTTTGATATTGAGGGAGCGCTTCGTGGCGCAGAGAGCCTCACGGCTTAATAAGAAAACAACCATTGCACCAACTGGCAAATGCTATCTAAGCAGATAAGACACTTAAAGTATGGGAGAGGAGAGAGGTACAGAGACAACTTGCCCAAATGACAGAGCAGATTACTGATAGAATTAGGAGAAAACAGATGTCCTGTCTTGGTCACAACCAGCATTTACACCGCACTCCCTCCCTCTGCTATGTGCTGTGGAAACAAAAGCTCTCACAAGCAGCGTTTAGCCTATGTTTTTCACAATGCATCACAGCGGCAAGTACTATAGTGTTAATATAAGGTTGTAGAAACCACGATTAATGCAAAAATTCATACTTATGGCTGTGGCCCTGAGCTAGGTAGAGAACAAACAATTGCTGGTGAGGCATGTGCAAGTCTGAGAGGGTGGGAAACTGCTGGGAAAAAATTCTAAAGGAGAAAAGGAAACTTGTCTTAATGTAAGCAGCAGTTTTGCTAGAGGTAAGTGAGGGGAAATTCTTCATTTATAAATGGTTCGTTGACCCATGATAATAAAGCAGTGCTGCAGAAGAAGGATAATTATCTACTTAAGTATCAGATGCCCTAAGGGTAAAAGCTTCCCTTCTCTCCTTTTTGAAAAATGAACTCAGATTAAACGAATGTCCTTTTTCCTGGTTTAGTGTTGACATGGATTTCCTTTTTATGAGTAAAATTAATTAGTCTTTCTATTCCTTTATTCCTGGTATGGAAATCAGGTCTGCCAAGCAAGTTTCCAGCTCTTCCCTTGGGCCCTAAGTTCAGCCAATAGCATCCTTTATTATGGAGGTGCTTTGTACAGTGTGCTGGGAAGGCACAAATAAATTACAGGAGTTTTATTATGCCCGATAGCTTGCCAAGAGGCACAACATTTTAGGACTAAAACCCCACAAAACTAGGCTTTTTGTCCCCGTCTAGGATTGGTTTATTTCCGAGTACCTGCTTTCTAAACACATATTTTTCCTTTCTTAAATTTTAATACTATAAGTTGTAACAAGACAAACAGAGAATAGTGGTGGCATAGCTGATGCTGTACTGAAACAAAATGACAGCCAGCTTTTCAAAGCAGATTAACACCTGCGTCTGGGGCGAGTCTTCTCCTTTTCTGTTGGGAGCTGCTAGCTGTGGAGCTCACTCAAAATCTGCTCCCACTTTAGCAAATATCCATTGCAATCTTGTCTGTCCTCATCTGGACTCTGAAAAAATGATCAAAACCTGCCCCTACTTCTTTACTTCCAGAAAATATCTGTTTTTCTCTCCAATCAGAATTATAAATGCGATTCCTGTAATAAACTTGGTGAATGTAAACATGTTGTATTTATGTTTATGGAAATAAATCATCTTTTGCATGTATTAATCTTACTTTTTTTCAAACATCTCATGCGGTTGTTGAAAATCAGTTTGATGTAACCTTTGTGTGAACCTGTTAACTACAGAGCATATCCTAGTTACCTTTCCTGGAGTATAGAGAATATTCCTGAATACCTGTAGGCTTCAAGGTGCAGTAAAAATAAAAATGATGGTTATACAATGACATGGAACTTAATTTTCTTCAAATAGTCCTTTGAACACTTGTTTTAATACTGAAAAAATAAGTTGTTAATTTTCATAGCCTTTGGTCATGAAAGTTCAAGTGGAGTTAAAGGTGATTTTAAGGTCTTTATTCTGCAAACACAGTACTGTAAGTCAGAAAAAAAATCCTGTCTGCAGGGAATTGAAACAAGAATCAAGTCTCAAGTACTTGCTTGTTGGATTTACACAACTGAGGCTCTGCTAAGAATTCTGGACCCTATTAAAAATGTTACAAAATTGACTTTCAAGTGAGGAATCATAGCAATTATTAATTTCTGTGAACATAGCAGATCGGATGACTGTGAATAGTGTCTGTGTACTTCCATTGTTTATTTTATAGCTTCATTTCACTGACTCACAAAGCGCAGTCACCAAGGTAGAATAAAATCAAAGTGTATTTACAGTGTTGTGAACACTGCTTTTAAAAGGGAATAGTCTTAATTATTTTAATGTATTTCTACAAACATAATAGTTGTAACAGGTGAGCATTCCTTGTGAATGGTAATTAATGTGATGTAGAAATAAGTGATCTGCTATTTTCAGCATAGTGTCAGCTTTTCACGTTTAGGTACCTAAAATTGAAGGTGTAAGATCAACATTTTTCAAAAATACATACCACATATGTGGAAAAGCATTGTAAAACTGCTGTCTCAGGTCACCCACCCAAACCCATCTTAAATTCTTTTGGCTTTCCCCCATTTTTAATCACATAAAGAAATTTCTCTGACTTTCAGAGGTGTTAAATACAAGCATCTCTCCATCAAAATGGGAACTTTGAGTCTGTGAAAACTTTCCTTTCCATTGGATGCCTCAGCAATAACATATGGACCCTCGTTCAGTCATTTTGCCCATATCTGAGGAAACTTCTTCTGAACAAAGCATCATATGATTCTCTGTATTTAGCCTTAGGTTTTAGTTGCTCTTGCTGTAATCCTTGGAGAGGAAGAGCTTAGGCAGTTCAGAGGGGACCAGAAGCAGGTTGCGGGCTCGGAATTGAGACACTTGTCTTTCTGTACCACTCAGACTTGCGTTTGTGCCTTGACAATACCACCTTCAGATGTCCTCGTTTGTCCTCTGCGGCCGGTGGAACGTTTCCGTGACTTGTGTCCTGAGGAAGTGGCCGATTTATTTTGTACGGCACAAAGGGTTGGCAGTGTGGTGGAGAAACACTTCTGCGGCACCTCGCTCACCATTTCAATTCAGGTTTGTAAACCAGTCAACTAAAAAAGGTTTAATGGTTTGTTTTATCAAGCTTTCAACCCTCTTCGCTAGTCCAATGACAAAAGGACATTCAAACTTTCAAGGGGTAATAAATGCAAAATAATAATAATAAAAAAAGAAGCACAATAACTGCATTGCAGTCTGCTAGATTTGCCATTGTGAAAAAGCTTAAAGGCAAACCAGCAGAAAAGTGTGGGTAACTAATAACTGCAAAACTTCAGAATAAGCCTGCGAACTCTCCCAAATGCGGTGCTTGCTTGCTTGTATTTCAGCAAATACTCTTTCTTCAAAGGAGTGTTTGCAGGATTGACCTAGAGAAGGCAGCCACATCTCTCCGTTCACCAGGTAACCCACTGCTTGTGATGGAAACAGGTAATTCTTGCTTACAGCTATTTATATGCAGGCAGGGAGAAGTAGCAATGTAAATATGTTATCAATTCTGACCTTTCAGTTATTTGTGGTGGGTGTTTTTATACCAAAAAAAGAGCTCTGTTTAAAGCAAATCAGGAGACTAAGCCCATTTCATTAGAATAAGAATTTAAGCAAGCATGCTTTGATTAAATTCTCACTTACACGTCTGATTTTATATTCACAAGGATCAGAAATCTATTACTGGCTCTTCAAAAATATGAACTGAAAGAATGAAAAATAACAACTGTCATTTTTGTGGTCTAAGATACAGTTTCTCACTTCGCCATGGCCTGATATGGAAAGGTGCCTTGTCCCAAAACTTTGTGTTGAATACTCCCCAGGAAAATATGCTAAATTAACATACATTGAAATTGGATGTAAATGATTATTGAGTAAGATTTCTGAATTCCTGTGTGATCCTTGTTAGTTCCTCTAACCTGAGACTTCTCCCTTTTCTTACAGGATGGCCCTGAAGCCGGACAAACGGTGAAGGTGAGTGCTTATTATGCAGAATACAAATTAAGAGACAATTATAAGAACTAATAAAAGATCAAAGCCAGTCATCTGCAGACCATTGCTGTATTGTTATTTTATCCTTGAGATCAAAAAATCCCAAGTGTACAATAGCTGTAAATACTTTTTATTTAAATTACACGGGATAATGTTTACCATTTTTCTTTCTAGACAAAAATTTTCCATTGTGAAAATATCTTTTCTAAGCTGCTGGGTGTATTTATGCAAGGAAAGCCTTAGAAAAGAGGCATCTGTTTAAGTTTTTTGTTTGTTTTATGGAGAAAATATTGCCCTTCCATTCATAATCTCGTTGTTTGTCTTTTTATTGCCTAATGAGTTGTAGCTAATTATAGGAACAGTTAAACTGAACCACATTATGAAAATATACCTTTTGTCTATGCTTTCTCTCTACATATTCATATCACATTCTTGTTACTGAAATTCAGCTGTAATGGAGCTAGTGAATCTTAAAAACAGATTTTAAGTGTATGATAGAATCATAGAATGGTTTGGGTTGGAAGGGACCTTAAGGATCATCTAGTCCCAAACCCACTGCTTTGGGCAGGGACACCTTCCACTAGACCAGGTTGCTCACAGCCCCATCCAACCTGGCCTGGAACACTTCCAGGGATGGGACATCCACAGCTTCTCTGGGCAACCTGTGCCAGTGCCTCACCACCCTTGCAGTGAAGAACTTCTTCTTTACACCTAGTCTAAATCTGCCCTCTTTCTGTTAAAGCCATTACCCCTTGTCCTACCACTACACGCCCTTGTAAAAAGTCCCTCTCCAGCTTCCCTGTAGGCCCCTGTTAGTTACCGGCAGGCTGCTCTAAGGTCTCCCTGGAACCTTCTCTTCTCCAGGCTGAGCAACCCCAACTCTCTCAGCCTGTCCTCATAGGAGAGGTGCTTTAGCCCTCCAGTCGTCTTCATGGCCCTTCTCTGGACCTGCTCCAACAGGTCCATGTCCTTCTTATTTTGGGGACCCCAGAGGTGAATGCAGTACTCCAGGTGGGGTCTTATGAGAGCAGAGTAGAGGGGGAGAATCCCCTCCCTCGACCTACTGGTCACACTTCTTTTGATGCAGCCTGGGATATGTTTGGCTTTCTGGGCTGCAAATGCACATTGCTGGGGCATGTTGAGCTTCTCTTCAGCCCACACCCCCAAGTCCTTCTCCTCTGGGATGCTCTCAATCCATTCTCTGCCCAGCCTGTATTTGAGCTTGTGCAGTGTACTTCTGGAAAAACAAACAAACAAACAAACAAAAACCCCAAAACCAACAGGGTAGGGTGGGTGGGTGGGTGGGGGTGGGGGGGGCGGGGAAGAGAAGGATTTATGAGTATACTCTCCACTTGAGTAATAACATAAATAGCATCCAAGATGGGTCTCCAGCCATGTTTCACTGCCTTGTAATGCAAATGCATGCGTAGTTAGATTATATGCCTGAACATTAGATAAAGGCTATTTTTTACATTTGGAATCAAAGGAAAGTCAAATATGGCTATGGGTTAGCACTTTGTTATATCAAATTAGATGTCTCAAGCTGTTTGGGTTGATTAAGACAACTGTAACAACCAAATGATGCCATATAGAAACATTTTACTTTTTTCCAATTTGCTGTATTGACTTTATTTTTCCTACTCCTTTTTGTTGCCTGCTTTGAATATTTAACAGAGAGGTAATAAGGAGAGAGAAGACAAAATTAGAAAATCCCCAAGCTTTGAGAAGCTGAGTAGTAATGAAGGAATGTAATACTATTTACTTCAGTACTGCGACAAAACATATTCTTCGGCTCGTGACTTAGGGTGCATTGGGTGGTTTTCACTGGGAATGCCTGTTGGTAGGTGAAAGTCCCAGTTTAAGTACTTTCTGAAGTAAATTTTGTCATTAACATCAACATGTGTTAACAAGCAGATCACAGGATCTCTTTTAGTGTCTTGGACAAATGTTTTTTTTTCTGTGTAAAGAGAAGGTTTATAGAAATGATTATATTAAAATGTGAGATAATTTGCTAATATGAATGAGCAAAACTAGATGTAAAAAATCCCATCCTTTGTGATTGTGAAGAGTAACAAATGCTTATGTAGGCCTTAAAAAGGCAAGAAATTCTGTGTCAGTTTGTATTCGTACTGGAGACAAAGCACATTAAGTGTTAATCTGTCCAATACATTGCAAAATGGTAGCTACCCTTCGTTCTTGCTTCTCACACTTTTAATAAGCAATGAGATGAAAATGACCTGCTCTTACAGCTGTGAACCCCTAGACTCTTTATTACAGAGTGTGTATTCATAAATCAGAGGTTAGCAGTTTGCATTTCTCTACTTTTCTGCATCATTGGGCAACACTATAATTTATCATCATCACTTTGGGATGTTTATCATCCAAAAGTGCCAACAACTATTTTCTTCAGAGAACTTAGAGCTTTCAAAACTTGAATTGGGGAAGAAATTACTATGATCAAGATCTTCTTTAAAGTGAACAATAGGGTGGATACATAACTAGCTGGTTGCATTTAAACTGTTTTGAATCAGAAAGTTTGAAAAACCACCTATGTGATCTACAAATAATTTACAAACCTTAAATTCCGTGTGTCATGTTTTTCTGTATGTGTTTTCCTTCATGTATCAGAATGCATAGTAATCCAGTCTGTCTCTAAAAGCACTTTTAATTAAAATTTCTGGAACAGACTAAATATTAGAAAAATGTTCTAATAGTAAGAATAGCAAAGCATCACAGTAAATATCTAAGGGATTTTGTGGAGACTCTGTTTCAATAGGGTAGGCAAGCATATGTCAGCAGCTAATTAGGTGTAGCTGATCTTGCTTTAAATGGGGTCACATACCAGATGGCTTCAAGAGTCCTTTCCATTCATATTTTGTATAATTCTGTATATCTGTATAAATACAGGCTACTGTATGTGCTATGTAGGAAAAGAATTATAGGAAGCAGGGGAAGTATACTGGCT
Organism: Aviceda cuculoides; assembly: GCA_035590195.1. NCBI lineage: Eukaryota > Metazoa > Chordata > Aves > Accipitriformes > Accipitridae > Aviceda > Aviceda cuculoides. Next base: position 14,669,418 of record JAVJGG010000037.1, on the reverse strand, counting down.
GTTAAACTGGTCAGTGCAAAGCTTTACTACAAAATGGGAAGAGCTATCAGCCTAGCTGAAGACAAAACCTGACTGAGAAATTTTATCTGAAAAAGATTAGGAAATTCTCTTTCTTTGTCAACAAGAAGGAATGATAATCCATGTCCAAGAAAAATCTTGGGCCTCAGTTCAAGTATGAGTCTCAGATCTTTCTTTGCTGAAAATTATATATAATATGTTTTCTGAAAGTTATATGTGCAATGCATGTACCAGGTTTAAAGGAGATTACCCTTTCAGTGTCTTTTGGATAGAAATCAATGACAAGATTGTCTGCCAATGTTACATGTTCATTGTGCTGGTGTGAAACCTGCTGCTGTGTGCAGGTTTCAGTCAAATGTACCATGTACTGCGGTGTCAGGATACTTTAGTGGTGCCTCTTGGACTAAAACCTTCCTAGTTACCTAACGAGTAGCTAGCTGTTTATAATCTAGCATGTATCTCCACTATTGCTGTACTCTGTTGCTTGTGGATATTGTCCTCCTTTGAATCTAAGCTAGCAAAGCCTGCAGGACAGCATTCTAGGGAAGCTTATGGTCCTTTCAGATTCCCCCATTATTATAATCTGCAAGTTTGCATTGGATGGGTCTTTGGAAGAAATTATACCTGACTCTCAGCTCACCAATACTTTGGAAGTGTAGGTGGGTCCTTTCTTACCCTTTAGCAGCTGGGAATATACATTCACTACGGAATTCTGAACCATATCCCAGGTCTCAGACCATGAAATAATACAATATATTGCTTCATAATCTTTTTTGTAGCTGTCCACAGATTGTGTCTGTTCCAGTCCTGTCACCTATTCATGAGAGGGACACATGTCACTCTCTGAAGGTGGTCACAGACTTGCACACTTTGTGTTTTATTGTAAGAGGTTCTTGCACCAACTCACAACAGAGAATCTAGGCATTTCTGAGGAGTGTGTCAGCAAGCATAACCATCTTCCAGCGTTAAAGACATTTTGAATACTTATTTCTTCTTACTTGAGAAAGGAAGGAAATGTGTTTAGGTCCTCTCTTAAAGAACATTTATATCTGCAATTTTGAGCTCTGTTTTTCTTGGAGAACACAAAACCCATGGTGTCCTTGTGCCAGGAATGGAGGGTGAGTTTCATGCTGGTTCTGTTTGAGAATGCCTTAAATATCCAGGCAATTTCATGGATCAGGGAAATCAGCTCTGCATCTTAATGCAGGGCTCTTATCGCTATGTCAAGTGAGTGATGTTTCAAGATTTTCCTGGTATATTTTATAGCCTTCTTTTCAACATCAAGTCAGCAAATACTCTAGCTGCCTTGGTGGATGTATAGCATAGTGTAGAATAAACTCTCAGGTTTACCTTTTGTGTGAGATTCAATCACAAGAAGCTCCATGTACTCTGTACTCTGTAAAGGCTAAACAAATCAAGCTGGCAGGAGCATGATGCAACTAATTTATCTGTAGAGACAAGATAATATTGCACAGCAAGTGTCCATTGCACAAACACATATGAACACATACTCTATTTTGCAGCAGTGTTGAAGTCTCCAGCAGCTCAGCACCTCCACTGTTATCCATGAGTAAGTGCCTGTTTGCCAATTACAGGTTCACCTAAATAAATGAGAAAGCGAGGCTGATGGTGGCAGTGTGGGTATATGTGCAGAAATCTATTTTGTGTGTCATACATTCCACTAATTATTTTACACTGAGAAGATTGTCTCACGATTATTTTTTGATCTACATGTTTTTCTTTTCCAGATGGTTTTTTAATGCTGTGTTAAATCAATCCACCTGGGTTGCATTCTTTAGAAATCTTAACCTGAACTGTGGAAGTGAGTCTAGGGTTTATTTAAGCCCACAGCAGACTGCTCTTTCATACTATTTGTCTACTTATCTGTGGACCTGAAGTACTGGACTTCAGATTTGAGTCTTCAAATTTAATCAGATCGCATTGCAGACTGATTGCATCAGAAGGATTAAATTCACTAACTGCAATACTTTTGATGCCTCAGCCTGCTTTCCCTGAAGACTGACAGATGTGAGTCCTTGTTTAATGCAGTATTGGAAACCACCTCTTGCTCTCTTAAAAGAACAAAAAAAAGCTGGCATTTGAGAAATGCAAAGATTATTCTTACTTCTAAGCAAATATAAAAATTCAAGTAGAAAAAACATGGAAGAAAGAAACAAGTTTTTGTAAACCAGATTGTACTGAAACACGTGAACAAATGGTCTTGTTTGCTTTACTATTAAGAACGTGATTCTCTTGAAAGCTTGCGGGATGTCCAAAAATGATTTGATGAAGTACAGCAGTCTCTCTGAATTGCTTTGAGAACTACACTAATAGTATTTGGTTGGAGTATACGTAATATTGCAGATAGGTAATTGGTATAGCAAATTCAGTAGTCTCAGGGCTGCTATGTCTGTTCTGAGCTCATAATTTTCTTTCTGTTTTGGTACTGTACCTAGATTGGGGTGGGTTTTGGTGGGATGTTAGTGGTGTATAGTTTCAAAGCTAGAGTTATACTGCCCCTTACAGAGATGGGGAAGCAGAAGGGGCATCCATATAGTGCTCCCCCCTCCCCCTCCTTAAAGCCTTTTGCTAGCTCGTTGTTTTCTACTCACTCTAAATAATAATTCTTGCCCTTCAAGGCCTTTTCAAAATCTGCCTTGTGTTGGTCTAGTTCTTCTTTCAGTCCCTTGGCGAGGCCTATGTTTTCTATGATGCAATTAATGGGTATAACCCTAGAGTCCCGACTTCCTATTTGCTTTGTCAGGTCCTTACTCCTGTTCATTACATGTAACATTTAGGTTTTGATTGAACTATAAGCTTTCCAGGAAAAGCATCATATTGCTTTTTCGTTTGCCATGCTTATAGTCCAAAGAGACACTGGTGGATCTGTAAACCCTCCCTTAATACAAATAATAATATGCAGGACCTAGAATGAAAATGGTTCTTACGGCCCCCATAATTTGTACAGATCAGTTCCTGTGCTTAAAATATGGTAACAGTTGACAAAAGTAAAAGGTGTCTGTCTGCAGTACACACCCATGTAAAGTTATAGAGTTTTTTTGAAGACTGAAGGAGATGAAAGAACATTGGGAATGTAGAAACAGCCTAGTGATTGATGGACATGACACCATCCTAGCTGAGAATACCGAAGGCTCCAAGGCACTGATAAATTGAAATGATGACCTGGATAATGAAGTCTGATCTAGAAATATCGGAATATGTGAAGTTCCCTGAAGGGATGGGGACAGAAATTTTTGAAAGATTCTCTTTAGCAGTGAATTATGATGGTTCTGAATCTGGATGATTTTGAATTTCTGGTAGTGAATGTCATGACATACTGTACCTCTGACTTGTAATATCATTCTCTGTCGCTGGACAAAAACAGACTAGTCTGTATGAACTAGAATGTAAAGAAACAAAACAGGATTAAAAATGTGCAGCTATAAATGAGGAAAGTAAAAGAAATTTCAGAAGATATAAGCTGAAGAATGGTAATGAGAAGAAAGATTTTACTATTCCATACTAACAATCCTACCCTTCTTTCCTGCCATATGGATTTCTTAGATGAATATTCTCTTTAGGTAGTTGAATTCCAAAAATATCCCCAGAGCTAGTCAGAGTTATTGACACCGTCTAAATTAAACTATAATAAGCAAGTGGGCTCAAACGCTCGTTTAAATCGCCTTAATGTACAGATACGAAAAGTCACGCGGCTCTGTTGGCCACATCCAGCAGCTAGCTCTTCCCTTGCTGGGCGCGATCCCCTTCGGCAGCAGACCTGCGGAGCCCCGGCCGCTGACTCTTTCGTCCTCCCAGAGGTCGGTGGGCGAGAGCCAAACTGCGGGTCATGCCTGCAGACCTGCAAAGGTACTCGCGTGTGCGGAACATGAAGGGTGTCTGCGCTTCCAGGAACGTCCGTGGGAGCAGGGCTCTGCCTGTCCCTGTCCCCAGCAGCCGCGCCATGTGTCAGCGGAGCCCTGCAAGCCCCCCGGGAGAGGCCGGGGCCGCAGGTGGCTGTGCCGGGCCGGCCCAAGCGGAAAGCGAGCAGTCGCCCCACGGAGCCCTGCGCGTGCTGGGATGCTGCTTCACGCTGCCCACGGTGACCTGACTGATGCCTGCAGGGAAGGGTTAAACACTGCCGGGGCTCCCCGCGTTCTACCCTTCTGCGCAGCTCCGGGAGAGCCTGTTCCTGCTTTGACAAAAGCATTTTAAATACACTTTTTTTTTTTTCCTTCCCCTCTGGTATGTGTTCAGATATTTACAGTTTTCATGACAGAAGAATCTTGAACAAATCAGTCATTCGGAAGGGTTTACTTGGGAGGCTGAAAGCTCTTCAATTTTTTTTTTTTTATTTTTGGGGTTTTTTTCCTCTAAACAGAGTTACATTTCAAAATGAGAAAGTATTTGTAGCAGAAAGGTGGAAAAGTTTTCCTCTGAAAATGTTATAACGGTATTTTGACAACAAAAACTTTTTCTTTGTGAAAACAAAACCTCTTTTAGAAATGCTTTCTGTTTTACTGTATTGGCATTTTGTGCAAAAACAGTATGGGAAGGGGTGTTGGGAAATCCATTAGTTGCTCTACATACTGCTCTTCATTTGCCCCACAATGACTGAGATTAGGATCAAAAATCCTATGTTTTAATTAGAAAGCATCTTTCACTTCTTTGTTCCCATGTTACAGCAATATGTTTTGCATTTAAATCATTCTCTGTCTTAGAGTATGTACAATCAATCAAATGCCACTCTTGAGTACAAGTCCTACAAATACCCTATTGTACTGTAAATGCAAAACCTCTAGAAATCCCAGACAATGCACGAGGTCTAAAATCATTAATAGCACAGCCAAGGTTGTCTGATTAATTTTGGTGTGGCTAGTGTATGAATTTCTTTCCAGGCTCCATCTCAGCCATAATACTTTTTCTCTTTGTCAAGCTTGTATCTTAGAAACCTCTCTTCATTTAACAGGGAATGCTTTGTTCTTTTTTTTTTTTTGTTTTGTCTTGGGTTTTTTTTGTTACAAAACATTGCTTTCAACTAGAATGTAACTCACCAAGAAATGTACAAAAGCATTCCCGTTTAATTCAGATGTGTAGCTTGATGCTATTCTGTGTTTTGTAGTAGGTGAAAATTGTTTATTAAACAAGTGTTGCAAAGCTAGATTTCAGTTTAATAGGTTTCTGACCAACTCTTTCTAAAAATTAATATGCTTCATAACAGAATATTGTGTGCCAGTGCCCTGGCCTCATGTGATTTTGGACATTTGTCTTTGCATTCTTACTTACCAGGTACGGCTTTTGCTTCCTCCAAAGATCCACCATAAAATTACTCCTATGCTGACCATAGATTAGAAGGGATGTCAAAGGGTCATGTGCAAAACAGACTTCTTTTCTTCAAGCCAAGGTGTGCCTTCTGTAAGCAGGCATTTACCCACACTTAAACTGTTTTGTGGCATTTCGAGTTGACTGATCTGTGTTAAACTTTGGTACCTCAGCTGTCTGACTGGATGCTGTGACATCCAGTCTCCCAGGGAAGGGCAGAATCTCAGTGCTTTGCTCATGTTAATGACCCAGTTTCAGCCAGACAAAGGGAACCCACTTATTAGCGTCCTGGCTGCCTTATCAATGCAATAATAAAGAAAATTTTAAGTTGGCTCCATGGGTTTTTTTATCCCTTGAAGTCACCTCCCCTTCTGAAAATGAAAGAGCTGTCTACATAAAGCTGTCCCTGCAGCTCCACAGAGAGCCTGCACAGCTTGAATGAGTTGCTTAAAAATGTCAATAGGGAAAGAGCGTATGTACTGGTTTCGCATGCGATAGCAAGGGAATGGAGGCCTTTCCCAGCCCTGTGTTCCTTTACCACATGAAAGAGTAGGTGGTTACACTGTCCTGATAACCTATTGAAATTCTAAGCACATCGAAAATACAAGTATATCTGATCTAGTCCATGCATTTTAGTTTGTTCTGGCAGCACCATGTTAGCCCATGTAAGACTTTCTTTCAGAGAAAGTAAAGCTTCTGCTTGAAACGATTTAGAAATGGGAAAACTAAGGTTAAAATAATAGAATAAAACTTGCTCAGCAAGCTCCAGGCGGGATGACAGGGTGAAGAGTATGTAATATTTTTACTGTTAAAAAAAAATAAAAAGCCAATCATTCTCATTACTGCAGCGGGGGTTTTTTATCATGCTCATTGCAAGCTGGGCTGGACAAGCCAAGAGCTTCCTGCAAAACAAGGCAAACCCCTTCGCTCAAGACTCATTTCCTCCATCCCTCCTGAAAGCTGCTTGTGTGCCTGCTGGCAAGACCACTCATACACAGGGTTACTGCTCATTCTGTAAAGCTAAGCTGTAGTTTGAAAGAATTTGAAACAGGCCTTTAAAATCCAGTCTCTGGGAGCTTTATCAAATGGCCCCTCCTCATTTGGTTAGTGGTAGGAAAAGCCCACACTGGCCAGTGATGGAAATATTGCTGGAATAGCAGTTTCTGAGGTTGAACGAGAATTGACGCCAGTGCACCTCTTCTGTGGTGCTCACCATTTTACATTTTCCTTTCACTTGCTTGTAGCGATGAGAGTAAAATCCCGCAGTTTATGCGGCGCGGCTCACGTGGTGACTCCACAAGGCAGTATCTCAGCTGGTTGTGCATTTCAGAGGTCTGTGACTCCACGTGGCTGTTTTCTGGTTTACTGTTTCCGTGACAGCTATTGAGCAACGCTCTGCTGCCTGCACCGTGGTGCTTTTTTAGGCAAGTGAGGTGTAGTGCTCCCTGAAGAGCTAGAGAACCACTCCAAACCTTCCCTTTGGCAGAGGTCTGAATGCCAGTGTCTCCAGACAGATTGCACACACATACATGTACCGTCTCTTTAAAAAGAGAAGGAATAATCATGAAGCAATGCCTGATTCTTACTTAAATGTTTGCTGTTACCTGGTAAAATCAGGTTGATAGGTTTGTCCTCTTCTCAGTTTTCGTAATCACATAAAAAGAATCACATAAAAGAAATCAGCATCTGTGGATGCACTTCAGCACAACTACCAGGCCTTTTCTGGAGAGAAATTCTCTGCTTGACTAGTAGATAAGTCGTCAGCCAGGATTAAGATCTTTTAAATAAATTATTCTGTGTCTGAATTACCTGCTGCTGCTGCTTGTGATTTTCTTTCAATACATAAACACTCTGCAGCCCCTTGATTTCGAAGGAGAAAAATGAGAATTGCAACTTCAAAATAGTGAATTCTGTAACCAAAAGCATTTCTGGGTATTTTTAAATTTATTTTCATATATTAAAATTTTAAATTTCTAGGACTAATGCCACAATTGACATAAATTCGGGAAAACGAAATGAACCTTTTAACAATTACACTGTCCACTTAACTGAGGTTACAGACAGATTTGAGGAGAGAAGCTTAGATCCCCTGCTTTAACACAGTTACCTACTTTGGAGATAAACTGCTCACTTTCAGAGGAAAATTCATCTGTAATAATTAGCCAGCTGAGTAAAATTCATCCTGAGGCTCGCTTTTTTACCATTAGGTCTCCACACACATTATTCTTTTCCACCACAGACTGCTTTTCTGGAGTCTGAGATGCCTCGGTCCTTCTCAGGAGTTCTCAGTCCCTTGCTAGATGCAGCAGACTGGTAATTCAATTTTACCAACTAAATTGTTGCAGCAAAAGTGATTAAAGAAGGGCCAAGTCATTACTCCTGTTTTGTTGAGCAGATGAAGAGGCCGGGGTTGATAATAGCTCTGTCCCGTAGAGGCAGTGCAGAGTCACGGGGCACTGCCTTGCTCTGGCCGTGCCGGGAGAGCTCGCCTGCACCCGTGACATTTTGGTGTGCTCCGAGTTTTACATTTGCACCATGTCTTGCTTCTGTCCTGAGCTTTTCCGTCTCCCATCCCTTCACCCATGACCTGGGGCTTGGCTTTGTGCAGGGTGCGCAGGGGATCCTTCGCTATTGCAGTCCCAGGGAGAAGGGACGGCGTGCCCAAGTGGAGAACCCTGAGAAACTGGTTAGTTTTTCATCATGGATGAAACCCGTTAAGGTTATGTCTACATGGACAGATGCAAACGGGCTGGATTTGTTAGCATGGGCTTGGGTCTGGGCTAAGAGGCTGCCTCTGCTTCTGGACTTGGAATGACATATACAGTCAGAACAAATTTGTTTCTGCCTGTACCCGTATGCAAGGACCAGTGTGAAGTGTGGTGTGTCCATGCACGCGTCTCCTCTAAATAACTCCTGCCCAGTAGATGTTCAGAGCAAGGCTCTGCAGCCAGGAGCAGGGGAAATCTATAGCCTGTGGGCAGAAGACTGGAAAGACATCCTGTGTTTGATAGATTGCTCAGATCTTTGGAAGGAGAAAAACAGTTTCTCCTTTGGTAATCGCCTAGATTATTATCTCTGAAAAATCAAGCCATTTTCTTTTTTTCTTCCATTTATACTTTTTGTGAGTTACCTCCTTCATTGCTGCCATGAAAATCTTCATTTCATGTTGTCTGCCTGGCATCACTGATCCAAATTCTTTCTGTGAGAGGCTGGAAGAAAATATACTAGACCAGATGGAAAATGCTCATGTGAATGATTGTCTTGATCTTGCCTGTAAAGATGTTAAGATCTGAAATGCTGAACTCCTCTATATGACTTCACAAATGTTGCGTTTGTCTGATTTCAAGTCTAGTTTTTTAGTATCTGAAGTAAAGATAATGCCCAGAGGTAGCACTTTATTTTTCTTCTTTTCTTTCTTTTTTTTTTTTTTTTTAATGGATCTGTGAATGAGTTTTATTAGTTCTCCATTGAGAAGGTATAGAAAAGACAATAATACTGTGATGTTTTCTCATCTGGCCTTCCAGCACACCTCACCTGAATAGGAATTAATTTTAGGGCGTGATCAGTCTGCCTAGATTGAGGAGTGGATCTGTTCACACTGTATTTAATGGATTTTTTTTTCTGCAAATAAGTCATCTCTGAACTCAACAAAAGCCATTCTTTTAATTGTGGCCTTTTGGTGAGGCCACCCTGAGTTACATTTAGTATTATGATCTGGCAGAATATGAATCTGTAACCTATCTTTGATTTTCTGGGTCCCATGTAAGTAGAACAACCTTGGTGTCTGGGGCTAGAGTATTCTCTGGTATAAATGGTTCAGTTCACCTGTGGATATACGTGGACTAAATCAGTGGAGCTTTTGACGTTTCTATACAAGCATTTTTGACCCTACTCATGTAAGCAACTCTTTGATTTCATATAGTTTATCATTTAAACCTATAATTATTAGCCATATTTGTAAATCTAGTAATTCCAAATGCGAAATAGCATTTTGAGAAAATAACCTATGAAGCATAATTTGATAGAGTGTTTTTATTTTTTCTTTAAGTATCTTCCACTTCACCTGAAGAAGTTCACTGTTATAGTAACTATCAAGTGAAAAAAAAAAAAGGAAAAAATACCAGAATTTATTAGGTTCTAATAAACTCCCCTCAGTGCATATACATTTAGCATCTTTCATTAACATTAATGAGAATTATGCATGCATCCTGGGGAGAATAGGCCCTGTTGTTTTATTTCTTTTCCTTGTTTTCAGTATTAAATCTTGTCCTGCAGTCAGTTCTATAGGGCATACATGCATTCCTGCTGCTCAATTATTTGTTCTACTTAATACATACAGTTTGAGCAATTCCTTTTGCATAGTGAAGGTAGAAAGTTCATAAATTTAAAAAAATCCAACAGAATTTGTGGACACACATAAAAAGAAGGGATATGCAAATTAATGAATTAATAGATTGCTATTGATTACCAGTAAGGTCTAATTAAATAATAAATTTTCCCCCACACAATTACTTGTTTCATGTTATTAAATGATCAAATCCATAACTAGTTTGGAAGCTCAGCCTCTTAGAATTAAATGAGGTACTCAAGAGAGCAAAGTTGTGTTTTGGAGCAACAGAAACAGAGGCAGGGCCTAGTTACATGGATTTATGGTTTAATTTTCTATGTAATCTAATTTAGTGTAACTATTGAGTTTCTAAAAAAAATGAACTTTGATTAGATTTTGTTGACAAAAATAAATACAAAATATAGGCAGTTTATTCATTATCTGTAGCTTATTAAGAGAAGTGACTCATGGGTATTTCTATACCTGAAGGGGCCTTTTTTTTCCCCATTTCTTGTGCTTTTAGCTGTATTCCACAGCAGTCAGTCATCCTCCAGGCCCCATCCAGGTGTAGCACATTACAAAGATCCGAAATCTAGAGGATACAAAACTCATTTCTGTGGGAAACTTAATTCACTTTGTGTAAATAACAGCTTCATCATTCCGTATTTTTGAGGTAGACATCAGTATTTCATAGAGAGCATTAAGCACGTGAAGGTTCTGGGAAAAAAGCACATCGGAGAAGGAAAGTAAGCACATGAAGCTCTTCATTTTGATAGGCTTTGACTTAATTGGGCATTTTAAGAGCAGATCGTGGGAGCAGGAAATGAGGCTTTCAGCTAATTCCCTTCTGCATGAAAAATGCAGCGTGCCCAAACACTTGTGTCCGGGTGAGAAAACTCCTTTGGTGTCATTCCTCAGCGCAGTGCCCTGCCACAGCAATGCCCTGACAGCATCTCTGGCTCAGGTGTTGCCTCTCTGGTTGGCTCTATAATTAACAGCAGATCGCGGGACGAGCAACGGCGTCACATTCTGTACTGGTTAAGGCTGTGTTTTGCTTGCGTTTGCTGGACTCGCCTGGCAGCACGTTGAAGCGGGGAGACAGATCGCTGCTTCTGCTGTAGGAAATGCTGAGCCTATCTGCGCAGGAGTCTGCACATCTGTACGGACCTGGGCACGCGTTTAGTTGCTGTCGTGCTGGGGAACACGCTCTTGCTGAGCTAGCTCGCTGCCGCTAAACTAGCGGTAGGATTTCGTAGAGCATATTGCCTTGGGCAGAGCACTGTTCTAGGTTGGCTTTGTTTGATGGAGCATTTTTGTGCAACGCCCTGAAGACTTATGCTTGCAGTTACAAATTCTGGCCTTCACTTGCCTGAAGCCGAGCCGCCGCTTTTGTGGTGCAGAGCCAGACAAGCGCTGTCTCCCCTGGCTGCGACGGCTGTGTGCCAGTGGGTGCTGTTGGCTGGCAGCGTGCGCAGTAACGGCCCCGGCGGAGAGGAGCGACCGCTGAGAGATGCATGGCTTCACTCAAGACTCTCTGAGCTCAGTGCAGGAATTCAGCGCTCCGGGGACTTCAAACCAGTCGTATGTCAGAAGAGCCGAGGTTGTCCTTTCTTGAGAACTGGAAGGGTTTCCTTTGCTTGTGCATTGCATAAAATGCGTGGACCCATTTTTTAAACCCTTCTTCCAGTTCTTTCCATTTTCTTATGATTAACATGTTGAATTTCCATATGAATCTTTCTAAGTGTTTGTTGAACACCTGGATACATAAGCAAAAAAGTTGTTCTGTAGTTGCCTGCCTGGTTGACTCTATAATTAGCAGCAGATTGCAATGAATGACATCCTGTTCCTTAATGGTTAGGGCTGTGTTTTGCTTACATTGGGTTGACTTGACCTCAGCAGGTCTGGGCTGGCAAACAGATGTCAGCTCTGTTCAGCAGAATATCTTCTCGTCACTCCAGTAAAACAGGCTGTGTGTGTATAGAACTGAAAGGCAGCATATTTGCAGTAACCGTTGAGTGGAACATGAAACAAATTTCAATAGGCAGGCAAAGACAGGTTGCAAACCCTATTGGGAAATGATAAATTGCTGTTAAATGTTATAATTATCCCATGACATTCAGGACTGAAACTTAACTAAATTTTGCTGAAAACTTAAAAAATAATGGAGAGAGGTAATATGATTTAATAAATTAGCCACAGAGTAAGTGGAAAAAATGAGAACACAACAGAAAGTTAATATTTATCTTTTACCAGTATGTAACAGGCTTTGTTAAAAAATGTCTGAAAGCAAAGAAGAGTTTGTTAGACAAATTATAATTTTAATTGCAGACGTAATTGATTATACTCAGCATGCTCATTAGGTTAAGGGAGAATATGAGTCAACTCTCAAGGTCATTACAGTAATAGATATTGTAAGCATGTAATTTGTGATAAGCTGGTTCATGAACATCTAATTGCTCATTCATAGCAGTGTGTCTGGCACTTTTACTCCCCAAACACCTCTTTGTCCAATTTATTTAACACCCCTTAATATTCCAGGGTCAAATTTACTACAGGAGGCATCAAGCAGTGAATTTTCAACCTCCAAATTATTACACCACCCTTTTTGTGCCTGAAAGACAGAGCCTGCATTACTAAAAATTAGTGGTCTGGCACTAAGCAGGGTACATCACAAACAGAAATACTCAGCTACAGAGACAAGCTAGAATTTCTCATGGAAAACAGCTTTGCCTTGCCCTCTCCAATGGCAGTCATACATTGGAGTAGGATGCCAAAAGAGTTGTTTTGTTTTTTTTTTTAAAGGCACTAATTAAATTTGTCTTCACATTGTTCCTTGGGAGAACACACAATCGGTGTTTAGTTAACTCTTTCATTATTATTTCATTTCAAGACTATGACAGAAAGTCATTAATATTAGTTGTCTCTATGGCTGAAAATCAGTTGGAATGTTACTTAGCAGTTCTTACAACCAGACAAAATAGAAAGAACCACTTACAATGTATATCAACTATGAGTAACAACTGTATGTCACTTTGATATAATGCTTTATTTTCTTAGGTCTTAGAGAATGAATCACTGGCCTCATTACTGAAATGCAAATAGTTGAAGTCACTTGTCTAGGGCCAGGCAACAGCAAAAGGGTGGCACTGGGAGTTGAAGCCAGGCATCCTGAGCTGCAGGTCGACTCATTTTCTACCTCCTCTCTACAGTCATTCTCTTTAACACAGGATCAAACTGTTCTGATTTATTAATCACTACCATTACATTATGTAGTATTGTTGAGTGGTGGCTGAGGTAAGACAACTAAAGTAATTCCCATTAGACTGAGAATTTTGATTCAGTCTGCAGTGTAAGGGGAAAACATAACTTCTCATTCAAATATCTTTGGCTGCATTCCAGAAATCAAGGATGTGAGGGTTTGGGTTGGATTTGCTTTTTTGTTTTTTAATAAATAAATAACATGACTCTTAGAGCAGCATAGCTTTCCTTTATAATAATCTCATTATTTGCAAGATATTATTTTCACTTGACATGACATATCTGTAATTATCTATTGCTTATTACTGAAGAATGCAATCGATATACCTATAGATATTTAATTATATACCAAATGAATTCCAACATGCTTTCATAGCCATTCTTTGTTAATATTTTTGGAAGATTCAAAGGTTTGAAGTCCCTCTTTGAAAAACGATTCTATCTAGAAACGTCTTTTTCTGTATACTGGCTCTGCTCTAATCTTAGTCATTGGTACTACAGTTTTGCTCTTTAAACAATTGTCTATAATATTATATGTTCGCTAATCCTCTCCTTTGCAATATAGAAATTACTGTGTTGACTGATTGACTGTCTGATTGATATTGCCTAAAAAATCCCCATGCTTACCAATATATATCAATCCCTACAACCACCTTGTAGATTGACCTGCTGAAAAAAATTGTTATGCGAACCCGCTGCCATCTGTTGTGTAGTTATTCTTCAGTAATAGAACATAAACTGGAGATATGTCAAAGTAATTTAGTAAGTCGACAAATGTAAAATGAAACTTGGTAAATATAGTGTGTTACACTGACTTTTATTAATCATTGTTATCTGCAAGGATATAACAGGTACACCAGTCTTTTCAAAGTCCGGCTTGTTTTGTTTCATCCTTCAAACGCTGATGTCAGAGCTAGTCATGAGGAACATGATGAGAATTATAACAATTAATTAATTTTAAAATGAGGATTTAAAGAATTCTGTGGTTGATACAAAGCTCACTAAAGATTCTGGGAAGATCCTAGCAATTTATAAGAATGTCAGTAAGTCCTAAACATCTTCATTTAATGAGCTCAGAGTGTACATTCACATTTATAATGGTGGTTGTGCTACCTGTTCAAGAGAGTATATGTGGAGTTACCACTCACTTCAGAGGTGGAGCTAATGGTACCAAAATAAAACAGGTACCTCCCAGAAGTAGGTGCTGTTTTTTAAGTAGAGTATACAGTAAACACTACAGAAGAATGAAAAAAATTATTAGTTGGATTCTTGTTCTCTAAGTGCAGTTCTCAAAATGGTGTTTAGACATACTGATAATTAATGAAGAGATTTCAAATGAAGCATTTTCCAGTATCCTATCTCATTGCTAATTTCCATTTTTTTCATTAAGAAAAGATAAATTGTATCCAATTATTGAAAATTATGTAGGTCATTATCCTGAATGAAATGGCAATTAAACTCAGTTTTCACAAAGAAAGAAGAGGTTATCTTGTCATACCGTAGGTGTTAGTGTGCCTTGCTTGGCTGGTACTCCTGCCTTCAGGCCAAGATTGTATTAGGGTCAAGTCCCACATCAGACTGAAGAGCTGTATTTGACTAGGACTGTGCTAAGAGACTTTTAAGTGCCCTCAAGAGCTGGAGTCTGAATCACAGTGGTGGCAGTCCAAGTGTACGTTCACTATCTCATAGCAGTTTTTATTTAAACAACCAGCAGAGGATAACCCATTTACCCTAAGCAGAGATTACCCTTTCCCATGGAGAACAAACACTGAAGAACAAACATCTCCCTGGCAGTGTGGCACTGTGGAGTACACATGGGCTGATCTGTTCCCTGACACCAGTAGCTGCCCAAAATGCTGTGGGATCCAGAGCCAGCCTCTCTTGTCTGAGGCTGTGCACAAAGACACAGGTTTTGTCCCAAAGGACTGATAATTTCACTGCAAATCAGAGGTGACAGAGTGGTGAGAGAGCCCTGCTTGATCCTACTCCTGCTGCTGCTGGAAGTCATTCTGGGCATCTCCCCCTCCTTGTGCCAGCAGCCTGCCAGGGCAGTGGGCAGCAGGGTGGGAAGTTTCTGGGCTTGAAAAAGGAGAAAGCAACCCAGCAGTGATCCATGAGAGGAAGGAGATGATATCCCTGAGGAGCAAAACTGAGAGGAAAGGAGAGGGATGGACAATGACGCCAAAGAACAAGCTGAGCAAGATTCTCCTGTACTTGCTAGGTCTTTAATTTGACCCCAAATAATCTTTTTTCTTTCAAAACAAATCAACAAAACCAACCAACCAAAAAACCCCCTCAAAACTCCCAAAGAGGCCAAACCCTCAGTGTCACCCCAATGATACTGGCATAAAAGCAGTTGTGGGAAAACAGGTCACCAGAAAGGTGAGGAGCTGAAGTGCGACTAGAGGCACCCAGGTTGCGCGGTCGGACGTTGTGCTCCGCGGCACAGCTTCTGCTCGTCTTGCAGCTGTGTTCACCCTGTGCCTGCACCGGGGGTGTTGGTGTTTCTGTGTGCTTTGCAGAACAGGTGAATTTTATTGAGGGAATTAAGGAGGACTATGGGCACAACATTATTTAACTACTTACATTACTCAAAATGCTGTACCTGAGGAAATGTAAAGAAACTAAATTTATTCTATTTTCTAACCAAATTTATAAGGTAATCTGACCCTCTAACTTATGTTAAACTACATTACGGTCTTCGTATTAGTTTCACCTTAGTTTTCACTCTGATTATTACAGGCTTGGCTGCAATCACTGGTAATTACAGTGTCCCATCCTTTTCCAGAAATATATGATGTGAAGTATTTTGCACTTTACACTTTTTTCTATTTATTGTTCACATCCAGTTGGATGTGATAATAAGCATTAACATGCAAATAATTATCATCAAGATTTGATATCCGTGGAGAACAAATGCTAATACAGTTAATACATCAAATATGAAAGAGGCTTTTAATTCAAAAAAGAAAAAAAGATTAAAAATATTAGCTTTTTATATAAAAAGTATTTGCAATGATTATAAATTCTATTGAGCTTGCAGAAATCTTGAGCTTTGAGTTTGCAATATCTCTCATTAATGTCTAGCCTCAAGAAAGAGTTTATAATAAAGGGACTTATGCAGACAACAGATAAATAGAAATGATACAGCCAAGAGGGTTGAAGAGCCCTGGGTATGTTTGTTGTCATTCTACCGTGCTGATTTCCATCAGAGGTGCTGAATATGCTAAGAGTTGTATAGAAGATGAAGTGAAATGCAATATGCATTGATAACAGCTAAGGCTAGAACGCCAGGAAATTATTTTCTTTTGATTTTCCTCTAAGTTTCTTTTTCTTGTTAGTACTTCCTGTGGGATGGAAGAGGTTAGCCCTGATCCTGCAAAGTCAGCTGCTTGGCCTAAACCTGCAGATCTCAGTGGAATGGTAATTGGGAGAAATCTAATGTGCCATAAAACGGAGGTCAGTGTGGGTAATCTAGTGTCTCCTGCTGGTTTTAAAAACTGTGAATATCTCCTGCAGATTGGAAGGAAATTTTTATCTGTGTAGGCACTGTGTGTCTCATGGCTTTGCTGCTTCTTTGCGCTGGTATCTGGCTCCCTCCATGTGAGACTGGGACTTTAATGTGGAAGGAGGGTAAAAGCAACTCATCTTTGTTTCTAGTGGGCAGGCTGAGCTGAGTGGTTTGCTTCAAGGTGATAAAGCCAAAAAAAAAAAAGAGATGACTCCTCCACTTGCTGCAACCAGAAGAGTAACTTATACTGTGGGGCAGACGCTACGTGAAGTGCGAGGCTGGGAAGGGAGGAGGGTGAAGACACGATGGAGGGTGGCACAGGATTGAGGTGAGGTGGGAAAGGCTGGCACGCTCTTGTCTGCAAGGTAGGGTGGATGTGGCATGAGCTCAGCAGGGAACAGAGAAGATGGAGCTGTGATATTTGGGCATTTTAAGCCAAATCCTTAAGTAGGCAGGCCTGGGGTGATGGGACTTGAAAATGCTGTGTGCATCTAAGATGAGTTGAATATTCATTCCTAAATAAAATCTGCTAAAAGCAGTCCTCAAATGAAAAATGAAAATGCACCAAAAGTAAGAGCAATATCAGCACTTTGTTTTCACAGTGTTTGCAATAAATGCTTTCAGCGTTCTGAGGCTGAGCTAGGAGAGGGTTTTTTTCTAGATAGATTTTTTTTTTTGTATAGCCCAGTCAATAAATGCTAGTAACCTTAATCTCTTTCCCTAAGCGCCATTATATTTTATGAATTTTTAATAGAAATTAATCACTGAAATATTTAAGTCTTAATTAATTACGCCAAAAATTTACAGCCAATGCAGTGTGATGTCTGTTAGAAAAATGACTTAATAGGCTTTCAGTCCTGCCATTGTTCTGGCTTGTCAATGAATTACTTAAGTGTCATTTGTTAAACGAGTTAGGTCAATAAAGTCCTTTAGTTGTTTTTTAGAGAGTGAGCATTATTTCCAGATAATGTATATCTAATTCTCTTTTCACTTTAGTCTATCTGCATTGGCTAGTGTGGGTTATTATTAATTAGCCCTTCATAGCAGATTAGGCAGGAAAGATCATGATGCAGTAATAAGTAAAGGTTCACAGAGACAAAATTCTCTAATTAGGAAGTATGGCTTAGTGGTGAGCAGTGTCTTCAAATGGATTGCCATCTGTTAAAGTAAAGCTGATTTTCTTCATTTGCTTATATAATGTTTCTAAAGAAAGTGGCTCTTGTTATTTATGGAAATTATATATTCCCCTTCATTATTTTCTCTTAATTGATTCTGCATTCCTGTAATTAGTAAGCAAGGAAAACATACAGTGCAGAAGAGCCACAGTAATGGACAACATGACCCCATAGTAATTGCCATATGAACTGTGGAACATCATTCTGCTTTAAGATGTTCCTTTTGATGTGTTTAGATAAAAGGAATGTAAATTCAAATTCCTGTTTCCAGGGGAATAAGCTGCATTGGTTTGTGTCCTTTTCTCATACTGGTCACAGCAGACTCTGGAGTAGACCTAGATATGTAGCCTTTTGCGTTTTAGGCTACAAGACAAAGATTCATGCTTTCACATCCTTTCAAAACTCACTGATTTGGTTTGTAAATGAATGGAAAGAATTACTCCTGGGTTATATAAATGAGCACAGTGTATTGGGGGCCCACATAGGCAAGAAAATTCTCGTTAGAGAAATTGACCTTTGCGAAAATTTCCCTGATACTCAAGGACATCCTAGAAATCTTGGTTTTCTTGATACCCTTGGAGTCCATAGCTTTGCAGGTTTGTTCCTTTGCACAGGAATTTTAATGAAAGAAAACATATCTAGAAAAAAACCTCCTTGAGCTGAAACTATTTTCCATCTCTCTCTGATTCCTCTTACAGAAGCAGCTATTTGGTCCTGCAGTAAATGGCTGTGGAGGGAAGACAACACTCAGCAGTTGATAGACTGCAGTGATAGCTGTATAGACACGCCCTTTGTTCCCAGGGAGGGAAAACACTGACGTTATTGTCGGCGTCTGCAGTGAGGAACTCAGAAGTTTGTATCTAGTGTTTGGTACCTCCTGTTTGGAGAATAACATCTGCGGTGGCACTAGACAAGTTACGAATTATAGTTAAATCAAAGATTATGACTCCAAATTCTGCACCTATTGATGGCCATGTGGAGATATAAAGAAATCTCTTTTCCTCCCCTGGATAATATAGATAATTAGATATACTGTTAAGAGATATTCAGCTTCTGTTGCGGCATCTGGCAGTTGCCAGTCCCGTGGCAAGAGATTGGCCCTGATGGATGACTCGGCCGGCTTGGGTGGGTGGTGGTACTTCTGGTACTTCTGGTACGGAGGGTGTCACAGGGTGACGCCTTCCAGGAGGCCCTTGTTAAGATGGGGTGTGCTGGATGCCTTTCAGAAAAGGCGGGAAATGAACTTAGTTAAAGCTTAACTCGTGCTAAAAATTCCCCAAAGCCTATTCCACTGATATTCTAGGGTTTCATGTGGGCTTTCCAGTGCAACCTAGATATGGTAATTTGTGCATTATGTATTGAGAAATGGATCAATTAAAAACATAGAAACAGAATTAATCAGATGTTCACTTTATTTATGAACATATGTTCCATGTTATATTTCTACTGGGATATCTAATGAAACTCAGTCAGAAAAAGAGCAGTTCTGAACATGCTCCTTGTATATTCTCCCCTCTCTGTTTTTTGACTTGTTTCTGGTTTCTTCGAACGTGGTGCTTGGTGAAGTTGTAACAGGCAAGGTGGAATATGGTTAAAGGAGTACTACAGTAGACTCTGCAGAGCTCTCAAACGTTTCCTTCAGTGAAAAGTTTGCAAGTATCAGAAAGAAAAGGCTCGGACAGTTTCATTTAAAAACCTCAATATACAGTCCCTGAAGATACCCCCAAGAGGATAAAGGAATCACTGAGGAGAACAAGTGCTAGATTGCAATATAAAAACATTCCTTTTTTAAGTCATCTCACCACAACAGGGTCTTTAAATTGGAACAGTGAAGTTGGGCCTTTCTCAAACTATGGACAATGCATTAATTGAAACTTTTTTTTTTCTTTTTTTCCCCTTTCTTTCTTTGTGTGTTAAGATTTGATGGGGGAAAAATGCAGCAACCTGAGATGGAACAGTGGAAACATACGGAAAGGCAAATACAAGGCCTTTCTACTGCTAGTAGAAAGAATGCATAAAAATATGAGTATAGTCAACATATTATATAACACTTTTTTTATCAATTCCAAACACCCTTTGCCTTTGAAACAGGCAAGTGGACCATAGAGAGAGAAATATGCTGTAATTTTCTTCTAATAGCCCCAAACTCTTCCTGAAAATGCAACAGAAGCAACTCAGCAATTTTAGTGCCAGATGGATGAAAAAAATCGCATATTAAGCTTTCTTTGTTAATTAAAAACTGAATAACAAGGCTTACATTTACAAATGTCTCCAAACAGGGTGGTATCTTGGGACAGGGTGCTGCTAATGCACTAAATATTGGCCTTGGATATTGTTTTGTTTGAATGTTAACAAGGTGGTAATCACTGATGTTATACAAGAGTGAAAAAAGGTACAACAGGAGTAGATAAAACAGGATTTCAGCATGTTCAGGGAGCAGTCCTGGAGGGGTAGGGGTCCAGACAAGATGGTCTAAGAATTTTGTTCTCTAATGCTTGAGCTTGCTATTTGAAGTCTATTGCACTTATGTCAATTTAATGATGCTTAAGCTTAGCACCCCAAGCAAGAGATATGCTGAAAGTGCTTGCACATACTCACAGCAAAATTCAATTAGGCTACTGTCTACAGTCCACAGCCCAACACATACTGCAAGGCAAAATCTCTGTTGGATTTGCATGTGCTCATCTCTGTAAAAATTATTTAGGTGAGGCATGGTATGGGCTGCAATGCTTAACTGATGGTCCTCATCTTTCTCCTGTAGGCCCGAAAGTGTTCAAGGTGAGAGAAGTCAGAGCTGCCCTTTTGCTGTATCTCAGATAAAAAGGGGAAGCTATTTGATCAAAAGGAGAACTCTTATCATGACACATCGCTTGTTCTGTTTGTCTTATATCTCTTGAAAATCACTTAACAGCTTTTCATTTAAGGCATTCAGTTTTTACTGTGCAACTACATAGTTTCATCTGCTGAGATTTGCCTGCTATGCAGTCTCCTGCATAACGTAGTAGTGAAATAGCTTGGTTGACAGAGGAGTATCAGGCTTTACACCACTAAATTTAGTGATAAATGTTAAAAATGCTATCTGATAAGCATGGCATCAGGCAGTACCAGTTCAGTGCTACCTTTATTTTTTTCTACACAACAGCTGAGGGGAAAGAGATGAGTGGTTTTGCTTACATTGCGGCTGCTCCCAGGTGATGGCTCTGTTACTACCCAGCAAGTGTAACAGAGAACTGGCTGCAACGGATTGCCTGTTACTGCACTCCTCAACTGGTAGAGAGCAGTGGATTACTGAATTTTTAGAATAAATGAGGATGAAAGCCACACTGTAGTTTTAGAGGGCAAAATCTGGGGTTAGATTGTGCTGTTAAAGGAAATGTGTGGTATTTTCCACTAAGTTGTACTGTATAACAAGAATGAGGAATGAACATCTGTTATATGTAAAAAGAAGTAATGCAGAGTTATCCTCTATGCAGAGAACAAATATATTCCATAATACAAATTCAGTGGATAAAGATTGGTGATATTTCATCTCCTGCCTATCAGAGATTTCTGTATGTCTAGCTAACGTAATTTTGCCTGTTTGAAAATGTTGGCAGGAATTAATTTTTTGACTAAAAGGCATAAGTACATCCATTTGCTTTACTTAAAAAGCAAAACAAAATTATTACCAGGCATTGCCTCTGTCGTAGCAGAAATCTTATAATCATGCTTCCGATTAAACAAATGTCATCTTATCTTAAAATAAAGTATTTGACAGCAGAAGAGAATGCTATAGGGAAGTGCAATTGGTGATGGAGGTAGATCTCTCTCTTGAAAGGACAAATTTTAATGTTTGGTGAAATCAAGAAAAGACAGTGAGATAACGCAGGGATGCAAAGAGAGAGGTAGGATGGCCAAAATAACAGGCTAACGGAAGATCTTTACAGAGCTTTGGGGACAGGTGTAAGTGGAGGTGATTAAACTTGCCATGGTCTCTGACAGTGCCCCAACTCAACAAGACGGGCAGCGGTCATGGTCTGGTGCAGAAATGTATGTACCTATGTGTCCTCTGTGAGAGGGGGTAACAGCTGGTGTGCATGTATGGGATCACCAGGGAAAGGGAAGGAGCTATGGTTCCAACAGAGTCGTGAAGAAATGACAGAGAAAATGGAAGTTTTTCTGAAGATGTACTAAGATGTAGATTGAAAAGTAGAATGTGACCCAAGAGAAGGCTGACTTATACTAGCAAAGGAAGGACAGGATTTCGAGGAGAGCCACATAGACTAGAAAGGAGATTTTATTGGGAAAAGATGGCTAGAAATACAAGGGTCATGCTTCCTCATCCAAGAACTCTTCACATTGTCATATTTATGTAACAATAAACTGTTTATGGCTAGAAGGGCTTGTTAGATATCCTGTTGCTCTTCGGGTTTGCTGAGATCCAATTTTTGCAGATAGCTAAACAGGAATGTGTCCCTGAATGTGGCATTTCTCCCATAGTGTCTTGAAGGCTTTTTGTAGAGAAACTGATGCATATCAGAAAACCAACCTCACCAGAATGTTTTTAGCTTTACCTAAGAAAATATGTTTTTGCTTTTGGTAAACATAAAAACAGGAAACATAAGCCTGCTAGTAAAAGAAGGAGCAAAAAAGTGCATTAATAGTTTAAAACAAAATCGTAGCAAAAATCTTATTTGACAACAGAGCTAACTTAATTTGCTAACATATGGAAATAATGCAGTCTTTCACCCTACTTCTTCTGGATATTGCCTTGCAAAGAGTATTTTTTTAATATATGTGTGTATATATATATAAAATTAATATTTTTTAACATTGCCTCTTTGTTATAATAGTGTCAGAACTTTCTCTACAGGTATTTTTATCTTCAGATTACCAATGCTGAAATGTAAAATTTCAGTAAAATTTATGATATGCTGTAGGTTGTCTAACAAAGGGTATTCCTTGATATTTTTTTCCAGAACACTGATATTTCCAAGGCAAATGTGAGAAGAGAGATTTGTCTGAATACTCAATTTATTGTTTCATCTTGTCACTAAAAAGATTGGCAATGAGTATATCTCTGGTACTAAGTGCTGCCTATTCACAGAGGACTTCATGTCAACTGATTTTTAATGATAGAGTAATCAATAACTTTTTCTGGTTTTGCTGATCTTGCAGATAGTTCACACTATTGAATAGATACCTACAATCCCTATGGGTTATTAATGTATGCCAAGATAAAGTGTTTTTTGACCTCAGTAACAATATCTGTCTGCAAGGCCTTCATGGTTCATCTGTGTTCTACTGTTTTTTTACTTTATGGATTTTTAAGTTAATGTCATCCACTTGTGTCCGTTTGAACCACTCATTTCACATGTACTTTATCCAAGTATCTGGTTTCTGGAGATTTGATGACTTCATGGAAGTCTTTATACTTAATTTCCATTCTAAGGTAGTTTAAAAAATTAAAATGCTAAAAATTTTCTGTTGTTTCCTTTGTTCAGCAAAAAAATGCCAGACTACATCTATCTTTCTTGTGTTGTGAAGCTGCTTTGTCAGTGCTGTGGGAATGAGGTGAAGTCTTCACTTCAAAATTCTCTAGGCATTTGTCCATAGATCATACATCAGTTTAATATTGTGTATGTTTAATGTTGTCTTTGTGCAAAAGTGAAGAAAATTAAATAGCATCAGAAAACTGAAACCCACATGAAAATGTTGGGCTTTATTTTATCTGTATAAAGACTATCGCAGATGGGTAGTTCTGTCATGTTTATGGATTGTACCCCAAGATCCTGGGGCAGAGTCTTCTTTCTCTGCCGTTTACAGCTGGTGGTACCCTTGGGAACTTACATTGTTAGCAGTAGCAAGGCTGAATTTATCATAGTAACTTCAGAAGGTCACTCTTAATCCAAAAACCTGCTGGCATTTCTTGCTGCTTCTTCATCCCATGCACAGCATGCCCAACGAGTGACAAAAGACAGAAACTGAGAAAAGATCACTAAGAAATAATATAGGAGCAGCGTGGTAATATTTACAGCCAGGTTGGCTCTTCTTTTTTTTTTTTTTTTTTTTTTTTGTCTAGCAGTTTCTCACCAATAATGGCTAATCTCATGCGTGTCAGGCTGAAGCCCTATTGTAGGTAATAATACAATAACCATCCCTCTGAATACATTCCTTACTGCTCTTTGATGTTGGTTTAACTTCTAGAGGGTAAGAAAGTTACAGTGTAGAATTTTCCAAACAGTTTTTGGTTTGGGATTGTGGGGTTTGCATTTGTTTGTTTGTTGGTTGGTTGGTTTTACCTGGTTTTTTGTTTACATTTACTGTTTTACAGCTCTTAATACTAAGCTTATAGACAACCTTCAGGTTGGGATTTTGAAGAAGATTGAGAGGTTTAGATGCACAAAATCACATTGGGCAGTATCATTAAAAATTCCAGCACTAATAGATAAGCAATAATAGCGTCAGAGTTGCACCAGGACAGTCAAACAATTTTATATAGGTTGTTTTGTTTGTTTGTTGGGGGTTTTTTTTCCGTTTAACTTCTGAATTTTCCACACGCACTGGCACTGTGGACAGGGTGTGATCAGCTAGCGTAGCACATGTTAATACACCGCTAGTGGCCTGTCTGAATTTGTTTCTTCTCTATCCCATGCCTAACTGTGAGGTCCCATTACTCGATTCATCTACCTTCTCACAGAACAGATTTTTCTGATGTAGGTAATATTTTAGGTTAGGAATGGCTAGTAGAGGTCTAGATGCTAAGCTGGTGCCAAGCAACTATGGGGCAGAATTACTGCACTTGTTTTGCCCTCCAGTCACTTACCAGGAGGACTCAAACATTCTGGCATCCAGCAAGCATTGCGCTGTTTTCTGCATCCTTGGGAAACAGGAAGAAATAAGTGATGCTCAAGTGAACATTGTGTTGCAGTGATGTAGTTGTGCTGTAAACCTCTTCATCTGTCCTGTGTTTTAATTATGCTGCAGAGTTCCCCAGTGAGGCAGGTAAAAAAATATATTAAAATTATTCCATCTCTTAGAAAACAGAGCCATATCTTTGGAAAAATACACTGCTATCATTTAAAAGCAGCATGTGAAAATGTGGTAAGAAAAGCTGATGGCTAGTTAAAAGGTGGGGGAGTAGGGTGTAAATTAGGTGGGACATTGTTACTTCAGTTGCAATTTGCCCAGATTATTGCTGCTAACCTGTCTGATTATACAGAATAGAGGCCCGGGGTCTAATCTGGGATGACCAGGAGTCAGCACTTCAGTCTTATGGCTTTGGTGAGGGTTTCCTAAGTCTCTCTACCTTTTTAGCTGTAAATATTAAGTTTTACATCATTCACCTATTAGCTGTTACTCTCCATATAAATCTCTGGTGGAGAGTTGGGTAATAAATGAGTCTTTCTGGTTCTGTAGAAAGCTGGATGTGACTGATGTTTCACCTCCAGCCACGCTGCGATCCAAGGGCCTCTCCCACTCATTTCCTTTTTTTTTTTTTTTATCTCTTGTAGTTTGTCAGTGCTATATGTAAGCTCTGGGGATGTGTAGCAACCTTTCACCTCTCCTGCCGTCCTTTTTAGGGTGAATTAACATTGTTCTGCATGAACAGATGAGCCTAATGAGCCTGACTCTTTCAGGAGTGGTGAAGGTGATCGAGCTGTTCTCCACACTATGATCTTTAATCACTGCAGACTTCCACACTCAATCCCCATAAGCGGTAATTGCTCCTTATGCCACTGAGACAGGCATGAATAAATAACTGTATTTTTGGCCCTGCCCAGGCAAACTTGCAGTGTAGTAACTCTGTGAGGGATCTAAAGAAATTTGATGTGCATCAGGTGAGGTGTATGAAAGCTGGAGGAACTGGGCAGCTCACAGGGTGAACCTGTGCTGCTGATCTGCAACCATGGAAGCGTATACTCTATGCAACCCCTAAAGCCTAGTAGCCTGTCCTCAAGGTTTCACTGCAAGAGCATTTGAGATGTGATGGATTATGCAACTGCCCTGTAAGATCATTCAGGGCAGTGTCTATGAAAGAGTGACCGAAGTCAAAGCACTCTGCACGCCAGGGGCCAGGCTGGGGAGTTTGGCTCTTTGCAGCAATCCCATTGACCAGATTTCTATTCTTGGACTTCACAGTGGCTTGCTACTTGTCCTCAGTAAGTCAGTGATTAGCAGCGTGACTGTGGGCAAGCCATTTCACCTTGTTATTTCGTCTCCCACCCTTTGTCTGTCTTGTCTGTTTAGGCTGTAAATAAAATGTTTCTTCAGGACAGTGACTTGTCTCTTAGGATGTATTTGTTCAGCAAGTACAAATAAGATCAAGGCCCCATGGCTGGGGTTTCTATGTGCTCCCACAACATGAATAATAAATAATAGCAGAGGTAAACTGATTGTGTTAGTACCATTTATGTGCAGGGGTGTTATTGAATGAGACAACAAAGGAATACAGTGGGAATGTTCCTGAGCATTGCAGTAGAAAATGATGATTTCAAAATAACTTTTTTTTTTTTTTGATTTATGGAGCAGATGTCTGTTTGCAATTGATGGAAAGATTGCTCTTCGCACTGCATTTGTGTGGTAACAGTAGTGTGTTTAATCTCATCTATGGAAATTCTGTTGCTACTATTTTAGCAAGATTAAAAAAATAAAAAATGCTCTTCTTGAGATAAACACAAAAGGACTCTTCACCATCCAGGAGAGTTTGACAGTAGTCGAGATTTAAACCTTTGAGTACTGTGGATGCTATCTGCTTCCACAGAAAGACTGCCTCATTTCCCTCTGGAACTTCTGATCCCAGCCACACACTCTAAAACTATTCATGGCTGGAGGTTAATGTTGCTATGTATAGGCTTTGAAGTGATTGAGCTCCCACCAGAACTTAGATTTTAATCATCGCTTTGATCTGTGGCTGTGCTACAGCATCAGTTACAAATGTGTCTCGAATCTGTAAATGTAAAATTCTGCAGGACTACTATCCGTCACCTATTTCAGAAACAGTGCCAATGATGGCATTTGTGAATCAAAGTCAAATCTGAGGGGAAATGTATGGAAAGTTACTAGAGACTCTTAAGTAATCTTAATCTATTTGTTCCATACTGTCACTTAAGCTAGAAATAAGAAAACTCTAAGGACATTGCCATGTTTCTACATGTTTACTTCCAGATTAAGAGAGAAAAATTAAGTTCCTCATAGGACAACTGCCAAAGCATTGCTGTTGTTGCATATATTTATTTTTTATAAAATAAGGATTTAAGTGTTTATCATCAGCCTATGTCCACTTGGCTGACTTCAGCAATCAAACAGCAGTAACTGCACAAACTGTGAATTGATTCAGTACTGATTATTTCCTTGAAAGCTGCCATAGAGTTCATTCTTGTCTCCACAGAAATAACTGCCAAAAACCCATTTGATGACTTAAAGGAGGTCAGTATTTTACTATTTTCCTCCTCCACTATGGCTGATGAGCCAAATGAAAATTTCATACCTGATCAACCACAGAAGTAAAGAATGAAGGATCATGTGCTCAAGGTGTTGCTATCTACACAAATAAAGCCAGGACAAATACATATTTTCACAAAACTTTTCTTAGTTATAGTAAACATGGAGATTACTTAGAACTACAGCAGGAAGAAGTATTTAAAACAGACTTTTCAAATTAATTCTTTCCTTGACAAATTCAATTCTTTGTTGTTACTGAGCGTATTTGTGTTGCAGACAAAAAGATCATTATTGCATGAAGGAACTTTCATGTTGAAACAAGGTGGAAAGACATGAAGGACATGCTCAGAAATGCAGTAATGTTATTTGGTTTGGGAGATTCCTTGAGGCATAGACCAGAAACCATTCTGATTGGTAGACAAGCGTGCAGTTTACCATTTTTAAGAGGTTTATTTCTTCCTTCACAAAGTTTGTAGTCAAAAGCCATCAAATGCATAGAGATGTCAAATTCCAACTCTTCTATAAACATTTTGATGCATCGGTGGGGTGAAACAGATAAATGAGGGAGGAGAACAGAAATAAGAGACTGGATACACTTGTGTCTGCCTAACACACCTGACTTGTACTTTGGGGAAGCTGAGTGACTGCGGTGTGAAATCGATAGCAGAGTCCCAAATGGCTGTAAATGAGACACTAGTTCACCAGTTCTTTTCAATATACAAACTCTGATGTGGTATCTGCATGTTCATGTGCTGATTTGTCTGAATCAAGTTGGTTTTTGAGGGAGTGAAGTAAGATTGTTGTGCAGTCAGAACATCCATGGTGTGAGCACAGACCTCTACTGTCAGAAGTCGTTTCTATCATGTTTAAACCCTGAAGTTAAAAGAGAAAGGAATAACTGGCCTCAGTGTACTCTGAAGAACACCAGAGTAAATCGTGACCAATTATGTTGCTTTAGTGGATTTTTTCTGGATTTTCACTGCTGTACCCAAGAGGCAAGACCAAATTTTGGGCCAGTCACTTAGGACTTCAGTTGAAATACTGGCCACAGCAAAAAGGATAGAATGAATATTTCAACTGGCATCAAATAAGCCTCCCTATTTTATAATACATATTACAGTTCTTTTGTCTTCATCTTAATAGATTTGGCATTCCTTTAGTTACAGTTTCCATGTTTTATTTTGCCAAATCCTAGCTTAAGGTTAGCCATATCATCCTTGTTGCCCAAGGGAAGAGAAGACAATTGTGAGCATATTCACTCATCTGATTTTGAAGAGACTGTAGCATTGCTGTTCTTTAGCTGAGTCTCTTTACTCCAAAAAAGGGGAGAAACCGAAATAAGATATTGTGATATGACAGAATATTTAACTTTGGGACATGCTTTCTCTCAGCTGTGACATTGTCTGTCACTATGTGCCTTACAGTGCTCATTTCTTTACTCAATATATTAATCACTGATTTTTTTTCAATCTTTATCAGTAAGTGACTTTAAAATGAATGTTTCGGTCTCCATTATAATACTAGAAAAAGTAATAAGTGGAAACCTGATCATTATTAAAATTTCTGTTAGCATCTTCAAATACAACATGCTTTATTATTAAAGAAATTATTAATATTATTATGTTAATATTGCAGCAGCATTTGAAATCACTGTATGTGCTGTACAGACACAGCCTCAATTCTTTTGAATGCTCTACTCCTATATTGGGAGGTACTTTGATGAAATACGTAACTATACTTAGTGTTAGAATTGAGCTTAAACAGACAAAGGAGGCATTGTTATGTTGCTTTATGGAGGGACACTGGGAGAGAAGTGGCATGCTGAAACTTAAAGATGGGGCCTGAGGCAGAACTTGAAATAAATTGATACCCCAAAGTTCTGGTCCAGTGCTATACACCGTACATCTTGTCATTCTTTCCAGATTCACTGCCTCTTTCACTTTGAAAAACCAATTAGAGCAGACCAAAGTAAGTCGCTAAGATCTGTCGTGGACTTCTGCAGTACTGGCTTCTCTTCAAGTGTCTCCTGCTGACTGTGAGAGCTTCCCAACTGAGGACACTGGATAACCATAGGAGTGGGAATAGGTCTTGATACCTATCCCTCCTCATCATGTCAGAAAGGCTCTTGTTGCCCTCGATTAGACCCTGGTGCACATGTGCCATTGCAACCAGTGAGTGGGGGTTCCTGGAGAGCTGGTGCAGCTCCAAGCTGTGCTCACTTTTCGTCTCTAGAAATTGGAGTCCTGCAGCAGGCAGCACTGCCGAGTGCGGAATTTTGTTTGTGCTGCTGATCCTATTGCAAACACAGCAGGGGAATGATCTTGGCTGTTGTTAGTAAAATCTCTCCGCCTTTGTTCTCAAATATAACTAGGCTCATCGGATAGCATGCTGGACACTAAGAGGTTGCTACCAAGTGTTCAGATGTGAGCTGATCCTTTAAAGTAAGAATGCAGCTGTGCATGACAGACTGAATTTGTTCACTTGTGATAGAGAAGGTAGCAGTTGTGTTACTATTTCCCATCCTATACTAATAATACCTAGACAACAGTTACTCACATTTGTATTCAGTCAAATACAATCAATAGACATCTGTTTGTACATGAACGACTGTACACTGGTACCTGTTTACTGCTAATTAAGCTTCATTAGTGATTAGTTTGTCTTCAGAAGGGGAAAAAACCCTCTGTAATTAAGGGCTAGCATATTATGTGGTCCCATATTTTCCCTTTTCAGAACTTGCATTCTAACAGGACCATTAGTCTGCAGTACATTTGTCTGTATTTAAGTGTAACTACATTTCCTTGAAAAGACCATCTGTTCATAAAGACCATCTTTTTCATGCTCCCTGCAGTAAACTTTAGAGAGTGGTAGAATTAGCAAAGGACTGTATTTAAATGAAAATGTATGTGAATTGAGACTAGGTAAAGCTGTTCTCTACACATTAGAATGGTTCTGTGCTAGAAAGATTGTAATTATCTTCCTCCTTTACTTTTACAGAATTTTTTTATCTGCACTGAATTCTGCCACCTTTGACTGAGTAATTTTGTTCTTTCTACCTACACCTGAATGGAATGTACCAAGTGGCAAATTACTTGAGCAGTGATTGTGGTGAAGCTGTTTTTACTTTGTAGAAAATGAAGCACTTACATTTTCATTTTGCTTGGATTGATCATAAATAGTCACATTATAAACCTGCAGTGTAAAGGTCTGGATTCCAACCTACCACAGTAACACTGAGTGCTGCTTTATTCTACAAATCGTCCTATTGTAGAGTTAGGCACTATTCAGTTTTAGAGTGGCCTGGATGAATAGCAGGTTGGTCTCCTTTAAATAAACAATTCTATTCAAGTTAATCCTATGCATAAACTGAAAAAGAAGACTAAACTGCATGTTAATGAGACAGAGCTCCACCACCATAAAGATATCTGTGAAAGAACGTGTAATGCCCTGAGTGAGGTTAGCAGTACAAAAAATGCACAGAAGTGCTGTAAATGTTGGTAATGTTTTCATATTACACAAAACAGATTAAGTATTCCTGCTACTTCAATGTAGACTCTGCAAGTACAGCCCTTCATGACCTGCACAGACATAACCATGGCAATAAAGAGCAAACAAGATAATATTCTTATCCAGAATTCAGACAGGAGGATAAATGT
Source organism: Aviceda cuculoides (assembly GCA_035590195.1). Classification (NCBI taxonomy): domain Eukaryota; kingdom Metazoa; phylum Chordata; class Aves; order Accipitriformes; family Accipitridae; genus Aviceda; species Aviceda cuculoides. The sequence goes on along the minus strand of JAVJGG010000037.1, from coordinate 14,638,731 downwards.
TAACTCCACACAAGAGTTAAGATAAACACGTTTTTGTTGTTGTTTAATGGTTTATTATACCAGCTAAAGCATGTATGCTGGGCTTTATTAGAAACCTAAGCAAAACACAGAATAATTGCAACCAGAAATAATAAACTGAGCAATGCTGAAGTACTTGGAACGTGATTAATTTTTTCCCCCAAAGATGAAGGGAAGATTACAAAGGAAATTCTTGTAATTAGCTAATACCGTCTTCTCAAGCAGTGAAGTCAGTGTAACCAATGGTGAGAGAATCCTCTGGCCGTTAGCTCTACTGAATTGTCTCACAGAAGTAAATTACTCTGTATCAGACATAAACAAGTCGCTGTTGTATGGAGCACCTAAGTGACAGCTCTGTACTGTGGGAGTTATCAAACCTGCAATATCAATATGACCTACTGTATACTCTTATCAGAAGCATATGCATCTCTTCTATGACAAGATACCCCTGTATGTCAGAGAGACTGCCAAACAATTTTATTGTCTTTGTTCTCCACATACTGTTCTCCAGAGGAGCTTCACATAGGAAATGAGTTGTGCATAAACACAAAAAGAGTTTCCATTTTATTAGGAATTATTTCTCCCAGCAAAATATGTAGGGTTGATTAAAAAGAGACCTGGGACAACTTATTCACAAACAGTATATCTCACTAGATTTTAGGTGGATCATGTTTTCACAGGCCCTTTTTATTCACTCTTTTCAGAATGTTAATACGGTTATGATTTTTTGTGTGAAAACAAAAGGCATTAGTGTTACAGTGTCTGATCCAAAGCTCTGGTGTGACATCCAATGGTCTTCTGTAACATTTGAACCAGATCCACACTTGAATAATGTTGGCATACCAAAGTGCAGTTGATACAAAAGTTTGCTAACGGCAAAAAAGGCTTGTTCAATGCTTCTAGAGCAGGAAGCCACAGTAAGGGTATGTAATGATCTGTCTGATTTTTTCCTTAGCCATTTGTGAAAGGTATTCTGACAAATAAACAGCTGTAAGTCACAATTACAGGAGATAACGTACAGCCTTTGGCTACCTCTTCTTTAAGACAGTTGCAAGTGAGCTCTGCCTGAGGTGCAGCACCGGTCCAAAAGCCCTGAGACTGTGCTAGCATCATGGTGAACGCAAGCTAACAAACCCAGCAAGCTTGGGCCTCATATGGTCATGGTGCTTGAATCCATGCTGGCCTGCATCCCACCTTCTGGGCATGCAAACAGTGAGTTCCCATCTGTCTTCAAAAGACTGTAGGCAGTAGCTGGAGGATGAGGGGTTTTCCAGGGAGAAAGGCTCTGATTAGTCACTTTTATGGTTGGCGGGAGGTATTTTCCCCGTTTTGAACTGGGGCCATTTTCAAAGGCTTCTTTTTCTCTAAGTGTGTTGAGAAGCTATAGAGTATGGTAATTAAAGTGTGTGTTAATGAGGTGCTGTGTTGTTACATATATTAGGCTCGAGGGAAAACCATAATCAGCGCTCGGATTTCCTCCAATACACCTGTCTGTCAGTAACATGGCAGAAATGCAGGGATCCTAACATTGAAGAAACAGTATTAGGGTCTTTGGATTTGTTCAGATTTTACATTTATATTTTGAAGATACATTAAAAAAGGCATTAAAATTGAAAATTATTAGGGGGTTTTGTTTGCTTGTTTCTTTTTAAGAGCGGCATAGTTGGATCAAAAGTGGAGAGCACAGGGTAATGGTCTTAAGAAGCACACATGGATCTACTGAACTTATGAAAGTCTGTATCTGAGTATGCAATTCAAACACTATGGAAAAGCCCAGGAAGTGCTGAAATGAGGAAGTGTATCTTTTTGAAAATTCAATGAATTATGAAGTTGGTAGGCCCAACTATGTATGCTCTTGTTCAGTCTATGCCTGCAAGGAGTGTGTGAACAAGTGAGGTTTAGTAGGAACATGTCCTTGAGCTTGCTTTCAATTGCTTGGCATTGCTGAAAGCCACATCCTTTTTCTGACATGACTTACAAAATCTAAGTTGGCATAAAACAAACTATACAGCTTTTATTTCAGTTACCAAACTGTCTATTTGTTTCTCTTTATGATGCTGTTCTGCCCTCATTGTGCTGGTGATGATCTTGAGAGCATTTTCAGTTGTGACTTTTTTGCTGCTGTTTGATGCCTTCTTGGTTCTTCAGACTTGGAGATAACATTTGCTTAATGCTTCTGAAGTCCTCCGTCAAGTGGCTTTGCCTGCAACTACAAAAGTGGTTCCATCAAAGATTGCTTCACACTTGGCTTATTACAATTCCCTTTTCAAAAGACCCCCTGTATTTCTCTATCTTGCCCAAATGGGCTGCTCAACTTACACTGCTGATTTTCATGCTGCTCACATGGTCCAATGTTATTCAAAGACATTGTTTGTCCATTTAACTCAAGTCTAATTTCAATACTCTGCAGCTGGCTTTTAATACCCACTAGATAATGGAAACGCCCTGCTTCTATGTTCCTGTTTCTGGGTATTTCCAGGTATTTGTTCTATTTGTGTGACAGTTTGTTGCCAGTCTCTGCATGCTTTTTTTTTTCAGTTGTACATGAAGGGTGGACATCTGTAGAACCTTCTCTCACAAAACAGAAGCAAGAGCATGTCAAAGTCATTGAAATGGATGCTTGCAAGTGTTTGCTGTGGGCAGAAGCTGTGGTGCTTGTGAGGGTCACTGTATACATTAATAATTTACAGTAATTATTAAGTAAATGGTGCTCAAAGGTACAGCAGCATTTCTCACAGAAAAGCATATGAAATCTTCGTAGCTGGCACTACTATTAGGCTTCTAGGTTGGTTTTGTACTTATGGAAGGCAGGACCTGGTGCAAAGGACAGATGTTTCTCTTCACCAGGTGCCCAGGTCTTTCTGCTCTATAATTTTGCAAGCCAGTCACCAAAAGAAAGACTGCCTCCAGGGAAAAAAACAACCAAACCTTTCTACCCTCCAATGCCCATGTAAATATTTCCAAGACATTTAATTCTGCAGCCTGCCTTGTAGGGCTTCTGGGATATCTCAGTGGTGGCATTCAGCCCTGTCGTCTCTGAGTGGCTGCTTAGGAATATGATGGTAGTTCCCTGTTCAGCTGTCTGTGTCTTGTGATGGTCTCTGGTGCTTGTTAAAGGAGTTCTCCTCACCAACCTATTGTACTTATTTATTAGCACTATTTAACAGAGCTAAGAAACATAGAGATTGTTTTGTACAAATGTGCATCAGCAGCCACCTTGTCTGTACTCTTGCTGTCACCATAGGGCCCCCCATCCTATAGCAGCTTTGTGCATAGGTGAGAATTGCAATTACATGCCTCAGAAACATCTCCACAAAGTTAATCTTACACTCTCTGCCTATAAGCTCTCCATTGTATAAGCAGACCCCCTTTGCACCTAAACAAATCCTGCCCACCTCTTGTGTTTTCTGTGAAGTGGTAGTGGTGTTGCTCAGAAAACCTGCAACTTCTTAAAGCTAGCATGAAATTAACTGAAACAAATCTGAAAGCTGAGAGTTTGATGTTAGTGTCCTAAATCAAATTAAAATTGAGCTAGAATCGAGCACAGCATAAAATCTTATTTATACATGTTATGTATTCAGTTAAATCTTATCTCATTAGTTTAATCTTACTTGATAGCACCTCAAAATTTCTAATTTTACAAAAAATTCCAATGTTCTTATTTAATGAATACAGCAATTAAATGTAATGCTATGTTATGATTCATGGGATCATTTCATTAGAATTTACTGTGCTAGTGTACTGGATGTAAATCATTTTTGTCAGAGGTGAGTAAACTATTACTGATGTGCAAAAAGTTCTATCTGTAAAGAAGGTTAAAACTGTAAAATTAAACTCTGAAGGATTAGGAAAAGGCAGAATTAAGACTGCCTGTGTAGCTTTAATTTGGAATATGAATGTGATAGTGTCTTAAAGACTCGATCACAAGCTGCTACTTTATTCTGTGCACAGGGTGGACAAGATCAAGTGTTTATTTTTATCTGCATCATTCAGTGTGAAGTTCCAGTGCTTAGATGCCATCCAAACTCTGCCCTGAATACAAGGTTATTCATGTCCTCTGAGCTTTCATACAGAGCTTCTCAGCAGAGTATCTGAAAGTCTCTGAAGCATTAATACATAGATTTTAAGTAATGCTCATTCTCTTTGGGTGACAACTTAGCTTTAGAGCTTGATTTCTTTTGCATACTTAGCAACTTAAATGACAGATTCAGCTCATGGCTCCTAGAGACTACAGTTACACTTGTCATTGCTCAGGATTTCCACAGACCAAGCCAGCGTGTTTCATGCGGATGCCCAGAAGGTGACCAACTGTGAGATGTTCTGGCAGAGGTGACTTTCCTAGCAGTACAAAATTGTGGTAGAGAAAAGGATAGGCTCAATTCTGTAAAGTGGTGTTTGATTACCTTATCCATGGGTTTATCTTTAACCTTTTTCTTGTAACAGTCTTATGCATAATTTACTGTGCTTTCTCAAACATCTCTACCAGAGAGAGCAAGGACCATGTCGCAGAAAGCCTCACTTAACCTCAATCTGCTGCTGGAACTCTCTCTTGAGCTTTGCATGTTATCATCACCCCTTTCTTAAAGCAGTATTTTCACTCTTCTTGCTTTTGACTAAATGGTTTAACCGGTAATTAAGCATCTATACTGTATTGCTTATCATCATATAGACTGATGGCAAGTTTAATATTCCAAAGTAAAGCTGGTGCAAAGCCAGTGGGGATCCTGGTAGGTAGAGGCTCCTAGGAATAGTCCCATTACAAAAATCCCACAGTCTGCACTACAGCTGTTGAACTGGATGCTAAATAGCCTACAAGGGTTTCTTGAAAACCTGCTCATCCCTTGTGTGAGCACCTTGAGGAATCTCTAGGATCATCTGCACCAGTATCCCCTCTCTAGAGGTGTACCCTTCTCTGCACGGTGTCTCTAAGCCTGTCATGGTCCCTGGCAATGTTCTTTTGCAGGCTGCTTTCAAGGGTTGATGGGGCTTGGATCCCTGTGAAAATGTTGTGTCTTGTGCTCTTTGGGAGGGCAGGATCCCTTTGGCTTGCTTTCCTGCCTAGCTGTTATGCAGGGCTGTTGTTGTCTAATTTGATCTATTATGCAGCTCAGGGGTAACTAAACTGAGGGGAACATTTTTTTCTGTATTTCAAAGGGCAGGAGAAGTACAGTTAAAATTTCCATATGCACTCTGTAATGACTGAGGAAGGGAAAACTCCAGCATTGTATTTGAGAAGCCTTGGGATTAAATTTTGTCATTTAAGAACTCATTAGCCTGTCTTTCAAGTATATGCACTTTGGGGAATAATCATCTTTCTTCTCCTGCTTTGCCTTTGAGCTGCTCGTGTGTCATCTCTCTCATGCCTTGGAACTGCAGCTTTATGGCACTTTGGATTGGATAAACCCCCTTAGCTTTGAAATGTTAAATCCTTCAGTTAGTTTGAGCTGGAGACTAAAGGCCAAACATTTCAAATGTGGGCACCTGAAGTCAGCAGGAGCTGCAGGTGTTCACCGCCTCTGAAAATCAAACCAATCATTTAAGTAGCTAAATTCAGATGAAGGTACCTTGCTTTTGCCAGCCCAGTTTAATCACCAAGTCCCATAGTATTATGCTGGATCCATGGTATTTCCCTAGCCCTTTGCACTTCTGTTGTGTTTTCCTTTCCCTCTTCCTTCCAGGAAAAGGCTGGAATTTATGTTTAGGTGTTCATGTTGTAACATCCTCTTGACTCTCCAAGCAATCTCTCCCTGACAAATGGATCCCTTCCACTCCTTGTGCTAAAAGCACCTTGTTAGGTTCAGCAGTCTAAGGCAAAAGTAGGCCCTAAAAATTTGCCTGGAAAGGTCTACATTAACTTACCTAAAAAAAAAAAAAATGCTAGTCTTCCATTGTCTGGGTGAACCAGTGGCCTGTTTTGCTGTCATTAGCCACTATTTCTCCAAGCTGTGCTCCCTGGCTATCACCAATGCATGTCCCCTGGTCAGGATGGTCCGAAAAATTCTGCCTTTCAAAATCTGCCCCTTGAAATGTATTTGGGCACTATGAAAACTATTACCCTACTAATAACTTGTGACTTACTCCATACTTTTGAAGGAGATGGGGGATCGAGTGAGGGTTGTGCAATTTGGACACCTGCTTTTAACTGCCTATACACATGGAAGGAATGATTTCTTTAATTTTCTGACTGAGTGAGGTAGCAGAACAAGTATGGACAAATGAGCAACAGTGACTTGTGCAGATTTAGGTGTTTACTGGTACAGCTGCCCAAAGAAGTAAATCCATGAGCAAAGAGAATTTTGAGAGATTTGTATTCATAAGATGAAAAGCTTCTGAAAGAATGTAACAACTCTGGGACTAAACTGCCTTTCTATTGCCATGATCTTCTGCTTCTCCTGATTGTGAATGCTGAAAGTCTGCACTGCTTCCCCAGGGTCCTGATACAAAATTCATTGTCAGAACTGGAAAGGCAGAAAACTCGCAAAGACAAAACCCCAAACAAACAAAACTCTCAAACCCCCAAACAAGGAAAGTAGATCTCTTAATTATAGTTGCACCCTAAGCAGATGTTAACAAGTCTATTTAAACCTTTTTAGACTGTAGTCTGCTGCTGGCCTCCTGTCCTCGTCTAACTTGGTGTTTCCCTGATCAGCTAATTCTGCCCTGATTAGCATTTCAGAAATGCACAGGTTTTGTCAAGCACAGCTTCAGAAGCTGTTTTGGAATACCCCTTTGGGTAGTTGGTTTTTGTGAGCTGCACATTATAAAGGATGATTTCCCAGCCCACTCTATTATATTTATTCTGGCTTTGATTCAACATGAGAAACGATTCACGACATTGAAATGCACCACATGGATGGACCTCACGCAGTTGCATTGCCACTGGTTAAATGTCTCAACCTTGCTCCTTATCCTGCTGCGGTACCAACATCAGCCCACTCCCAGTGTCCTCCTCCTTTGGCAGGAAAGCACCTGTTTCTCTGGGTGAATAACCTCTCTAGAGAGGTGAAGAGTTTTCTCTCTCCTGTATCTCCCTACCTCTTCTCTCTTGTGGAGAGGGCAGGGATCTGGGTCTGTGCCTGGAGAAGTAGGGAATGGAGGGTTCGCTTCCTCATAGAAATGGGGGGCATGGGGAGAAGGGGAGAATTTCTTTAAGTTATTTTCAAGTTGCTGAGAAAAATTGGGAAAACCTCTCCCCTTAAAATGGCTGTTCAGCTGAGGATTTTGGTGTAACTGAATTCAGTGCAGTGGTTTTTCTTTGTGGAGAAAGAGGGTCCTTTTTTTCCTGGCCATGTTTTGTGCGTTGTTTCAACAAAGAACAGGCATCTTCTTTGCTTGGACTTCTGAATGTGGACTGCTTCCTTTTTCATGCCTAAGAATATGGAATATTTCATCCCTTTCTTCTTCTGCTTATGCTCTTCTTGTACCAGTATAAGAGATTTTTATGTCCCTTATTGTATCATGCAGTGCATCCCCCTACACTTCCTGCTAAGAGTCATCGTTGCTTGTGGCAGCTCTCCTTGGAGAATATATTCTCGTCACCTGATAAGAACTTATTTTCCCAGAGATATCAAGGTTCTTCTGATATATATTGGTCTTTGCTCCTTCTCTCCAGCAGTAGCAAGAGGGTGTTTATTCACTTGACTGAGTTTGGTACATAACAGAGGTAAATGTTCCTAGCAGCTAAGTTACCAAAGTAGGAGTCTGCGTAGTGCTATTTCTAAGCTTAAGTTTGGCTTCATTTTACTTGTCTGCAATGAATGTCATGTGATGATACAAGATTTTGTGATAAACAGGCAAGGTTGGTATTGATCCCATTTTCTTTACGATTTTGTATATATTGAACCAGAAAAATAATTCCCTGTGCAAAAGACCTTGACAAATCTCCAAAATAATCAAACCTAGAATAGCTTCTGAAGTGCCTAAACACCATTTGGAAGAGACATATAGAGGTAGAAGTTTTCATGAGAGCTTAACATAGATGAAACAGGGTTTTCAGAACTGCTTGGCAATAATGCAGGTGGTTAATTTCTCTGAAGTGTAGTGAATGTTGAAGTGCTTTGAAAATCTGACAAGAAGTGTCAACGTCACAGTTGCTGCTCGTTGCAGACTGACTTTAGAAATTTGGGTGTTTAAAGATCTGGGCTAAGAGCAACAGTTACCAAAGAACCATTTTGGCCTTCTTTTCAGATGAGGTGCTTGAAGGAAAGCTCTTAAGTGAGCATTTCTAATGTCTGAATTTGTGATTTGGTTTTCAGAACATCACCTTGCTCTCTGATTGTCGCTTTGCACACCCTAAGTTCTAAAATACAGGCTAGTTCAGTTCATGTTGTTTAGCAAATTCTAATGTAGTAGAATGTCAATGGCATCCACTCTCTATGAACATAGCTTTCAGCTCAGGTTCCTCCACTGATTCAATTTTTAAGCTGAAATTCAGGTTTATTTTTATGTTTACAATATGAACTACAAGGTTTTTTATTTATTGCATTCTTATTCTGCTGAGATACCAAGAGACTGCCATGATATGATTCACACAACTGGGGTTCTGCTTACTTGGCTATGTCAAAATACTAGCAACAAAGATCAAGCTCATCCCTGATGCACCTCCTGGAAGTGAGGACCATTCTGCTGAGGAGTGAATATAGCTCGTTAGTTGTATCCCTATGCAATTCCTGCTGCTGTTTATTGAAGTCAGAACCTCCGCATCCAGAATAGCATCCCAGGAGTGTTACTCTTCACCTTCTAGAAACCTGGCCTAAAGCAAAGCTGTTGTGATGTAAAAAACACTCAGCTCTGATCCACAGTCTTGGGGGTGGTATTCTGGCATCTGGCTATAAGAAAGCACTGAGCTTCTGACGCTGAAGAGAGTAACAAGTAGTCAGCACCTCTGAAATTCAGGCCTTTGCTCCCAGTGGGCTGAAGGAAAACCAAAGATGGCAGACTGATCTGGGGAGCTTTCAGACTCTTGGAGATAACGGAAAGTTTGGGGGGAACTTTGGATCAAGTCCTGTCTTATCTGACCTGATTTGCTTATTCCTAGGCAGCACATATTACTCTCTGAACATCCCTTGTTAGGAGCGCAGGCTACATCTCTGGAGCAACAGCTTCACTCTGTACAACTAGCACATTATTTTTTAAATGTATAACTGGCCTGAAAGTTGCAGTGCCTAGCTCTGCTAATTATATGAAACTCTTTAATATGATGCTGGAGGTGTTAAACAATTGTACCTCCATTAAATATGCTGTGCTTACGCAAATGTGGCACACAGATTGCAAGTTCTAAAATTTATCAGGCAGACTAATTATTTAAATGTGAGCTATAGGTTACATAAATAAATAGCTCTCCCTCAGTAAATGGCAAGGTGTCATGGTGTTAGCCACGTGGCTTGTAGCAGAGTAGAATTAATGTTAACACTTCTGTAGCTTTCTTTCTCTGATTAGTAATTCTTTCGATGTTGGTAGATGAGCTGAATTTATGAAAGTTTTGCCTGCCCTCTAGGTCTCTATTTTGTATTCCTTGAGCATTGCAGCCTGCTTTTGACTCTGGCAGCAATGTTGGATACTAAAACCACGAATAACTCAGGCTCCCCTCTCAGCTTGTGGAGTGAGGCAGATCCAAACCAAACTGGGCGCTTCCCGTGGGGCAAGATCTCCACTCCCCCAGTTCCTGTAACCCAGTCCTCCAGCAACAGAAGCAGCCTCTTTGCAATTAGCAGTGTGTATATCACAGAGCAATGACACAGAACTGGATATACCAAGAAAATAGAGATCACTGTGGTAATGAATAAGGAATTTGCCAAGGTGGGCTCCTTGCATTTTGCTGTTATACATATGCTGCAGGAAAGATACACGTATGTTCACACAGGGGCACAAAGTGATAATATGCCACCTGCAACTTTTTAGGATTGTTTTTTTCGGTGCAGAGTTATGAAAGCTCAGAAAATCCGATATGAGAAAAGCTGCTTTAGCTAGTCAGAGAGAGTTTCATTAAAGTTTCTTGCTGTTATTAGTTTTAAATTCACTTACGTCTGCTTCACTTTCGTTGCTGGAGGCACCTGCTCTGGTGGTTTTCTGGCAGCAACGCTGCAGAGGGTGGGGAGCGTTAAGTGACAGGTTGCACATTCCTCCCCAGTCTCCTAGAAGTGGCTTTTTTTTTTTTCCAGTCATGCTAATTTACATGCAGCTTTCAAAATGAAACTTGAGCAAGCATCCTCCCTCTCCTTGCCCATCTGCCCCAATTCCCACTCCTCCTTTGCCGCTACACCAGCTTAATTGCCTGATTTCACAAAAGTGAAAACCAGGTGAGTGTTTCACTTAACTCTTCTCTTAAGGGGAATCTGTGCACCTGATCCTGCAACCTTCGATGGCTGTTCTGGCAAACAGCAGGGAGAGTGCTCAGCGCTTCATGGGATGTCCTCAGACTTGCAGCCCCGGGACTGCGGTACTCTCCTGCAGCACTGCAGCTCTTGCCCATCCATTTCGTGGTGGATTTAGGAGGAGGAACCAGGCTTCATGGCAGTCGTTCAGCAGCACTGTCTGCATTAGGCCCAGTGGAAGCAATTGGATCAACTCAGTTAGTGCAAGGGATTAAAAGGAGCCAGATGCTGTCTTAATGGACAAGCATAAGGCGAAGTTGCAAACTTGGCCTTCTGGGGAAATTGAAAGCAGTTTAGTTCAGGTTCAGCTTAGACAGTTGAGAAAGAAATTGTCTATTAGTCTCAAACCAGGCTGACAGCGCACCCACACCGAGCTCGCAGATGCTCCACGCCCGGCAGGCAGAGCCGCGCATTAACCCGCCGGCGCCGCGGGGGCACGCGCTTCCCCTCGCACCTTGCTCAGGCTGGCGGGGCCGCGCAAGCAGCGACCCGGGGGTCACTGAGCCGCTTCCCCTGAGACCAGCTCTCAGACTGGCACAAACAGGGCACGTCTGTACAATGCGAGGTCTGTTCGGCCTGAACCAGACTCTGCAGGCCTGCTGTTTGCTCCTCATCCCACCAGCACCGGGCTGGACGGTGAGTAGGGGCAGGATTCGGTCACCTTAGCAACCCCTCGGCCAGCACTTCTGGAGAACACACTGCACCAGGTTTAGGCCAACCAAATCCTTTCCTCAGCCCCCAGAGGAAGGGGAAAGAGGGAGGCAGGTTGTGAGCCTGAGTCGTAAGCTGCTCTCCGCTCTGATCCCAGGACAGCAGATCAGCATGTCAAGGCTGACGATGAAACTGTGCCGTAACCCTTCACAGGTAACCTTTGTGTTCAGTGAAAACCAAGGTTGCTTCGCTGGTCTTTTCCTAGCCCAAAGAAAGGGAACAGACACTAATAGTGACCTCAGGTCCTTCTGCTTTCATTGTATTTTGTGAACAGAACCACTGGTGAATCATGAAAGCTGCTGTTAAGGTCCGGTTTCAAGCTCTGCACAAAGTTGCACTGCTTCAAATTTTTTAAACTCCTTCATTACTAAACATTTCCTGGAAACACTTCTTTCTTTCTTTCTTTTGTCTTCCAAGCACTTTTTATATTGCCAAGGTGTTTAGCTGCAAGCACGGAAGGCCATGCAAATAAGACCAAGCCAGCTGCACAGATTTTGCACACTTTAATTAAGTTGTAGGGCTTCAAATGAATTTGGCTCCAGTTTCTGATGCTTCCATGGCCTGTATTCTGTTCCAGTGTGGATGTTAAATCGTGCAGAAATGCAGCATGACCTAACTTTCATGTCAGTTGATCTGGCAGTAGCTGTTTTTGTGTAACTAATTTAAAAAGATTGATTGTTGGTTAATTACATTAATGAACTGAACCAACATGGGCACAGACCAGAGCGCAGCAGTCTCCTAAACAGTCATTAAGAATAGACATCTATCTTTTCACCTGCTTGTACAGCCTCCTGTTGGGTGGCAGAGTGTGTGGAATCGTAATTCTGAAGGTTAAACGACTTAGGGACGTAATCACAAACTGTTCACCTCTGCTACCCTTCTGCCCATATGGCCCTGCTAGTCACAGTCAAAGTCCATTTGGACAAACTGTCTGTTGAAAGGTCTCCAGGACAGCAAGTCTGGTGGTTTCAGCTGGGTTCCTGGCAAATGCCGGCGTGCATTACAAATCCACCAAAGTTCCCTGGTTGAAAGGATTTTGTGGATTTAAACAATTTTGAAAGAACTCCTTTCCCAATTAGGGTAATTCGTGCTTATCAAGGTGAAAGTGTACTAAGCAGAACAGTTCACTCTTCTCTCTAGCCAGCTCATGAATATGAAGAAAGATAGAATCAATAATACATTTCTGTAATTAAATTGGTAAGTCAAAATGATCGAGTTCTTGTTTTAGCAGTCAATGGAAGATGCATTTCTGTGTGTTTATCAGCGTTGGCCTTGTAGCCATTCACTACACTTAGGTGGCACATGTGCAAATGTTGTGTGCCATGCAAGGGCTTACAAAAGAAGTACTTTAAGGAGTTAAAAAAAAGTTTGAGACAGAGACGTTGGTACCTTTTCTAACCGGATTTCAAAATAATACACAATGAATAAAGGCAATGGAATGCATTTTATTTTATTTTTAAGTGTGGGACATACTATTGTATATCCTTTGCCATTATTAGCTCATCCGCTTGCCAAATTTCTTCAAATCATGAAGGACTTAACCTGAATCATAGAATCATAGAATCATTTAGGTTGGAAAGGACCTTCAAGATCATCAAGTCCAACCATCATCCATGCCCACTAAACCATGTTATGGAGTACCCCGTCTACGTGCTTTTTTAATACCTCCAGGGATGGTGACTCAACCACTTCCCTGGGCAGCCTGTTCCAATGTGTGACAA